>CP139505.1:181309051-181909051 GCA_021014915.2 Artemisia tridentata subsp. tridentata
GAACCCTAGAGCCAATTCAGACGACCAAGAAAGCCCCAAGCCCACCCCAAAACCCGAAGATACAAAAAGCTGTAAAGAAGGTCCTCCCATGAATTAAATTCATTAAGTATTTTTTTTTTAAATTGTATTAGTACACTTTAATTCATCAGGATTGATGGGCTTGTGTCATGTGACAAACGAAAAATCTGCACCCCCCTTTAATATTCCCTTTCCCATTAATTAAAGTTTATATGTTAAATGGCTTTGGTGATTTTTAAATTAGTGCATTAAAACCCCTCTGTGTCTAGCTGAGCTTTTGCTTGGGTCGCCATCCCCCCTTCCTCGCCTATTTTTTTTAGCGTCTCTTGAATAAGTAGGATAGACATAAGTAATCTTTAAAGGGTTTACTCGCCGATAAGATTAGACCCCAACGAAAAAGGGGTTTAATTATATACACTTCATAAAAAACCCTATCAATAAAACCCAAGTGACAAGCTCCCAAATTATCATGACGGGTCTTCTTATTGTCTCAAGTACAATTTTGGTACTGTGTGCTGCAAAACAAGCAAGATGTCAAAAGCCTACTGAAATCCAGAAGATCAAGCTCGTTCTACTCCAGATACGCCGCAACATACTTCTAACATACGGCGTATCACTATCAAGATTTCACAAGTTACAATCCAAGTACATGCGCCGCATACAAAGATCAAGATACGCCGCATCTAAAGACGGTGTACGAATATTCCAGAATATATTAATCTTGGACCCCACGCGAAGTTAAGTCAATGCGCCGCATCTATCTACTCGATGCGCCGCATTGACCCCTCAGACAGAAACTATAAATACCTCAAGGTCAGACGAATTTGAGAGATATATAGAGACTTTTAGACAGAAGACCGAAGAACCCTAGAGCCGAATTCAGACGACCAAGCAGCACAAGACACACCTAAACGAAGATACAAGAGCTGTAAGAAGGTCCTGCATGTATTCAATTCATTAAGTAGTTTTGTTTTATTGTATTAGTACACTTTAATTCATCAGGATTGATGGGCTTGTGTCATGTGACTACGGAAAATCATGCACTCCCCTTAATATTGCTTTCCCATTAATTAAAGTTTATATGTTGATGTCTTTGGTGACTTTTATTAGTGCATTGATAACCTCTGTGTCTAGCTGAGCATTGCTTGGGTCGCCATGCCCCTTCCTCGCCTATTTATTTTAGCGTCTCTTGAATAAGTAGGATAGACATAAGTAATCATTAAGGGTTTACTCGCCGATAAGATTAGAGCCAACGAGAAAGGTTTAATTATATACACTTCATATAAAACTATCAATAAAACAAGTGACAAGCTACTTAATTATCAGGACAGGTCTTCTTATTGTCTCAAGTATCTATCTGTGTACGTGTGTGCTAATCGCAAATTCGTGCTCATTAGTTTAGTTTACTATTTGAATTATAACCAAACCGTGCCAGTCTCTCAGGCTGAACCCCCTTGCGTTAGATTAGGTTGTATAGCTAACTTAGAATATTAAAATACTGATTAGAATAACTAGATAATACGTTCCACTCTTAGTGATCGACACTCTACTTACCATTATATTCATACTGACCGGGTACACTGCTCGTTAAGTATGTGTGTTATTGATAAGTCGGCTAAATATAAATTTAAAACTTGAGTAGGCATTAATACTGCTAAACCGCAACGACACATCACGCGCATCAAGTATATTGATTTGTGGAAGTGTGAAAAAAAAATGTGGTGTTAATTGGATATTTATAGGAGAGTGAAAATGGTTTTGAAAATATAAATTAAAATATATATATATATATATATATATATATATATATATATATATATATATATATATATATATATATATATATATATATATATATATATATATATATATATATACAAATAGCCGTTTGAGGTTAACGGTTATAAAACGCAAGGGGCCAAAATGTAATTTTTTTTTGAATTTAACGGCTAATTTAAGCGCGTTAAGGGGGCAAAGTGAATTTTTTTTACGCAAACTAACGCAGCCCCTTAACGCAGCGTTAACGCAACTAGCTTTCAACGTTTAACGTGGCTTTAACGTACCCATTTTCACCTTTAACGCACTAGGTTTGTTACCCGTTGAACATGCCCTAATATGCAAACGAGAGTTGTTTAAGTAACAAATTTCAAGCCCAAAAAAATAAAATAAATAAATAAATAAATAAAGAATACAACCTTGCCTTGATATCCAACTTTAAGCTAATTTTGAACCTCACCATAATTATAAGTTAGAGTTAATCTTCCTTTTCCTACTTCTAGGAATAATCAACAATCAAATGAGTGTCACAACTTATTACAGTAATTCTTTTGCTCATTATTTCTATCTTGAATTTAATTTGTAGGAAGTGTTTAGGATAACTAGAGTTGAGTGCTTGGTTGAATAGACAAATGATAAACGCATGGTAAATTCATCCGCAAGGTCAGACCATGACGATTTTGGGCAATTGCCAATTGGAACAAAACCATGTCCTCACTCAAACCATACTTTCATTTAGATTCACTGGATTCTATGACTTTAGATAGATTTCTTTTGACTACACTTAGATTTTTTGAATATCAACTCCTTTGATATAAGTTACAAAACCTAGAGAAAAGCATAGTTAAAAATTACCCAAAGTAAGTATGCTTTCTTAATGTGGGTTGATCTTGTTTTTTATCAAGTATTTTTGTTTGATATTTGCTTACAATAGAATATTATTTCTAGCCATTATCATGAGCAAACCATTTTTTATATACATTGTAGTGTATTATAGTAGTAGCTGAATCGTGTTTATAAAATACTAGTAGTGTTGGTTTAGTTTATAAAAATATGCCATTTTTTAATTGGGATATTGGATTTAAATAATCCCAACTCGTTCTCTTTGGCCGATAATAATCCCAACTCAACAAATAACCCACAACGAGCTAAACTTTAACACTATTTTCCACTGGCAATCATCAGTTAACTTTTTATTAATGGGGTTAACTTCTGATGACGTGGCACGCTTAGGTGTCATTATTATTTTCTTTTTCAATTATTTTAATACTTCTTTTTTATGACTTGGAATCCAACTAGTATAATCAGATAACAAATACGAGCCAAATACCAGCCCTAAATCAAACGCCCCACATACCATCTCAATCGATTTCAAAGACTCGATACAAACTCAATCGCAACATCAACCTTCATCCTCTTCACACTCAATTGGAACCCTAATCAGTCGATTTCATAGAAGAAAATGGAAGACGTCATCAGCTTCAAGGTTTATCATGGTGGTACGTTTGAGGGTCCTATTGGTAGTGAAGATGGATCTGATAGTGATGATGAATCTGATGATTGTAGTGTTTGGTCTGAAGAAGTGATTGGTGGCACTTCTGATAAGGATGATGATGAATGGGCAGATTCAATTGAAGCAAGGAAAAAGGTGCACAAAGAAACTGTTGAATCAAAAAAGAGGTTGCTTGAAGCATGTTTAAAACCTGATGTTGAGCATGGTAGTGTTGACAATGATGGTGTTGAGCAGGATGGCACTATGATTATGCATACAACTAAGAAAACAGAAGTTGTTGATGAAGCATACAACAATTATGAGGACTCAGATGGTGATGTTAATAGTCCCAGAGAAAGTGAAGATGACAACATAAGAGGTAAAAAAATATAAACTAGATGTCCCGGTTATCAGTGAACATACAGAATGGAAAGGGTTTAATTGGGTTGCAGGAATCAGATTCCCTACTAGGGATGCTTTTAAAGAAGCAATTAGAAGATACGCAGTGTGCAATGGAAGAAATCTTGTGATTTCTGTGAGTGATAAAAGCAGACAAGGCAGGTTAGGTGTGAGTTGTGTCGAGGGGTGTCCATTCTTCGTGTATTGTTCATTTCATAAGGGTAAACAGTGTTATATGGTTAAAAAAGCAAAGAAGAAACACAATTGTTAAAGAAACATGACTAAGAATAGGCAGTTAACTTCCAAGTTCATTGCTACCGAGTTTCTGGAAATGTTCAAAGCAAGGCCAAACTGGCCAGCAAAAGAAATCCTACTTGCAGTCAAAGAGAAGTATAAACAATTTATTATCAAGTGGTTAGCTTACAAAGCCAAGTCTCGTGCACATGGAATGTTACATGGGTCCATGAAAGAACACTATGGAAAGTTAGGTTCATACTTAGCTTGTTTAAGGAGTGTTAACCCAACGTCAACATTCCATTTGATGACAGCCCCACCAGCAGACCCCACTTCACCCGACACATTTTTTAGGCTCTTTATTTGCTTTGATGGGGTTAAGAGAGGCTTCTTGGCTGGATGTAGGAAGTTGTTATGCTTAGATGGCTGCTTCCTGAAGACATTCCTAGGAGGAGTGTTATTGGCAGCTGTTGGAAGGGATGGCAATGATCAGATGTTTCCAGTAGCATGGGCAGTTGTTGAAGGTGAGAACAATGAAAGTTGGCATTGGTTTATGGAAGAGTTAAGAAGTTGTTTAGGTGTTTATAATGGTGGAGAAGGTTGGACACTTGTATCTGACCAACAAAAGGTACAACTTTTAATTTTAGTTTATTTGTAACATTGGTTTGTTGCAACTTACACTCTTATTGTTTGTCTTAAATGTACAGGGTTTATTGAATGCAGTATGCTCAGTATGGCCAAATGCTGAGCATAGGAACTGTGCAAGACATATTTATGCCAATTGGCATAAAACATTTAAGGGAGATGACTTGAAGGGAGCCTTTTGGGAAACTGTGAGGTCATATAATGAGGCTGATTATAATCTGGCAATTGAGGGGCTCAAGACACTATCAAATGACGGTTACGATGCTTTCATCAAACAAAACCCAAAGTGCTTTTCAAGATGCTTTTTGAATACCGAATCTAATTCCGATGTGATAGTGAACAACATGGCAGAGACATTCAATGGGTACATTGTGCAATCAAGGAATAAACATCTCATAGACATGCTTGAGGATATCAGGGTAGCAATCATGAGCAGGCTAATCAAGAAGCACATGGAAATGGTTAACAAAGATTTTGTTGTTTGTCCTAAGATTCAGTTGAAGTTGTATGATACGTGGTAAACAGTCAACTAATATTGACCAGGTGAATGGTCAACAAGAGTCAATCAATCTAGGGCACGATCTCCCTGGAGTATAGTGTTTTCCCGGGTCGTTATATCCCAGCGAAGCGTGAAATTGTGTTTAAAGACGATTTGTGATCAAGTGTTATTGAATGAAAAAGGGGATATTTGAGATTTTGCTTTTTTAATAATTCTAAATAACAAATTAAAAACAAATATAAACAATAAAAGTAAACGCGAATTAAATAAACTAAAACGCGTAACGGGAAAGCTAAAATGGGACAAAAACTGAAATATTATAAAATTTATGAAATTTAAAACCTAAAAATGTAAAATGACTTAAAACTTATTTTAAAAACTTAAATTATATTTTTAACACTTTATTTCTATTTATTATTAATTATTTATTATTTAATTACCTATTAAACTATTTAAATTTATAAAAAAAATACTAAATTAACAAAGAAAAATCTAAAAATTTTTCTAAAAATATTATAAGATGAAAAGAAGCTAAGAAAATTATAAAAATGAAAATTACTTAATTAAAATTTAAAAAGATAAATTCTATTAAATAGAAGCTATCACTATATTTCTATTTTTGATTTTCTTAAGGTCTAAAAATATAATTATATTTTTCCTAGATTAAAATTAATAAAATAAAATTATGAAAATTAAAATTATATTTTTCTGATTAATATTCTATTTATTATGATTTAATTACTAATAGAAACTAATAAAAAAGATTAAAAATATTAAAACTATTCAGAAAATTATGAAACTTTACAGATAATTCTAAAATATAAATTAAAAGATAGGAAAAATAAAATGAAAAGTTATCTAAGCTTAATAGACTAATTTGGGCAGATAAGCAGTTTGCAATAAGCCCAAAAATAAGCAAATAAGCACAAAAGTGTACCAAAAGCTCAGAAATAGATTAACCAACTTAAATAAGCACAAAACAACTTAAAACTACAAATAAGCACAAGGAATTTAACAAGATAAGCAGTTGGCTGTTGCAAAGTTTATACAGAAAATTCAGAAAAATGCCAAATTGCAAGGCAATTTAAGCAGTTAAATAAGCTACTGAGATGCAGTTTTATGGGAGAAAAAGTAAGCTAGTAGTGTGGGCTATTGAAAAACACAAAAAACAGGGCTTGAGCTTAACTAAATAAGCTACAAATGGATCAAGATCAGCTGCTCAGGCAACTCAGTATACACTGAGTTGCTGTGCAGAGTTTGTGCAGAAGAGCACAAGCCAAATGGCTTTAATCCACTTCTTTTGGCTACTCTAAGTGGTTCACAAATGACTCAGAAAAGTCAAGAAAAAGG
Source organism: Artemisia tridentata subsp. tridentata (assembly GCA_021014915.2). Lineage (NCBI taxonomy): Eukaryota > Viridiplantae > Streptophyta > Magnoliopsida > Asterales > Asteraceae > Artemisia > Artemisia tridentata. The sequence continues at coordinate 181,315,465 of CP139505.1, forward strand.
CCAAATAGAGCTTGTAGCTTAATATGGCTTAAATGGACTTTTCCTAGGCTAAAATCAACACAGATGATACAAAAGCAAGATATCTATCCAAATGGCTACTTAGAACTTAGAAATAGCTTATTATGGCTTATTTAGGCTGGTTCAAAGTTGGCTAATAGGTAAATACACAGTAAACATGGGTTTGACCCATTTGACTGCCTAAACCAAACACCCCTTAATATGGTGTCTGTGGTGATTTTACACTAGAAATCTCTGAAATAACTTATAAAACTGACTATTTGTTAACTAACTAACTTGTCTAGACTGAGATAAGCACTATTCAAAAGACAATAAGCTCAGAGTAAGCTTTTCACTATACTTTGACTTTTTGACTGTTTTAAAGGAAAATAAAGACTAAGCTAGATAAAACTTATGTAACTAATGAAATTAACTTAGAAACTAATAATAAGCATAAACTAAGAACAATAAGCTATGAATAAGCAGTTTAATAGTAAATAAGATTTTTAAGCTAAAAATTAAAAAGGCTTACAACTGATTGAGCTTATGATACAAAGAACAAGGACCAAGAACCAATCTAGCTTGTCAGAAACAAGCTAGAAACCCAAGAAAAGCTTCCTGAATAGCTTATCCACCAAGAATCAGCTTATTAGCTCTTCAGTTGACTTTTGTTGACTTTCTCATTTCTTGAACTTGGAACAGGTTAAATCTAAAGTAAACTTACAACAAGCTATGTAAAGCTTATATAAGCTTATAGAAATAGCTGAGAAGCTATTTCAATACTACTCATTTATATTTGATTTCTCAGTTCAACTTAGAAAACTGGAATTATTATTAACTACTGAAATTAGACAAAGACAACATCAAACACACTAAAATTAACTTGTATTGATGATTGAAACTTGAGATTACAGTAGTGTTAAATTGTAATCTCAAGTTTCAATCATCAATACAAGTTAATTTTAGTGTGTTTGATGTTGTCTTTGTCTAATTTCAGTAGTTAATAATAATTCCAGTTTTCTAAGTTGAACTGAGAAATCAAATATAAATGAGTAGTATTGAAATAGCTTCTCAGCTATTTCTATAAGCTTATATAAGCTTTACATAGCTTGTTGTAAGTTTACTTTAGATTTAACCTGTTCCAAGTTCAAGAAATGAGAAAGTCAACAAAAGTCAACTGAAGAGCTAATAAGCTGATTCTTGGTGGATAAGCTATTCAGGAAGCTTTTCTTGGGTTTCTAGCTTGTTTCTGACAAGCTAGATTGGTTCTTGGTCCTTGTTCTTTGTATCATAAGCTCAATCAGTTGTAAGCCTTTTTAATTTTTAGCTTAAAAATCTTATTTACTATTAAACTGCTTATTCATAGCTTATTGTTCTTAGTTTATGCTTATTATTAGTTTCTAAGTTAATTTCATTAGTTACATAAGTTTTATCTAGCTTAGTCTTTATTTTCCTTTAAAACAGTCAAAAAGTCAAAGTATAGTGAAAAGCTTACTCTGAGCTTATTGTCTTTTGAATAGTGCTTATCTCAGTCTAGACAAGTTAGTTAGTTAATAAATAGTCAGTTTTATAAGTTATTTCAGAGATTTCTAGTGTAAAATCACCACAGACACCATATTAAGGGGTGTTTGGTTTAGGCAGTCAAATGGGTCAAACCCATGTTTACTGTGCATTTACCTATTAGCCAACTTTGAACCAGCCTAAATAAGCCATAATAAGCTATTTCTAAGTTCTAAGTAGCCATTTGGATAGATATCTTGCTTTTGTATCATCTGTGTTGATTTTAGCCTAGGAAAAGTCCATTTAAGCCATATTAAGCTACAAGCTCTATTTGGCCTTTTTCTTGACTATTCTGAGTCATTTGTGAACCACTTAGAGTAGCCAAAAGAAGTGGATTAAAGCCATTTAGCTTGTGCTCTTCTGCACAACAACTCAGTGTATACTGAGTTGCCTGAGCAGCTGATCTTGATCCATTTGTGGCTTATTTAGTTAAGCTCAAGCCCTATTTTTTGTGTTTTTCAATAGCCCACACTACTAGCTTACTTTTGCCCCCATAAAATTGCATCTCAGTAGCTTATTTAACTGCTTAAATTGCCTTGCAATTTGACATTTTTCTGAGTTTTCTGTATAAACTTTGCAACAGCCAACTGCTTATCTTGTTAAATTCCTTGTGCTTATTTGTAGTTTTAAGTTGTTTTGTGCTTATTTAAGTTGGTTAATCTATTTCTGAGCTTTTGGTACACTTTTGTGCTTATTTGCTTATTTTTGGGCTTATTGCAAACTGCTTATCTGCCCAAATCAGCCTATTAAGCTTAGATAACTTTTCATTTTATTTTTCCTATCTTTTAATTTATATTTTAGAATTATCTGTAAAGTTTCATAATTTTCTGAATAGTTTTAATATTTTTAATCTTTTTTATTAGTTTCTATTAGTAATTAAATCATAATAAATAGAATATTAATTAGAAAAATATAATTTTAATTTTCATAATTTTCTTTTATTAATTTTAATCTAGGAAAAATATAATTATATTTTTAGACCTTAAGAAAATCAAAAATAGAAAAATAGTGATAGCTTCTATTTAATAGAATTTATCTTTTTAAATTTTAATTAAGTAATTTTCATTTTTATAATTTTTTTAGCTTCTTTTCATCTTATAATATTTTTAGAAAAAGATTTAGATTTTTCTTTGTTAATTTAGTATTTTTTATAAATTTAAATAGTTTAATAGGTTATTAAATAATAAATAATTAATAATAAATAGAAATAAAGTGTTAAAAATATAATTTAAGTTTTTAAAATAAGTTTTAAGTGATTTTACATTTTTAGGTTTTAAATTTCATAAATTTTATAATATTTCAGTTTTTGTCCCATTTTAGCTTTTCCGTTACGCGTTTTAGTTTATTTAATTCGCGTTTAATTTTATTGTTTATATTTGTTTTTAATTTGTTATTTAGAATTATTAAAAAAGCAAAATCTCAAATATCCCCTTTTTCATTCAATAACACTTGATCACAAATCGTCTTTAAACACAATTTCACGCTTCGCTGGGATATAACGACCCGGGAAAACACTATACTCCAGGGAGATCGTGCCCTAGATTGATTGACTCTTGTTGACCATTCACCTGGTCAATATTAGTTGACTGTTTACCACGTATCAAATTTTGGCGCCGCTGCCGGGGAGGTGTGTTGCGTGTTTTAAACGTTTTGCAGTATCGTGTTTTTGAAACCCAATCTGTGTATATCTTCTATCTCTTGTATATTCATCATATATAAAGCAAAACGTTCGTGAAGTTAATTCGTTTAACGGATCGAGTACCAAAAATATCGTATTTCAATTTCCCATAAACCAATATAAAATACAAAAATATCGTCTCCTCAAAACCCTGCTCCTGAGCCTGGGCATAAGCTGTCCACTAGCTCTGTGCATCGCCTTCAAACTTAAATGCAGCCAATCTAGTCTTAAACTCATCTGGACAACCCAAAACCTTAAATATCTTTTCCATGTGGATAATCCAGTCTTCTGCCTCAGTGGGGACGGCAGCTGACCGGAAAGAGAGGGGTTTGAGCTTGTTAAACCTCTCAATCCAGACATGGATACCAACTGGTGGAGCACCTCCACCACCACCACCTGGACCTGAACCTGCACCACCACCTCCGAAAGAACCTGCCCCATTCTGAATATTGTTGGTGACTTGAGTCACCAAGTTAGGAAGAGCGTTGGCCAAAGCTTCTGCTATCATGGCCTTAAAGTCAGGGGTCCCTCCATTATATTCCTGATGTCGAGTATTCACCATCTGAATGTTTTCGAAAACGATTAGCAACAATATAAGAGAATAAGCACGAAATGGAAGACGAAACAGAACCTATGACTACCCAAAACCTCACCAGTCAAAACTTAAGCCTTAAGGGTCAAATCCTAGGGTCCATAAGACTCACAGGCCATGACTTATGTACTACAGGTCGAAACCTGGCTCTGATACCATAATTGTAACACCCCAACCCGACAAGGGTAGAAGCATCACATTATGGTGACAAATCAAAGCATACATAATAGCACAGCGGAAGTCTTAAACAAATACATAAGAGAAAGTCAAGTCAACACGACTTGAATAATACATAAGTTCAAAGAAAGGAAATAATCCAAAGGTACGAATACAAAGGAAATCATGTCCAAACAAAGTCATAAAATAAAGGTGGTCATCTAAGGTCAAAGCTTCATCTATCTCTCATCCCATCCAAAGCATAATCCAAAAGCTCTTAGCTTAGATACCTGCCGCACACGAAAAGAAAACGTGCGGCTGAGCTTAAAAAGCCCAGTGAACAGATATATAATAAACGGAAACGAAACAAACGAAGCATAATGAAAGAGATATAAATAAGGTACAAGAGTAAAGGTTAGGACAGTTATCCACCACGAGCCCATATCATAACATATAATATCATAGCATATTATAATCATATAGAGGGGATGCCTCTCGAATAAGCCGATAATATGAGGGGTGTCCTCATGTACCAGTTGGAGTGATCAGCTCCCATATTTTGTGAAAGGAGTGGATTGCACCCAGCCCCAGTCACCATATCATATCATATCAAAGCATATCATAACATATCTAGGATGCATCCATACGCCCCCCCGAACATATCATATTGGCCATATCAAATCATATCATAGTGAGCTCATATCAAATCAAAATGGGGACGGTGTACAACATCACTCGAGTACACTAGAGTCATGCCACTGGTGCATCAATGACATGGCCATGTTACCTTCATGGCTAGGAAACATATTTGGCTCGGGTATCAAACTGGGGTCAAAGGTCAAAGGTTCATATCAAAGTAAAGGTTCATATAGTCATAGTCCGAATTCTCAAAGTTCGTATCAAAGGTTCATATGCCAAAGGTTCAAATGCAAAAGGTTCAAATGCCAAAGGTTCAAATCAGAAATCAAGAGGTCGAAGGCACCTTATTAAAAGGGCAGAATATCTGTACCTTATTTCAAAGCAAACACAACCAGAAATGAATAAGATGAAAAGATCAGGTCCTCTCCTTCTTCACACCTAGAGGGGTAGAAAAGAATTACAAACCTTTCCATTTTAAGTAACTTTCCATTTTTAGCAGGTTTCCATATTTAGAAAGTTTCTATTTTTAGAAAGTTCCCATAATTAGAAAGTTTCCATAATTAGTAAGATTTCCATATTCTCAATTTGGTTAAGTCATTATCAAAACATATTATGGTCTTAGGGTGCATTTTAACAAGTCACAAAAGTGTAGGGTTACTTATGACAACTTTACATAAATTAGGGTTTTAAGTGTACTTATATCAAAGTTAAGGTTCAATTATGAAAATATCCCAAATAATCTGTTTTGAATCCATATTTATCAAGTTAACAAGTTCAGCCCCTCAAGTTTCCCAATTTTACACTTTACACCCTTAAGTTATATAATTTACATTTTAAACCTTATAATATCCATAATTACACATTAGGCCCTTAGTTTATCAAAATTACACAATGGATACTTATTTCATCATATTATACGAATTTACCCTTAAGTTTTCATAAATTACACATCAAGTCCCTCAAGTTATCAAAGTTACATATTTAACCCTTAATTTACATTTTCAATCTTTAATTATCAATAATTACATATTAAGCCATTAAATTACCAAAGTGACACATAACCCCCTGAATATAATTTATTACTCAAATCAACCCTAAGTTTCCAGAATTTACATATTTAGTCCCTTCATTTTAATTATTTACAAATCGAATTGTACTTTATTAAAATAAACATTTTAATCCCTTTAAATATAAAAATTACACATGGGGCCCTCAACTTATATTTTATTCGAAATGTTCACAGCCCAAATTAAGTTCTAAACATAACCCTTAAGTTTCAAAAGTTACAAAACACCCCCTAACATTTTAAATCAAATCGTATAACACTTTTTATTAACAAAATCCTAACCCTAAAAATATCAATCATTCACCAATCATCATATAATCATTATAACATCATTTTTCAGTCAAAGTCAAGCCCTAATTTATAAACCCTAATTCGAATTACATTTTATTTCTTTTCTTTTTAATTTCCTTTAAATCGGTAAAATAAAGAAATCCACAAATAATTCGATTAGGCCCCAATAATTTGAAGTAGCATTTTTCTCAGAATATTATGATCATGTAGAGTCCAAATAAATAAATAAGAAGCCCCAAAAATTCGGATTCAACTATTTTGGATTTAAACACAATTTTAAGATTTAATTCCCAATTAATTCGTAGATCATGCATGGTATGTTATAATCATTTTATTTGATGTTCTAAATACATATAGGATCTGAGAAAAATACCACAAAGAGATTCGAACGTGTAGAATGGGTTGGAGGATTTATCTTGTACGCGTATAGCCAAAACGCCCAAAACTTCACCACGACTTCAAAAATGATCTAAAAATCTTGAAACCAATTTTCACGTGTCACATATGATGTGAGGAACACAATAAAAATAAGAAACGAATTTATCCAAGATCGAATGAATCAAAGTGGAATTTTTTACCTTTCGGTTTGAATTAAACAAGAATTTTCGAAAGCCCTTGAATCCGGCCACCACAATTCGAAGTAGTATTTTTCTAGGCTTCAATTGATGCTCAAGAACACACGAAAAATAATCTCACACCTCCAGGAAGTCGCACGAATTATTGGTGATTATTTCTAGGGTTTATGGAGTTTCGGTTTTTGTTTTTGTAAAGGAAAATGATTTGGTCATTTAGATAGTGATAAAGCCGAATATTAGGAGGAGGGGGATCAAGATGGAGCGGCCTAATCAATGCATAGCTCAATCACCATTTATTTGGCATTAATTCCCATTTATTTGTAAGTTAAATATACTTAAATAACTTTTAAAATTAAATAAATGTATACTTAATTATTTTTGAACTTGTTTATGTGCAATAATAATTTTTATAGCTTGCACAAATATTTATTGATACTCTCTAATTATTTCATGTCATACTTTGGTACATTTCATAATTTTTGGAATTAATTTATAAGTTATATAAGCCTTTATTTAATTTTCAAGTTGTAGGGGCATTTTGGTCTTTTGCACATTTTAGATTTTTAGGGTTTTACAACTCTTCCCCTCTAAACGAAAAATTTCGTCCTCGAAATTTGCAAGGAAGTAGAACTGAAATGGAACGGAAACAGAACAGAGACATACCAGATCAGAATACAAAATGAGGATAACTAGCTCGAATAGACTCCTCAGTCTCCCAGGTAGCTTCCCGCTCTGGGTGGTTCCGCCAAAGAATCTTAACGAACGGAATAACTTTACGTCTCATAACTCGCTCTTGGCGATCCAGAACTGCTTCCGGCTCCTCCGGAAGAGACATATCCGGCTGAATCTGATCGAGAGGATAAGATACTACATGAAGAGGGTGATAGTTGTATCCCCGTAGAAGAGATACATGGAATACATCATGCACATGCGAAAGCTGAGGAGGTAGAGCTAGACGGTAGGAAACCTCTCCAACACGTTCCAGGATCTCGAATGGCCCGATGAATCGAGGACTCAGCTTGCCCTTGATTCCGAAACGTTTAACTCCTCGAAACGGTGAAACCTTAAGGAAAACCCGATCGCCAACCCGAAACTCCAAATCACGACGGTGTTTATCCGCATAACTTTTCTGACGAGCCCTAGCTTCCTTCAACTTCTCCCTAGCAACATCTACTTTCTCATTCGTAATCTGAACCAACTCCGGACCCTCAATAGCACGTTCTCCTACTTCGTTCCAACAGACGGGTGCTCTACATTTCCGTCCATACAACATCTCGAAAGGAGCCATCCGAATACTAGCATGCCAGCTGTTGTTATAAGCGAACTCTACTAAACAAAGATACTCGTCCCAATTACCCGTCCACTCTAACGCACATGCCCTCAACATGTCCTCCAACGTCTGGATGGTCCGCTCTGACTGACCATCTGTTTGAGGGTGGAAAGCCGTACTGAACTTGAGTCGTGCACCCCAAGCCTTATGTAGCCCTTTCCAAAACCGTGAAGTAAACCGTGGATCCCTATCTGAAATAATCGCCGTAGGCATACCGTGAAGTCTAACGATTTCCCGCTCAAAAAATCTCCGCCAATCTAGGAACCCGATAATCCATACGAATCGGTAGAAAATGAGCCGACTTGGTTAGTCGATCGACGACCACCCAAATCGCATCATGTTTCTTTCTGGTAAGTGGCAAACCCGATACGAAATCCATAGAAATTTCCTCCCACTTCCAGGTCGGAATATCTAGCGGCTATAATAATCCACTGGCTCTCTGGTGCTCGATCTTGACCTGCTGACAAGTCAAACACCTAGCTACATAAGACGCCACATCATGTTTCATGCCGCTCCACCAAAAGTGCTGCTTCAAATCTCGGTACATTTTGGTGGAACCCGGGTGTATGGTAAAGGGAGAACTATGCGCCTCTGACAAAACAGCCTCTCGCAAATCAGGATTGTTAGGAACACAAAGACGATCCTCGAGCCATACTACACCAAACTCATCAACTCGAAACTCAGATTGTTTCCCATCTTCCACATTCTGCACAATGGCCCAGAGTTCACCGTCATCTTTCTGGGCTTCTTTAATCCGCAGTATGAGATTAGACTCAACTTTTAGGCTAGCCCAGTAACCGTCACAACCCCGAACACAAAACTCAACATCTAGAATCTCCAAATCATTTAGAATCCGAGGCTCAAAATTCAGACTAGCAATCATACCCGACTTCCGGCTCAGAGCGTCGGCAACAACATTTGCCTTGCCGGGGTGGTACTGGATGTTGGTGTCGTAATCTTTCAGGAGCTCCAACCATCGCCTCTGTCTCATATTTAGCTCCTTCTGCGTGAAAATATATTTAAGGCTTTTGTGGTCGGTGAAAATGTCACATGACTCGCCGTAGAGATAATGCCGCCATATTTTAAGAGCGAAAACCACTGCAGCCAATTCCAAATCGTGCGTCAGATAATTTTCTTCGTACGGTTTCAGTTGCCTCGAAGCATAGGCGATGACTTTCCCATGCTGCATTAAAACGCAACCCAAACCCTTTTTAGATGCGTCACTATAGATCTGGTAACCACCCGAACCAGACGGAAGAGTCAGAATAGGTGCCGACACTAATCTCTGCTTAAGCTCCTCAAAACTGTTCTCCCTCTCCTCAGTCCATACAAATTTCTCCCCTTTTCTCATCAACTGTGTCAACGGCAAAGCCAGCCGCGAGAAACCCTCAACAAAACGACGATAATAACCAGCGAGTCCCAGAAAACTTCTCACCTCCGTCACATTTGTAGGCCTAGGCCATTTAGTAATAGCCTCGACCTTCGCTGGGTCCATAGTGATACCCTCCGCAGAAACAACGTGACCCAGAAAAGCGACCTGACTCAACCAGAATTCACACTTAGAAAACTTCGCGTACAACTTCTTCTGTCTAAGAATTTCCAACACAGTCCGAAGATGCTGTTCGTGCTCCTCCTTAGATTTCGAATAGACAAGAATATCATCGATGAAGACAATGACAAATTTATCGAGGAACTCATGGAAAACCCGGTTCATAAGGTCCATAAAAACGGCCGGAGCATTGGTCAAGCCGAAAGGCATAACCAGGAATTCGTAATGACTATAGCGGGTGCGAAAAGCAGTCTTGGGAATATCTTGTTCCCTCACACGAAGCTGATGGTAACCCGATCTCAAATCAATCTTAGAGAAATGCTTTGCCCCTTGCAATTGGTCAAACAAATCGTCGATGCGCGGAAGGGGATAGCGGTTACGGATAGTAATGCGGTTGAGCTCCCGGTAATCAATACAAAGGCGCATACTACCATCCTTCTTTTTCACAAATAACACAGGAGCGCCCCAGGGAGAAACACTCGGACGAATAAAACCGTTCTCCAATAACTCCTCTAATTGTACTTTCAATTCTTTGAGTTCAATGGGAGCCATTCGGTACGGAGCCTTAGAGATAGGCTCAGCACCGAGAACTAGATCAATACTGAATTCAACTTCTCTGGTGGGAGGAATACCAGGAAGTTCTTCGGGAAAGACATCAGCGAACTCCCGAACAATGGGAACACTACTAACATCAGGTCCCTGAGAAGACGTATCTTTAACAGAGGCCAAAAACCCTTGGCAACCATGAGAGATTAGAGTCCGCGCTTTCATAGCAGAAATAAGTTTAACAGATTTCAAAGGCTGAGAACCGTGATAAACAAAATCTGGATGATGGATATCACCAAATCTTACACTTCTGGCATGACAGTCGATGGAGGCCTTATGGGAAGACAACCAGTCCATACCCAAAATTATATCAAAATCAATCATATCGAGGGGAAGCAAATTAGCCGGACGAATACAATCATCAAATCTTAGCGGACAGTTTACATATTCACAATCGATGGTGACTTGGGTTTTCATAGGAGTAGAGATAGATATAAGATTATTCAATGGTGTTGGAGTTACTTTTATTTTCTTGGCAAGCGTATTAGATATTATAGAATGTGTAGCACCGGTGTCAAATAAAACAAAGACAATATGATCTCCAACATAAAGATAACCGGTAATGGTACCTGACGTGCCTGCCGCCTGATCACGTGTGAGAGAATAAAACCGACCAGTAGTAGGAGCTGGCCTACCCGAACCTGATGGAACAACCTGCTTTCCCTGTGGGCAGTCCTTCACCCGATGAGCAGTAGACCCACAAGCAAAGCAACCCCCGGTAGCCTTGTGGCATGGCCCCGGATGAGGCTTTCCACAAGTGGGGCAAAGCGGTGGAGGAGGTAACACTTCATTAGTCCTCCTCTGCCCAGAAGAACCTGACTGATAACCCGACTGAGCACCCCGAGTAGTCTGATCACGATACTGACGTGGGTTGTTGTTGTTGTTGTACCCACTCCTCCCAGAAACCTGCCGATCATAACCCCGAGAATCCTGTCGCCTCTGACTGTAGTCCCGGTCCTGGCGACCATGCTGATCATACCTATGGTCCTGTCGACCTCTCTGCTCGGATGCCTGGTCCTGTCGACCTCTGAAATCCTGACCCTGACCTTGCTGACTCTGTCCCCTGGAATGCACCCGGTTACCATCCCTATCACGCTTATTATAACCACTACCATCACTATGCAACATCTCAATGTTGCGAGCGTCGTTTGCAACCGCAGCTACATCATCATAAGGCGTATTCACGATACGGTCCAATATCCATTTCTTTAACGCCCACTTAAATGTCTTAGCTTGACGGTAAGCATCTCCCGTAATCTTTGGCCCAACGAAACTGGCCAGCCTCATAAATCGCTGCATAAACTCCACAGTCGTCTCTCGGTCCCCCTGACGGATGTTCCCATACTCCCGCTCATATCGCTGCTGTTCCGCCACTGGAATGTACTGCTTATAAAAAAATACCCATAAAATCCTCCCAAGTACAAGTCTCCTCAAAACCCTGCTCCTGAGCCTGGGCATAAGCTGTCCACCAGCTCTGTGCATCGCCTTCAAACTTAAATGCAGCCAATCTAGTCTTAAACTCATCTGGACAACCCAAAACCTTAAATATCTTTTCCATGTGGATAATCCAGTCTTCTGCCTCAGTGGGGACGGCAGCTGACCGGAAAGAGAGGGGTTTGAGCTTGTTAAACCTCTCAATCCAGACATGGATACCAACTGGTGGAGCACCTCCACCACCACCACCTGGACCTGAACCTGCACCACCACCTCCGGAAGAACCTGCCCCATTCTGAATATTGTTGGTGACTTGAGTCACCAAGTTAGGAAGAGCGTTGGCCAAAGCTTCTGCTATCATGGCCTTAAAGTCAGGGGTCCCTCCATTATATTCCTGATGTCGAGTATTCACCATCTGAATGTTTTCGAAAACGATTAGCAACAATATAAGAGAATAAGCACGAAATGGAAGACGAAACAGAACCTATGACTACCCAAAACCTCACCAGTCAAAACTTAAGCCTTAAGGGTCAAATCCTAGGGTCCATAAGACTCACAGGCCATGACTTATGTACTACAGGTCGAAACCTGGCTCTGATACCATAATTGTAACACCCCAACCCGACAAGGGTAGAAGCATCACATTATGGTGACAAATCAAAGCATACATAATAGCACAGCGGAAGTCTTAAACAAATACATAAGAGAAAGTCAAGTCAACACGACTTGAATAATACATAAGTTCAAAGAAAGGAAATAATCCAAAGGTACGAATACAAAGGAAATCATGTCCAAACAAAGTCATAAAATAAAGGTGGTCATCTAAGGTCAAAGCTTCATCTATCTCTCATCCCATCCAAAGCATAATCCAAAAGCTCTTAGCTTAGATACCTGCCGCACACGAAAAGAAAACGTGCGGCTGAGCTTAAAAAGCCCAGTGAACAGATATATAATAAACGGAAACGAAACAAACGAAGCATAATGAAAGAGATATAAATAAGGTACAAGAGTAAAGGTTAGGACAGTTATCCACCACGAGCCCATATCATAACATATCATATCATAGCATATTATAATCATATAGAGGGGATGCCTCTCGAATAAGCCGATAATATGAGGGGTGTCCTCATGTACCAGTTGGAGTGATCAGCTCCCATATTTTGTGAAAGGAGTGGATTGCACCCAGCCCCAGTCACCATATCATATCATATCAAAGCATATCATAACATATCTAGGATGCATCCATACGCCCCCCCGAACATATCATATTGGCCATATCAAATCATATCATAGTGAGCTCATATCAAATCAAAATGGGGACGGTGTACAACATCACTCGAGTACACTAGAGTCATGCCACTGGTGCATCAATGACATGGCCATGTTACCTTCATGGCTAGGAAACATATTTGGCTCGGGTATCAAACTGGGGTCAAAGGTCAAAGGTTCATATCAAAGTAAAGGTTCATATAGTCATAGTCCGAATTCTCAAAGTTCGTATCAAAGGTTCATATGCCAAAGGTTCAAATGCAAAAGGTTCAAATGCCAAAGGTTCAAATCAGAAATCAAGAGGTCGAAGGCACCTTATTAAAAGGGCAGAATATCTGTACCTTATTTCAAAGCAAACACAACCAGAAATGAATAAGATGAAAAGATCAGGTCCTCTCCTTCTTCACACCTAGAGGGGTAGAAAAGAATTACAAACCTTTCCATTTTAAGTAACTTTCCATTTTTAGCAGGTTTCCATATTTAGAAAGTTTCTATTTTTAGAAAGTTCCCATAATTAGAAAGTTTCCATAATTAGTAAGATTTCCATATTCTCAATTTGGTTAAGTCATTATCAAAACATATTATGGTCTTAGGGTGCATTTTAACAAGTCACAAAAGTGTAGGGTTACTTATGACAACTTTACATAAATTAGGGTTTTAAGTGTACTTATATCAAAGTTAAGGTTCAATTATGAAAATATCCCAAATAATCTGTTTTGAATCCATATTTATCAAGTTAACAAGTTCAGCCCCTCAAGTTTCCCAATTTTACACTTTACACCCTTAAGTTATATAATTTACATTTTAAACCTTATAATATCCATAATTACACATTAGGCCCTTAGTTTATCAAAATTACACAATGGATACTTATTTCATCATATTATACGAATTTACCCTTAAGTTTTCATAAATTACACATCAAGTCCCTCAAGTTATCAAAGTTACATATTTAACCCTTAATTTACATTTTCAATCTTTAATTATCAATAATTACATATTAAGCCATTAAATTACCAAAGTGACACATAACCCCCTGAATATAATTTATTACTCAAATCAACCCTAAGTTTCCAGAATTTACATATTTAGTCCCTTCATTTTAATTATTTACAAATCGAATTGTACTTTATTAAAATAAACATTTTAATCCCTTTAAATATAAAAATTACACATGGGGCCCTCAACTTATATTTTATTCGAAATGTTCACAGCCCAAATTAAGTTCTAAACATAACCCTTAAGTTTCAAAAGTTACAAAACACCCCCTAACATTTTAAATCAAATCGTATAACACTTTTTATTAACAAAATCCTAACCCTAAAAATATCAATCATTCACCAATCATCATATAATCATTATAACATCATTTTTCAGTCAAAGTCAAGCCCTAATTTATAAACCCTAATTCGAATTACATTTTATTTCTTTTCTTTTTAATTTCCTTTAAATCGGTAAAATAAAGAAATCCACAAATAATTCGATTAGGCCCCAATAATTTGAAGTAGCATTTTTCTCAGAATATTATGATCATGTAGAGTCCAAATAAAATAAATAAGAAGCCCCAAAAATTCGGATTCAACTATTTTGGATTTAAACACAATTTTAAGATTTAATTCCCAATTAATTCGTAGATCATGCATGGTATGTTATAATCATTTTATTTGATGTTCTAAATACATATAGGATCTGAGAAAAATACCACAAAGAGATTCGAACGTGTAGAATGGGTTGGAGGATTTATCTTGTACGCGTATAGCCAAAACGCCCAAAACTTCACCACGACTTCAAAAATGATCTAAAAATCTTGAAAACAATTTTCACGTGTCACATATGATGTGAGGAACACAATAAAAATAAGAAACGAATTTATCCAAGATCGAATGAATCAAAGTGGAATTTTTTACCTTTCGGTTTGAATTAAACAAGAATTTTCGAAAGCCCTTGAATCCGGCCACCACAATTCGAAGTAGTATTTTTCTAGGCTTCAATTGATGCTCAAGAACACACGAAAAATAATCTCACACCTCCAGGAAGTCGCACGAATTATTGGTGATTATTTCTAGGGTTTATGGAGTTTCGGTTTTTGTTTTTGTAAAGGAAAATGATTTGGTCATTTAGATAGTGATAAAGCCGAATATTAGGAGGAGGGGGATCAAGATGGAGCGGCCTAATCAATGCATAGCTCAATCACCATTTATTTGGCATTAATTCCCATTTATTTGTAAGTTAAATATACTTAAATAACTTTTAAAATTAAATAAATGTATACTTAATTATTTTTGAACTTGTTTATGTGCAATAATAATTTTTATAGCTTGCACAAATATTTATTGATACTCTCTAATTATTTCATGTCATACTTTGGTACATTTCATAATTTTTGGAATTAATTTATAAGTTATATAAGCCTTTATTTAATTTTCAAGTTGTAGGGGCATTTTGGTCTTTTGCACATTTTAGATTTTTAGGGTTTTACATTTTATCTCTTTACCAAAAGCCATTACTTCTGGAGTAGCCAAATGTTTCAGTATGTGATACTTTGGTACAATGATAACCAAATGATTTTGAGCAAACCATCAGCTGTCAACGGTTTTGATTTGTCTTTACCAGAAGCCGTTTGCTTCTGGACTAGCCAACTCTTAGATAAATTATTACTATTATCTTTGGTGAGCTGATTACCAATTATGGTTTTCCACTGCCTTTACCACAAGCCATAACCTTGCGGGCTAGCCAACTCTTCACTATAAAAGATATGGTGAGTCGAATACCATACAATTTTGGGCAAATTGCAAGCCATCAACGGATTTGAGACATCTTTACCAAGAGCCGTTTGCTCTCGGATTAGCCAATCCTTATGTGGGTTAGACATGGCGGACTGATAACCATTTATTGCGTTCTAAGTGAGAAATTTTTTTTTTTTAAATTTTGGCTAAAATGGGGGTACTAGATGGTACATTTGATCAAATTCGCTAGAATTCCCCCCCACACTTAGAACTGAATATTGCCCTCAATATTCAAAGAACCGGTTGTTAAACCAACACTTAGAACGTGAAAGGAAAATACTAATAGCCATTATTTTTATATACACACATTTTTATTTTATTTTTTTTGTACATATTTACAACATGTGGGCATCTCCCCCACACTTAGATGGTAGAAAAGAGAAAGAAAACAGAGACACGGGTGAAAACCCATGTGGTGGGCTAATATTTTTGTTCACCGAGTCACTTAGCTCGACTCGACCCCGCATTCCTTGATTCATGGGGAAGCAAGTGGAAGAAACCATCATCATCGGACTTTCATTCAAATTGTTTTGATAACCAATTGAACATAAGAAAGTTCCACACCGATGAGATAAATCCGGCATTTAAACCAATGTTAGATGGACAATGCCGGGGTCAAAGGTAATATCCTCACTCCCGAATGAGTGAAAGATAGGGGAAATCACCGGGTAGGTGAAGGGAAGAAGAGAGATTTGAATAGCAATTAGGATAAGAACTTCCTCCTCAAGAATTGCATATTTAAGAGGAAGAGGCAAGTCCTTAAACTTGATCTCAGGAAATTTATCAGTTTCCTCATTATGAAGTTGTTTTGGTGGAAGAGGGGAAGATGAGTCTTCATTTAACAAATTTTCTAGAAAAAGGATATCCCCCTCAGGATCAAGATAGTTATCATCAACCTCATGCGGAAGTGAACTATCTAGAGCAAGAAAAGCATCGACTTCATCCCAAAAGGGATCACTTCCCTCAACCGAAGTGAGAGAAGGGGAAGAGTCGGCTATGATAAGTTGAGAAGATGTGGTGGGTTCCCCACTCACAGAATTATGAAAATAACCAAGATTTTCTTGAGAGTACTCCTTTGAAGTAATGTCAATGACATCGATTCGGTTTACCAAAGCAGAATTATAATTTGAGGAGTACCTAGAAGTTTGATCATGGTTAAAGGTAACAGCTTCATTACCCACACGTAAGGTGATCTCATGCTTAAATACATCAATAAGAGTATGGCCCGTTTTTAGGAATCCTCTTCCAAGAATTAGAGGAACCTTTCGATTAGCATCGAAATCAACAACCACAAAGTCAGCTGGAAAATGGAACTTACCTACTTTCACAAACACATCTTCGGCAATGCCGCAGGGATGAGATATGGTTCGGTCTGCAAGCTCAAGAGTCATGCAGGTAGGAGTAAGAGCCGGAAGAGAAAGTTTCTTCCATACTGAATGAGGCATCAGGTTGATGCTTGCACCTAGATCTGCTAAGGCATAGCATTCAACCATTCCCGGAAATACACAAGGTAGTAGAAACTTTCCAGGATCTCCAAGCTTCTCCGGAAGCTTTTTCAAGATAACCGCTGAGCAGTTCTCATTTAATGGAGTTTTAGCCATTTCAATCAGTTTTTCCTTGTTGCTTAACAAGTGTTTGATTGTTGATGCGAATTTGGGCATCAGAATGATAGCATCCGCAAAACTTATGTCAAAATGTAATTCTTTAAAGATTTGAAAGAATTTGTCCATTTGTTGACTAGCTTTCTCGCGGAGCTTTTTCTCATTTAAGCGCGATGGGTAAGGAATGTAAGGTTTGGATTTTTGGGCAATGACTTCAGGAGTCTCTACAGATTCAAAGACAACTCCTGGTTTGGATTTCTTTTTCTGGACAATCGGAGGCTGGACTTGTGCTGTACTTTGTGGGCTTGGAATTTGCACTTTGTCCATTGTATCCTCCGTTTCTTTCTCCATTTCAAACAACGGAGGAGGAATAGGGCCAGCGGGCCCCTCATAAGCAGCACCACTCCGAGTGGTGATAGCTTTGACGAAAGTGGTATTTTCATCATCATCACTGTCATCAAGTACACTGACAGGAACAGCATTGAGCATTTCGGAATAATATCTGGCTGATCTTTGCTCACTAAGTTTGGTTGACAAACTTTTAACCGTAAATCGTGAAAGAGTATGATCGATTCTTGACGGTTGAGGAGCAATTGTGGGTGTAGATTTTTGGATAACCGAAGGTTGGACGTATTTAGCACTTCCATTGTCAGTGGGAAGTACCGGGTCCTTTTTCACCTTGAGTTCAACATGAGCTTTACCACTACGTGTAGTGACAGCTTTGAGTTCACCCCTTGGGTTGACAACAGTGTTACTTGGGAGACCTCCCGAGGTAGAAGGTAGATCAGTTAATGATTTTTTTATGTCATTTATTTGGGTAACCAACAACTGGTTTGTCTGATATTGAGTTCTATTTGTCTCCTCTTGAGATTTTATGAATTGCCTAAGCAACTCATCTGAGGATGTCTGATTATGGTTTTGGACATTCCATGGCTTTTGGTTATGATTACCCTTATTCTGACCTCGGTTTTGATTGAAATTTTGGGAATTGTTGAAATTTTGTCCCTGATTTTGAACAAAGCGATTTTGATTATTCTGATTTGGCACGGGTGGAAAACCAGGTGGGACCATTGTAACACCTAAAAATCCAAAACGTGTAAAATGACCATTTTGCCCCTACAAATTATAAAATTATCTAAAAGCTTATAAAGTACCGAATCGATCCCAAACTTCTGGAAAAGAACAAGATATGATATAAAATAATTTTGACAACTCCGATAAATATTCATACAAGTTACGAAATTACCAAAATGCCCTTGATTCAACCGAATGGATAAATAGCAATTAATTTGATTTTAAAACAAGAAATAAAATTACACTTAATGGGAAATTAAATCACATTGATGGGCCTTAACTATTTCCGTGATTTTGGGGCTGATTTCCCTCCCCATAGACGCTCCTTTGCTCCTCAATAAAATAGATCTCATCAAAACCTATTTTCTCTAATTGCCGACTAAGGGAAAACACACAAATAAATTCACCATTCCTTCATCCGATTTTCTGGAACAAAAGAAGCATTTTTCTGGTGTTGTTCGTGGTCTAAGGAAGGTCAGAAAATTTGGTTTTGGTCGTGGCTCTCACTCATTCGATCGCTAGGAATTATTTTATCATTCGATAGGTAAAATCCCAAATTAATTCATGCGGCTATCTAAAATTCTATTATCAATTTTCTCATGTTCCTTACGTCATGTATACCCTGTATAAAATTTCTCTAAGGTCGTGGAGGTCGAGTTTGATCGCTAGGGATTTTTGGTGCTCAATTCCATTCGATAAGGTGTAATTCTGTTTGGGCTCGTTCACACGTTCAATCTCTGATTCGGTATTTTTCCTATGATCTATCATCATCATATAGCTCAGATAAAATATATAATTCGACCCATGCAACCTTAATCTAATCGCATGAATTAAAATGAATAAAATACGTATAAAGCATGAAATATGATATGCGAATTTTCTGGATGTTATAATCAATTTTTCTGGACTCTATTCGATCTATGTGACCTGGGAAAAATAAGAATTCGAATGTTAGAAGCTAGATTTGATCGTGGTATAATTATGTTCTTATCGCTAATATGGAAAAGAATAATTCGAATGAAATAAAAACCCTAACTCGATTAGGGTTAAGGTTGTTGTGTTTCTGGAAATAAATAAATGCAGAAAAATGATATGTTAATGATTGATCATGATTGGGTCGTGTTTTGCTAAATTGAATTAGGGTTTCGAATTAATATACATGCGATTTGAACTTTTATAAATATAAGGGTGTGTTTCGTAAATTCTGAAACTAATGGGCCATTTTTGTAAGGTGTATTTAACTGTGTTAAATGTGAATAAAATCTGAGGTGAAGGGCCTATGTGTAAATATAAGGTTAGGAGTTTTAAATTGTAAATTATGGAAAGTTATAGATCGAATTGAATTTATTTAAAATAAGAGGACTTGTTTTGTAAATTTGGGAAACTTGTGTCATTCGTATAATAATATTTATGAGGGACTTGATGTGTAACTTTGGGTATTAAATGGGTTTAAAGTGTAATTGAGATGTTATGAACCGAATTGTAAGTTATTTGTATTAAAGGACTAAAAGTGTAAAATATGGAAAGTAGTGGACCAAATCGTACAACATTTAAAATGTGGGTTATTTTCGGTAAATTAAAAAGGTTGAGGGCTTGTTGTATTAATATGGTCATGAAAGGGGTTTAAATGTAGAATCTTGAAATATAAGGTCTAATATGTAATTTTTGTAACTTAAGGGTATAAAGCGTAATATTGGTAAACTTGAAGGACTGAAATTGTTAACTTAATAAATATGGTTTCAAAATAGATTAATTGTAATATTTTTATGTTTGACCTTTAACTTTGATTTAATTGCATTCAAAACCTTAATTTTATAAAAAGTTATCTTATTTACCCTTAAACTATGGTAATTGCTAAAAAATACCTTATGTCCATAATATGGTTCTATAATGACTTAACCAAATCTCTAAAGTCTAAATCCGTCTAACTAAGGAAACTTACTAAATTTGGAAACCTGCTAAAAAGGGAAAGTTACTTAAAATGGAAAGTCAGTTAAAACCTATTGTAATACTCTTCTACTCTCTTAGGTGTGAAGAAGGAGAGATCCTGAGATTGTCAGTGTTTGCTATTTCTGGTTTTGTTTTGCTTTGCAATAAGGTACAGATACTCTGCCCTTTTCCATTAAGGGTGTCCTATCTCATGGTTATGATTCTGATTCTGATTCGTTTAAGTTATCCCAAAACCATTGCTATGATCCCTTTTATTATGAACCTTTCTGATTACACTCTGATTTGGACCTTTGGTATTTCATCTGATATATCTGTTATGAACCATCTGTTATGGACCATCTGATTTGACCTTTGATATATGACCCTCTGATTATGATATGAAATCTGACTCTTAGTTTGATACCCGAGCCATTTCACTAGGCATGGGGGTTCCATGTCCGTGTCATTGATGCACCAATGGCATGACTCTAGGGCGGTAGAGTGATGTTCCGCCACGTCCCCATTCTGATTATGATATGCGCATTATTTTGATTATGGATTATATATGTTTCTGGGGGGCGTATGGATGCATCCTAGATCTGTTCTGTTAGTGGATTTAACTATATGATATGATTTCTGTTCTGGTGACTGGTGCTTGTGTGCAATACACGCCTTTCACATTTATCTGGGAGCTGATCACTCCATTTGATACATGAGGACACCCCTCATATTATCTGGTTACTTAAGAGGTATCCCCTCTAGATTATGATGGTTACTATCTGTTATGTTCTGGGCTCGTGGTGGATGACTATCCTATTCCTCTTTTATATTTCTGTATCTTGTTTATACTTCATGATATTTCCCCATGCACCATATTTCAGTTCTGTTTCATTATTATTTCTTTGTATATGTATCTGTTCACTGGGCTTTTTAAGCTCAGCCGTACGTTTTCTTTTCATGTACGGCAGGTATTTAGGCTTGGATCTGGGTTTTAGCTTTGGGGATGAGAGCAACTGTGTGAAGCTTAGACCTTAGCATTCTAGTTATATCATTTTGGATTCTGTTTCTGTTATGCCATTGTTTCGGCATTTTGGATTATGTACTTCGGTTTATTTCTGTTTTGGGCATAAGTTATGTTGACTTATTTCCTTTGACCATTAATGTTATGGACTTATGATGTTTTGGATTTAATGCTTGTAATCTGATATGAAGCCATTGTTGTGATATCTCTACCCTTGTCGGGTTGGGGTGTTACAATTTATGGTATCAGAGCGAGGTTTATCCGAAACCCTTAGAGCTTAGGCTCGTGACCTGTGAGGATTGGGTAGAACTTAGGTTTCCTTTCGCGCACTCTTTTCCTGTTTTGATCTGTCATATATTCTTGATCTGCTCTGTCATATTCTATCTGAATTGCTAATCCTTTTTGTAATCATTCAGATGGTGAATACCCGACATCAGGAATATAATGGAGGGAACCCTGATTTTCAGGCCATGATAGCAGAAGCTTTGGCCAACGCTCTTCCTAACTTGGTGACTCAGGTCACCAACAATATTCAGAATGGGGCAGGTCCTTCTGGAGGTGGTGTTGGCGGTGCTCCACCCGCTGCTCCACCGGTCGGTATTCATGTGTGGATTGAGCGGTTCAACAAGCTCAAGCCTCTCTCGTTCAAGTCCGCTGCCACTCCTCATGAGGCAGAGGACTGGATTACGCATGTGGAGAAATTGTTTCGGGTTCTCGGATGTGCTGACGAGTTTAAAACTCGTTTGGCTACATTCAAGCTGGAGGGTGATGCTCAGAACTGGTGGACTGCTCTTGTGCAGGCAAAGGGGGATGATTATGCTGAGACTTGTTCGTGGGCAGAGTTCATTGAGGCGTTTTATAAGCAGTACATTCCTATGGCAGAACAGCAGAGGTATGAGAGGGAATACGGGTCGATTCGTCAGGGTGATCATGAGTCTTCAGGAGACTTTATGCAGCGATTCTTACGTTTGGCTAGCTTCGTGGGGCCAGAGGTTACTGGGGATTCGTTTCGACAAGCTCGTCATTTCAAGTGGGCTCTTAAGAGATGGGTGTTAGACCGGATTGTTAACACTCCATTTGATGACGTGGCTAGTGTTCAGGATGCTGCGCGCAACATTGAGTTGTTGCATGCGGACAGGGGATCTAATAAGCGTGATAGGGATGGCAACAGGGTTGATACTCGGGTTCATGGTCGTCAGGACCAGAGACAGGATTTTCGGGGTCGTCAGGACCATGGACAGGATCAGCGGGGTCGCCAAGACCGAGGTGGTGATTATAGGCGACAGGATTCTAGGAACCAGGGCCGGCAGGATTATGGTCGGTATGGTGGTGACCGTCAGGGTCAGGGTGATAATGGCAGGCGTAGGGATTCTCAGCAGTATCAGCAGTCGGGATCGTCAGGTCAGAAGAAGGCTGTTGAGACTCTACCTCCTCCTCCTATATGTACGACATGTGGGAAACCACATCCAGGTCCTTGTTATAAAGCTTCTGGTGGTTGTTTTTCGTGTGGCTCTACTCAGCACAGGATCAAAGATTGCCCCAAGAAGAACCCTATCGTGCCAGTAAACACGACTAGGCCAGCTCCCACCATGGGCCGAGTTTATGCTACTACTCGGGACCAAGCGGCCAACACATCAGGTACCATTACTGGCATACTTTATATTGGAGATCGTACGGCTTTCGTATTGTTTGACACCGGTGCTACTCATTCTATTATATCTGTGAACTTTGCTAAGAAACTTAATCTGAAACCAAAACCATTAATAAATCGTATATCCATTGCAACCCCAATGAAAACCCAAGTGATTATTGATCATGAATATGTTAACTGCCCTCTACGTTTCGATGATCGTGTTCGTCCTGCAAATCTGCTTCCCATTGATATGATCGATTTTGATGCAATTCTGGGCATGGATTGGTTGGCTGATCACAAGGCTACCATCGATTGTTATGCCCGTAAGGTGATCTTCAGCAATATTCATCATCCTGATTTCATTTTTCATGGTTCTCAGCCTCTGAAATCTGTTAAGATCATCTCTGCCATGAAGGCACGAACTCTAATATCTCATGGTTGCCAAGGCTATTTGGCTTCTGTTAAGGATTCATCTGTAGAAAGTCCTGATGTTGCTAGCGTTCCCATTGTTCGGGAGTTTGCTGATGTTTTTCCTGATGAACTTCCTGGTCTTCCTCCGGCTAGAGAAGTTGAATTTTCTATTGATCTGATTCCCGGTGCCAAACCTATCTCTAAGGCTCCGTACCGGATGGCGCCTGTTGAGTTAAAGGAATTAAAGGAACAGTTGGAAGAACTATTGGGGAACGGTTTTATTCGGCCTAGTGTTTCGCCCTGGGGTGCTCCGGTTCTATTTGTGAAGAAGAAGGATGGGTCTATGCGGTTGTGCATTGATTATCGTGAGTTGAATCGTATTACCATTCGTAACCGTTATCCGCTTCCTCGCATTGATGACTTGTTTGATCAATTGCAAGGAGCCAAGGTGTTCTCTAAAATCGATTTGCGATCTGGTTATCACCAACTGCGAGTTAAAGAGCAGGATGTTTCTAAGACTGCTTTCCGTACCCGCTATGGACACTATGAGTTTCTGGTTATGCCTTTTGGCCTAACAAATGCTCCTGCTGTGTTTATGGATTTGATGAACCGGATCTTTCATGAATTTCTTGATAAGTTCGTCATTGTTTTCATTGATGATATTTTGGTGTATTCTAAATCGTCTGAGGAGCACGAGCAGCATTTACGAATTGTTCTGGGTATTCTGAGGCAGCAGAGATTATTCGTGAAATTCTCTAAGTGTGAGTTCTGGCTTAACCAAGTCGCTTTCCTTGGTCATATCGTGTCTGCAGAGGGTATCACTATGGATCCTGCTAAGGTTGAGGCTATCACTAAGTGGCCGAGACCTACCACGGTGACTGAAATTCGGAGTTTTCTGGGATTAGCTGGTTATTACCGGCGTTTTGTTGAAGGGTTTTCTAAGTTGGCTTTGCCTTTGACTCAGTTGATGCGGAAGGGTGAAAAGTTTGTATGGACTGATGAGCGTGAGCAGAGTTTTAAGGAGTTGAAAAGGCGATTAGTGTCTGCACCTATTCTGACTTTACCTTCTGGTTCTGGAGGTTTCCAGATCTATAGCGATGCGTCTAAGAAGGGTTTAGGCTGTGTGCTTATGCAACACGGTAAAGTGATTGCCTATGCTTCTCGGCAATTGAAACCCTATGAAGAAAATTACCCAACTCATGATCTGGAATTAGCCGCGGTTGTTTTTGCATTAAAAATCTGGAGACATTACTTGTATGGTGAATCGTGTGATATCTTCACCGATCACAAGAGTCTCAAATACATCTTTACTCAGAAGGAGCTTAATATGAGGCAGAGGAGATGGTTAGAACTTCTAAAAGATTACGACACGAACATCCAGTACCATCCAGGCAAGGCTAATGTAGTTGCTGATGCACTTAGTCGTAAGTCTGGGATGATCGCTAGTTTGGAGATTGATCCACATGTTCTTAAGGATTTGGAACGTTTGGATGTCGAGTTGTGTGTTCGGCGTGACGTTGGTTACTGGGCTAGTTTGAAAATTGAGTCGAATCTGATGTTGCGTATTAAAGAGGCTCAGAAAGATGATGGTGAACTCTGGGCTATTGTCCAAAATATTGAAGAGGGTAAGCAAACTGAGTTTAGAGTTGATGATAACGGAGTTGTCTGGTATGAGGATCGTTTATGCGTGCCTAATGATTCTGATTTGCGTGAGGCGGTTTTGACTGAGGCTCACAGTTCTCCTTTCTCCATACATCCTGGTTCTACCAAGATGTATCGGGATCTAAAGCAGCATTTCTGGTGGAACGGTATGAAGCAAGATGTGGCATTATTTGTTGCTAGATGTATGACCTGCCAGCAAGTTAAGATTGAGCATCAGCGAGCTAGTGGTCTGTTGCAGCCTCTGGAGATTCCTACTTGGAAGTGGGATGAGATTTCCATGGATTTCGTTTCTGGTTTGCCTTTGACTCGTAAAAGACATGATGCGATTTGGGTGGTCGTCGATCGGCTAACTAAATCCGCTCATTTCTTACCTATCCGTATGACCTATAGTATCAGTAAGTTAGCGGAGATCTTTCAGCAGGAGATTGTCAGATTGCACGGTATGCCTTCATCTATTGTTTTTGATCGTGATCCTCGTTTCACTTCGCGTTTCTGGAAGGGACTTCATAAGTCTTGGGGCGCTCGCCTTAAGTTTAGTACTGCATTTCATCCCCAAACTGATGGTCAGTCGGAGAGGACCATTCAGACATTGGAAGACATGTTACGATCTTGTACTTTGGAATGGACCGGTAGTTGGGACGAGTATTTATGTTTAGTGGAGTTCGCGTATAATAACAGTTGGCATGCTAGTATTCGGATGGCTCCTTTCGAGATGTTATATGGGCGCAAGTGTAGGGCGCCGGTTTGTTGGAACGAAGTAGGGGAGCGTATTATTGAGGGTCCAGAGTTGGTTCGGGATACCAACGAAAAGGTAGCCGTTGCTAGGGAGAAGTTAAAGGAGGCCCGTGCTCGTCAGAAGAGCTATGCTGACAAGCACCGTCGTGACCTAGAGTTTAATGTTGGTGACCGGGTATTTCTGAAAGTATCTCCTTTTCGCGGGGTTAAGCGTTTTGGAATTAAGGGCAAGTTGAGTCCTCGTTTTATTGGTCCCTTTGAAATTCTGGATCGTATTGGGGAGGTTTCTTATCGTCTGGCTCTACCTCCTCAGCTATCTCATGTGCATAATGTTTTCCATGTGTCTCTTCTGAGGGGATACAACTATCACCCATTGCATGTGGTGTCTTATCCACTTGATCAGATTCAGCCGGATATGTCTTTATCCGAAGAGCCGGAGGCTATTCTGGACCGGCAAGAGCGGGTCATGAGGAATAAAGTCATTCCATTCGTAAAAGTTCTTTGGAAAAATCACCCAGAGCGCGAGGCTACCTGGGAGACTGAAGAATCAATTCGTGCTAGTTATCCTCACTTTGTATTCTGATCTGGTATGTCTTTGTCTTGTCTTCTGTTTCATTTCATCTGTACTTCTTTGCAAATTTCGAGGACGAAATTTTTCTGTTAGAGGGGAAGAAGTTGTAACACCTAAAAATCCAAAACGTGTAAAATGACCATTTTGCCCCTACAAATTATAAAATTATCTAAAAGCTTATAAAGTACCGAATCGATCCCAAACTTCTGGAAAAGAACAAGATATGATATAAAATAATTTTGACAACTCCGATAAATATTCATACAAGTTACGAAATTACCAAAATGCCCTTGATTCAACCGAATGGATAAATAGCAATTAATTTGATTTTAAAACAAGAAATAAAATTACACTTAATGGGAAATTAAATCACATTGATGGGCCTTAACTATTTCCGTGATTTTGGGGCTGATTTCCCTCCCCATAGACGCTCCTTTGCTCCTCAATAAAATAGATCTCATCAAAACCTATTTTCTCTAATTGCCGACTAAGGGAAAACACACAAATAAATTCACCATTCCTTCATCCGATTTTCTGGAACAAAAGAAGCATTTTTCTGGTGTTGTTCGTGGTCTAAGGAAGGTCAGAAAATTTGGTTTTGGTCGTGGCTCTCACTCATTCGATCGCTAGGAATTATTTTATCATTCGATAGGTAAAATCCCAAATTAATTCATGCGGCTATCTAAAATTCTATTATCAATTTTCTCATGTTCCTTACGTCATGTATACCCTGTATAAAATTTCTCTAAGGTCGTGGAGGTCGAGTTTGATCGCTAGGGATTTTTGGTGCTCAATTCCATTCGATAAGGTGTAATTCTGTTTGGGCTCGTTCACACGTTCAATCTCTGATTCGGTATTTTTCCTATGATCTATCATCATCATATAGCTCAGATAAAATATATAATTCGACCCATGCAACCTTAATCTAATCGCATGAATTAAAATGAATAAAATACGTATAAAGCATGAAATATGATATGCGAATTTTCTGGATGTTATAATCAATTTTTCTGGACTCTATTCGATCTATGTGACCTGGGAAAAATAAGAATTCGAATGTTAGAAGCTAGATTTGATCGTGGTATAATTATGTTCTTATCGCTAATATGGAAAAGAATAATTCGAATGAAATAAAAACCCTAACTCGATTAGGGTTAAGGTTGTTGTGTTTCTGGAAATAAATAAATGCAGAAAAATGATATGTTAATGATTGATCATGATTGGGTCGTGTTTTGCTAAATTGAATTAGGGTTTCGAATTAATATACATGCGATTTGAACTTTTATAAATATAAGGGTGTGTTTCGTAAATTCTGAAACTAATGGGCCATTTTTGTAAGGTGTATTTAACTGTGTTAAATGTGAATAAAATCTGAGGTGAAGGGCCTATGTGTAAATATAAGGTTAGGAGTTTTAAATTGTAAATTATGGAAAGTTATAGATCGAATTGAATTTATTTAAAATAAGAGGACTTGTTTTGTAAATTTGGGAAACTTGTGTCATTCGTATAATAATATTTATGAGGGACTTGATGTGTAACTTTGGGTATTAAATGGGTTTAAAGTGTAATTGAGATGTTATGAACCGAATTGTAAGTTATTTGTATTAAAGGACTAAAAGTGTAAAATATGGAAAGTAGTGGACCAAATCGTACAACATTTAAAATGTGGGTTATTTTCGGTAAATTAAAAAGGTTGAGGGCTTGTTGTATTAATATGGTCATGAAAGGGGTTTAAATGTAGAATCTTGAAATATAAGGTCTAATATGTAATTTTTGTAACTTAAGGGTATAAAGCGTAATATTGGTAAACTTGAAGGACTGAAATTGTTAACTTAATAAATATGGTTTCAAAATAGATTAATTGTAATATTTTTATGTTTGACCTTTAACTTTGATTTAATTGCATTCAAAACCTTAATTTTATATAAAGTTATCTTATTTACCCTTAAACTATGGTAATTGCTAAAAAATACCTTATGTCCATAATATGGTTCTATAATGACTTAACCAAATCTCTAAAGTCTAAATCCGTCTAACTAAGGAAACTTACTAAATTTGGAAACCTGCTAAAAAGGGAAAGTTACTTAAAATGGAAAGTCAGTTAAAACCTATTGTAATACTCTTCTACTCCTTTAGGTGTGAAGAAGGAGAGATCCTGAGATTGTCAGTGTTTGCTATTTCTGGTTTTGTTTTGCTTTGCAATAAGGTACAGATACTCTGCCCTTTTCCATTAAGGGTGTCCTATCTCATGGTTATGATTCTGATTCTGATTCGTTTAAGTTATCCCAAAACCATTGCTATGATCCCTTTTATTATGAACCTTTCTGATTACACTCTGATTTGGACCTTTGGTATTTCATCTGATATATCTGTTATGAACCATCTGTTATGGACCATCTGATTTGACCTTTGATATATGACCCTCTGATTATGATATGAAATCTGACTCTTAGTTTGATACCCGAGCCATTTCACTAGGCATGGGGGTTCCATGTCCGTGTCATTGATGCACCAATGGCATGACTCTAGGGCGGTAGAGTGATGTTCCGCCACGTCCCCATTCTGATTATGATATGCGCATTATTTTGATTATGGATTATATATGTTTCTGGGGGGCGTATGGATGCATCCTAGATCTGTTCTGTTAGTGGATTTAACTATATGATATGATTTCTGTTCTGGTGACTGGTGCTTGTGTGCAATACACGCCTTTCACATTTATCTGGGAGCTGATCACTCCATTTGATACATGAGGACACCCCTCATATTATCTGGTTACTTAAGAGGTATCCCCTCTAGATTATGATGGTTACTATCTGATATGTTCTGGGCTCGTGGTGGATGACTATCCTATTCCTCTTTTATATTTCTGTATCTTGTTTATACTTCATGATATTTCCCCATGCACCATATTTCAGTTCTGTTTCATTATTATTTCTTTGTATATGTATCTGTTCACTGGGCTTTTTAAGCTCAGCCGTACGTTTTCTTTTCATGTACGGCAGGTATTTAAGCTTGGATCTGGGTTTTAGCTTTGGGGATGAGAGCAACTGTGTGAAGCTTAGACCTTAGCATTCTAGTTATATCATTTTGGATTCTGTTTCTGTTATGCCATTGTTTCGGCATTTTGGATTATGTACTTCGGTTTATTTCTGTTTTGGGCATAAGTTATGTTGACTTATTTCCTTTGACCATTAATGTTATGGACTTATGATGTTTTGGATTTAATGCTTGTAATCTGATATGAAGCCATTGTTGTGATATCTCTACCCTTGTCGGGTTGGGGTGTTACAACCATAGCATTCGGTGCTTGGTACTGAGTCTCAGCATGCGGACGGTATTGATTTTGGTTTACTGAAGCTACGGGAGCTGGGTAAAGAGAAGCATCGGTTGCTTGACAATCATAATACGCATGTGGGCCACCACAAGTTTCACACACTTTGTTTATTGCTTTGATTTGTTCCAGTTTATGCATTTCACTCTTCATTTCTTTTATTTCCCTCATCATGCAACGCATTGTGTCCGTTAGAGCGGCTAACTCAGGTGAGTTACCGGATGAAGAAGCAGGAGTGACAGGAACAATCACTTTGTTTCAAGAAATAGGAACTTTTGATTTATTTTCACAAATTTCAACCACCTCTCTAGGTCGACGATTCAAGATATTGCCACCAGCGGCTGCGTTAAGTGCATCTTGATCGATTTGGGTTAACCCATTATAAAATGTATTTATCTGTTGTAACTCCGTAAAATCGTGATGCGGGCATTTTCGGAGGAGATCTTTAAATCTGTCCCATGCCTCTCCGAAATTTTCATCGAAACTTTGACGAAATCCAGCAATTTCATTTTTTAAATTAGTCGTCTTTGATGGAGAGAAGAAATAATTGACAAACTTCTGCACTAGATCTTCCCAAGTTTCAATGGATCGAGGGGGTTCTTTATCCAGCCAAATTCGGGCTGCCCCTTCGAGTGAGAATGGAAATAGCATCAATTTGATAACTGTTTGCGGCACATTCTTGTAATTGATTGTAGAGGTCAGCTTGTTGAACCAACGAATGTGTGCATATGGATCTTCTCGCTCAAACCCGTGGAATTGGTTGGTAGAAACGAGCTGAATCAAATGTGTTTTCAGTTCAAAATGATCAGAATCGATGGCTGGTAAAACGATGGCATCTTCGTAACCCTCGGTGGGTGCTCGGAGCATTTCCGCCATTGTGCGATTGTCTGCCATATTATCAGTGGGATCAGTACGAATCTCGGGTTCGACTATTTGGGCAGCACGTCTACGATTACGTCTTCTCGGAATATTTACGAGTTCACGTAAAGGGCTTGATGACGTGGAAGAGCGAGTGCGCATGCACTAAGTAAAATATTTTAATTAAATCAAGAACGAATCAAAACACAAGTGAACTTAAACCAATAATCAACAAGCGTACGGTAGCTCTCTAAAAGATAAACGCACAGAGTGGCGGAGAAGCAAAGGTGGGCAATTAAATGCTCCTTAAAAACCCGCTTCTTTCAGTCCGACAATTTAATGTCAGACTATCCTTAAACCTCCGTTATAGTTTGTTTATCAATTAAAGGTGAGCCGATATTCGCAAGTGATACAAAGGCAAGTTTTAAATCTGATGTTTGGGAACTTATTATGGCCGTACCCCCAGTTAGGTAGTACTCTGTCTTGGTTCTCGATGGTAATATTTTTATTGTTATTTAAAGAAAACGGAAAATATTTTTGGAGTTTTTATTTTTTATATGATATATATATATATATATATATATATATATATATATATATATATATATATATATATATATATATATATATATATATATATAGAAAAGAAAAGAAAAATATTTTTGTATTTTATATTGGTTTATGGGAAATTGAAATACGATATTTTTGGTACTCGATCCGTTAAACGAATTAACTTCACGAGCGTTTTGCTTTATATATGATGAATATACAAGAGATAGAAGATATACACAGATTGGGTTTCAAAAACACGATACTGCAAAACGTTTAAAACACGCAACACACCTCCCCGGCAGCGGCGCCAAAATTTGATACGTGGTAAACAGTCAACTAATATTGACCAGGTGAATGGTCAACAAGAGTCAATCAATCTAGGGCACGATCTCCCTGGAGTATAGTGTTTTCCCGGGTCGTTATATCCCAGCGAAGCGTGAAATTGTGTTTAAAGACGATTTGTGATCAAGTGTTATTGAATGAAAAAGGGGATATTTGAGATTTTGCTTTTTTAATAATTCTAAATAACAAATTAAAAACAAATATAAACAATAAAATTAAACGCGAATTAAATAAACTAAAACGCGTAACGGAAAAGCTAAAATGGGACAAAAACTGAAATATTATAAAATTTATGAAATTTAAAACCTAAAAATGTAAAATGACTTAAAACTTATTTTAAAAACTTAAATTATATTTTTAACACTTTATTTCTATTTATTATTAATTATTTATTATTTAATAACCTATTAAACTATTTAAATTTATAAAAAATACTAAATTAAGAAAGAAAAATCTAAAACTTTTTCTAAAAATATTATAAGATGAAAAGAAGCTAAAAAAATTATAAAAATGAAAATTACTTAATTAAAATTTAAAAAGATAAATTCTATTAAATAGAAGCTATCACTATTTTTCTATTTTTGATTTTCTTAAGGTCTAAAAATATAATTATATTTTTCCTAGATTAAAATTAATAAAAGAAAATTATGAAAATTAAAATTATATTTTTCTAATTAATATTCTATTTATTATGATTTAATTACTAATAGAAACTAATAAAAAAGATTAAAAATATTAAAACTATTCAGAAAATTATGAAACTTTACAGATAATTCTAAAATATAAATTAAAAGATAGGAAAAATAAAATGAAAAGTTATCTAAGCTTAATAGGCTGATTTGGGCAGATAAGCAGTTTGCAATAAGCCCAAAAATAAGCAAATAAGCACAAAAGTGTACCAAAAGCTCAGAAATAGATTAACCAACTTAAATAAGCACAAAACAACTTAAAACTACAAATAAGCACAAGGAATTTAACAAGATAAGCAGTTGGCTGTTGCAAAGTTTATACAGAAAACTCAGAAAAATGCCAAATTGCAAGGCAATTTAAGCAGTTAAATAAGCTACTGAGATGCAATTTTATGGGGGCAAAAGTAAGCTAGTAGTGTGGGCTATTGAAAAACACAAAAAATAGGGCTTGAGCTTAACTAAATAAGCTACAAATGGATCAAGATCAGCTGCTCAGGCAACTCAGTATACACTGAGTTGCTGTGCAGAAGAGCACAAGCTAAATGGCTTTAATCCACTTCTTTTGGCTACTCTAAGTGGTTCACAAATGACTCAGAATAGTCAAGAAAAAGGCCAAATAGAGCTTGTAGCTTAATATGGCTTAAATGGACTTTTCCTAGGCTAAAATCAACACAGATGATACAAAAGCAAGATATCTATCCAAATGGCTACTTAGAACTTAGAAATAGCTTATTATGGCTTATTTAGGCTGGTTCAAAGTTGGCTAATAGGTAAATGCACAGTAAACATGGGTTTGACCCATTTGACTGCCTAAACCAAACACCCCTTAATATGGTGTCTGTGGTGATTTTACACTAGAAATCTCTGAAATAACTTATAAAACTGACTATTTATTAACTAACTAACTTGTCTAGACTGAGATAAGCACTATTCAAAAGACAATAAGCTCAGAGTAAGCTTTTCACTATACTTTGACTTTTTGACTGTTTTAAAGGAAAATAAAGACTAAGCTAGATAAAACTTATGTAACTAAT
Organism: Artemisia tridentata subsp. tridentata; assembly: GCA_021014915.2. NCBI lineage: Eukaryota > Viridiplantae > Streptophyta > Magnoliopsida > Asterales > Asteraceae > Artemisia > Artemisia tridentata. Next base: position 181,348,439 of record CP139505.1, read on the forward strand.
GAAATTAACTTAGAAACTAATAATAAGCATAAACTAAGAACAATAAGCTATGAATAAGCAGTTTAATAGTAAATAAGATTTTTAAGCTAAAAATTAAAAAGGCTTACAACTGATTGAGCTTATGATACAAAGAACAAGGACCAAGAACCAATCTAGCTTGTCAGAAACAAGCTAGAAACCCAAGAAAAGCTTCCTGAATAGCTTATCCACCAAGAATCAGCTTATTAGCTCTTCAGTTGACTTTTGTTGACTTTCTCATTTCTTGAACTTGGAACAGGTTAAATCTAAAGTAAACTTACAACAAGCTATGTAAAGCTTATATAAGCTTATAGAAATAGCTGAGAAGCTATTTCAATACTACTCATTTATATTTGATTTCTCAGTTCAACTTAGAAAACTGGAATTATTATTAACTACTGAAATTAGACAAAGAACAACATCAAACACACTAAAATTAACTTGTATTGATGATTGAAACTTGAGATTACAATTTAACACTACTGGAAATTAAAATACGATTTATGCTAATTTTACCTACTTGCTCTATTTGAGCTACATTGCATTCTATATATACATAATTAAAGTGGGATAACCCTAGTCGACATCCTTCAATCCATCAGCACCATTGAATTGCTCCAATTTGATCTCATTCGTCCATTTCCACTTTTGGCGGGAAAACAGGACAAGTGTTAATTTGTCTGTTTTAGCTAGTGGGAGTGGGAGAGAAGCATTAATTGATTTTGGGAGTGTTAGGTAGCGTGTATTGGAGGGGGATGAGGTGGTGAATGGTATTGGTGAGGTGGGGGGATGACTGTCTGGTATTGGAGGGTGGTTTTGGCGGTATGGTGGTAAAGAAGAAGGTTTGACCGAGTCAAACCTTTGGTTTAAATAAAAAAGGTTGGGTCGGGTTAACTATTGGGCTTGGGATTTATTTATTGGGTTGGGCTGGGTTTGTAAAATAAAGGGTAGTGGGTTTTATTTAATTCAAGGGTCCGGTTTGGTTTTTTAGAAATAAGCACAAGGACTAAACTTGTAATTTCTGCATTCTTGAAGGACTAAACCTGCAACATTTCATAAGTTATCACAAGGACCATTATTGCTAAGTTAGATAAACCAAAGGACCTATTTTGTATTTTGTTACAATTTAAAACACCCGAGGACCATTTATGTAATTTTCCAAAAGTTTAGGGGTGAAATTGTAATTTTCCAAAAGTTATCAAAAAGGTTCCAAATTGTCATTCATGAATAGTTTAAGGGTATTTTATGTTAAATTCCAAATTTTATTACACCCAAGGACTAATTTTGCCAGTTTTGATACTTGAGGGGTAAAAGTTGCCATTTTGTGTAAACTTTCATCCAGGGATTATTAGTGAACAAGTTTGATATCCCAAGGACTAAAGTTGACTTTTCATTTATTTTGAGCATTCAGGGACTAGTTATGCCAATTTGTGAAACTTCAGGGACTGAAAATGACAATTATGCAAACTTTGTTCGTTTTTCACTTATTTTCAATCTTTTTGTTCCTGAGTCACATAAAAACACATTTTATGATATTTTCTGTATTTTGAGGCATATCTGCATGTTTTTAAATGATTTGGCAGATAAAATGTGACAGAAATGATGAGTATTTAGACACTCATCATTGTATAAGGAGAAGGACTGGTCATACAAGTGTGAGGTGTATCCATCTACATTAGAAGTGTTCCAAGTAAGAGACAAAGACGATGTGTCGGTAGATTTGCTACACAGGACTTGCACATGTAGGAAGTGGGATTTAACGGGCATACCTTGCAAGCATGTATGTGCAGTGGCTGACTTTTTAAAAAAACCGGTAGAAGATTTCATTGAAGTATGCTACACTAAACTAGTTTACATGATGGCTTATGAGTTTACAATTCCACCTTTGCCTGGCCAAAAATATTGGCCAATTGTTGTATCTCCACTTGATCTACCACCTATCAAGAAACAACCGGGAAGACCAAAGAAAAACAGGATTCGGGACCCACATGAAGATACAAAAACAAGTGGTAAGTTGTCAAAGCATGGAGTAACCATGTCATGCAGTATTTGCAGAGAGAGGGGCCACAATAAAAGCAAGTGTACTAAGGTTGTTGAACCAGTGGCGAAAAGGCCTAGGGGCAGGACCAAGAAGGTAGTGGCTGAAGCTGAACAACAAGACCGAGAAAGTACAAGAGGCAGAGGAAGGGGTAGGGGACTTGGTAGGGGCAGAGGCAGGGGCGGGACAAGAGGAGGTGCAAGCAATCAAGCTCCAACACCAAGCCAAGGTGGTGCAAGCAGTCAAGGTCTAACACCGAGCCAAGCAGGAGTTTGATTTTATTTACTTCGTTATGTATTAGCCAAAACTTTGTCATCTTTTGAACCAAATGTCTGTTTGTCACCTTTTGTCCTTTGTGTTTGACAAAACGGTTTGATTATTAAGAATCATATAAATGATATGCAAGATTATGAACACAAATACAAGTTGGATTCCATGTCATCAAAAAGAAGTATTAAAATAATTGAAAAGGAAAATAATAATGACACCTAAGCGTGCCACGTCATCAGAAGTTAACCCCGTTAGTAAAAAGTTAACTGAGGATCGCCAGTGGAAAATAGTGTTAAAGTTTAGCTCGTTGTAGGTTATTTGTTGAGTTGGGATTATTATCGGCCAAAGAGAACGAGTTGGGATTATTTAAATCCAATATCCCTTTTTAATTTGATCATGTAGTAAAACTAATACTTGTTCTTATTCAAAAAGAATTGATTTGCACACTCAAAGTTTTGATTAGCACACTCTATTTTGTGCATAACATAATTGTACAGTGTTTACAGTATGCTCTGTATACTTGTACAGTGAGTGTCCCAATCAAATTATAGAGTGTGCAAATCACATCTCTTCTTGAAATGATGCATCTTTAACATGAAAAAACTTGTTTGTTGAACCAATAACCGTGGGACGACAATATCATGGCTAAGAACATCTGGTGTAATAATACCGTTAACACTAAAATGTGCAAGCTATATCATCATCTTCACTTTTAACAGCAACACCAAAAAACAACATTTCACTAATAACATCCATAACACCATCTTTTTTGAACTAACTATTTTATTTTCTATTTTCTAAACAAACTAAAATTTCGTTAATTCAAATAAAAATTCAAGACTTAAAATACAAAATCATACGAAACTAAAAAAACATACGGAAAATAAAAGAACATACGGAAAAGAATTCAAACAAATACGAAACTAAAAAAATACAATACGAATCTAATTTTGTTGAATAATAATAAGTACTGCATCCGTCCCAAATTAAGTGTCCAGTTTGATTTTTCAGAGTCAAATTGGTTCAACTTTGATCTTCTTTATTTTTGCGGGTGTTATATAATACTTGATGCAAAATATATGAATGGATTGGGTTTTAAGTGTATTTTTCATTGGCATAATTCTTTATCAAGTATTATATAACACAAAAGAAATATTTAATGTCAAAGTTGAACCAGTTTGACTCTTAAAAGTAAAACTGGACATTTATTTTGAGATGGATGGAGTATATCTAAAGTCATACAAATTACAGAGTACATTATATGCCTTTTAAGTTTTTACTAGAAATACAGGTATCATAACATATTCAAGATAAATTACGTCATTTTTGAGGTCCATATAAAATAAAGTTTTTATACTAAGATACCCAATTTGATGAAATATAGTTTGTCTTTGGCGTAAAGTTTTATCAAGGCTTGTATAAGCTTAAACTTCTATTAAAATGCTAGTGCTAATAAATTTTTTAAACAAACATATGTAACTAAATTACCTTATAAAAATAGCTTTTAATAAGAGTTTTACTTGCGCCGACTCTGGCCTATCTCAAAGGGTAGTAGTCCTGAGATTAGTTGGCTTGCAATATCGAGTCGGAAACCTAGATATACAAAAAAAAAAAAAAAAAAAAAAAAAAACTGAAGCTCCAGGTACAACTTTATTACTTTAATAACCTCCAGCATTGAAAATTATTACTTTAATAACCTCCGGCATTGAAAATTATGTCAAATATGTGAAACATAATCCATTAATCAAGGGTCAAACTTGACACCCACAAATATTACAAAGTCCAAAGTGTAACAAAATTTGAACTCAAACAAAACAACAATACCGTTTCAACTTTGACAAGATTTGGATGTCTTAAACTCATGTGACTTATGTCAGTATCTCTGTTCCACATTTCAAAATTCTCACTCAAAACACACCCACTCACTTTACTTCACTTCCAAAAAAAAAAAAAAAACCAAACACAAAAAAAAAAAAAAAAAAAAAAAAAACCACCATGAAAAAAACCCTTTTCCTAGTTCTTATTTTTCTCACTTTTAATCACTCATTTGCCAAAGATCATAAAACCCAAGTTTCAGAACTCAAAACCTTACTCAAAATCAAATCTTTTTTAGACCCAGATGGTCAAACTTTAACATCATGGTCAGAAAATGGTGGCAGTACTAGTTATTGTGATGGGTCATTTGAGGGAGTTGCTTGTAATGAGATGGGTCAAGTGATGAATATATCACTTCAAGGAAAAGGGTTGTTTGGTAAACTGGCTCCTGAGATTGGTGAGCTTAAAGGGTTGTCTGGGTTGTATTTGCATTTTAATGGGTTGCATGGTGAGATACCCAAAGAAATTGCTGAGTTGACTCAGCTTACTGATTTGTATCTGAATGTTAATAATTTGAGTGGTGAGATTCCTGTTGAGTTTGAGAAAATGGCTAATCTTCAAGGTATGTTTTTGTTGGTTTTATTTAAGATGTTTTGTATAATTTTTATAATTTTTGTGTGGTTTTTTTAATGTTCTAGTATAAAGCTATGACCTTGATTAATGTATCTATAGATGTAGTAAAAATATGGCATCTTTTTGTAATGTAGAGTTTGTTATTTTTAGCCATTTGTTTGCATTTAAAGGAGGTATAATAATGTTTATCTGTGTATATATAGTAATATTTAAAGTTTAAAATTTATAAAAATAATGTAGATAATCTTTTGGTGAGATTCTTCCTGAGCTTGAAAAATGGTTATTTGTGCTTTTGTGTTGAAATTTGTGGTGTTTATTTGTATTTTCATTATAAAGGTTTAAACAAACTTGATATATGCAATAATACATAGGCTCATTATGTGGCTTTTTGGTTATGTATTTTGGAATATTTTGACATTTATGTGCATTTAAAAGGTATAATCATGAATGTTTGCTATTTAATATTTGAGTTATTGAGCCTGTGGTACAATTTTGATTAACATTAATTAATAGTAACATAACAATTACTCGTAATATGGAAAGAGACCTCATGTGCTTGAGAAAATGTAGTTTTTGTGGGGGCTTCCTTCAAAATTTATAATTTGTTAGGTTCAAACTTGATTATTGCATCTATACCAATTACCAATCAATAATGAGTTGGTCTAGTGGTTGAGACTTTCCTTGATGACCTTTAGGTCTCAAGTTCAAATCCCACTAATGCCAACTTTGAGATATTAGGAAGTCCCTCTATGAGGGCTTGGCTTGGGTATACCCAGGTTCAAGTCTGAGGGGCAGGGTTTACCCCTATTAATCGTTGTGCCTTCGGGCGGATTAGTAGGGGTTTTTCCCCCATCGGGTATTTGGATAGGCATTCCTACTTCAAGGGAGCTCTCTAGCGCGGACCCGGTTAAGACAACGTAAGCTAGACCTCCCGCTGTCGAATCGCGACACGAAGTTTCAACGAAATTCACCTTTCAAAAAAAAAAAAATCTATACCAATTACCAAATGATTTAGATTAAAATAAAATGTCACGGTAATATTTCTTTCTGGAGTGATTTCTGCTGAGCTTAAAAAAAGGTTAATCATCAGTTTTAGTTCTATATATTGGGTCTTTTTATGTTATTATTTATTAGTATAAAAATTCAAACTTGATTAATGGATGATTACATAGACTCAAAATGTGGCCTTTTTGTAATGCACTTGGGATTTTTAGACATTTGCAATTACAGTAAACATATTCATGTATATGTGTGCATAAATATAATATTTTAATTTCTAGTAAATGGGTACAAGTTTCAAAACATAATGGACAAATCATTAGGCTACTCACAGTCGCAACCTATATTGCATCATCTTTCCGGCTGCCACCTCAGCATTCTCTCTCCTCAACCTATATTCATCTCTCTCATCACAGTGGCAACCCATATTGCATCATCTTCCTTTAATTTAAAAAAAAAAAAAAAAAAAAAACATCTTTTAACACAAACACAAATTTTATTAATAAAACGTAAACATTACATAAACGAAACGATACGGAATTAAAACATTACAGTACTAAAACATCACAGAAATTCTTCATCGTCTTCATCCTCATCGTCCTCATCTTCGTCTTCATTGTCATGAGCGAGACGATGATGTCTACGATTTCTCCAAATGTGCTCGACCAAATCAGATTTTAAGTTTTGATGAGTTGATGCGTTCTCGAGCTCCTGAGAAATTGCTAAAGATTCTTCAAATGTATTTAACGGATCGTGTGGTTGGTGGACCTCCTCTTGGTGCCATGTAGGACATATCGCCCGCTGGTTGTCTTTTATGATCATATTATGTAATATGATACATGTATACATAATATCTTTGAGATCACTTTTATACAACCCTCGAGCCGGAACTTTAAGCATTTTCCACTTCTTCTTCAACACACCAAAAGCCCGTTCCACATCTTTCCTTGCTGCTTCGTGCTTCCTCTTGTACAATTTCCTTTTATGATCATCCGTGGGAGGATTTGAAATGGACTTAATAAGAACGGACCATTGTGGATATATCCCGTCAGTTAGATAATATCCCCTTTTATATTGTACACCGTTTGCTTCGAATTGAAGGTCTGCTGCTCTCCCAGATCTGATATCATTGAAGACAGGTGAACGACGTAAAACGTTTACGTCATTATTTGCACCGGAAACACCAAAGAACCCATGCCAAATCCATAAATCTTGTGAAGCGACCGCCTCCAATAAAATGAATGGATGTGGCCCATGATCACCTCTAGCATATTGACCTCTCAAACCGTTCGGGCAATTCTCCCACTCCCAACTTGTACAATCAATGCTTCCCATCATCCCAGGAAACCCATGCTTATGCTCGTGATGAGCATATAATCTTTCAAGATCAGAATACGTGGGACTTCGCAAATACTCAGGACCATATAACTCGATGATAACTTTGCAAAACTTACTGAGGCATTGACGGGATGTTGTTTCGGCTATTGCCAGATTCTCGTCAAGAGAATCTGGAACGGCCGCGTATCCCAATTGACGAATGGCCGCAGTACACTTGACCAATGAGCTAATACCAGGAACGCCCCTACAATCATTAGTTTGTTCAAAATAATTAGAATAATCGGCTACCTCTCGAACAATTCGTGTGAACAGTTCTCGGCTCATTCGGAAACGTCGACGGAATGTTCTTTCATCGTGCATCGGGTTGTCGCCGAAGTATGCATTCACTAACCGATTGTGTGCAGCAAAATGATCCCTAGGTATGTACCTTCTTGTAGGTTTTGGCTGATGTGCTTGATACGCGTTCCAAGCAAACTCCGCCAACTCCACAAACTCACTCAAAACTTCTTCGTCGTCGTCGGAAGACGAAGATCCAAACAAATACTCGTATGATGACATGGACATGGTGAATGAATATTGATGATAATTTGTTTGAATTGTGTTTGAAATTGTGTGTTTGAATGTGGGTTTAATGTTAGTATTTATAGGATGAAAAGTGGTAATGTTTTTTGAAAAAAAGTTTTTTTTTTTTTTTTAATACAAACGGATAGTTTTTTTTTAAAAAAATCAATAGGATATCTTTGTGCAAAATCGATCGAATTGGCGAACGATTTGCTTAAACTCGTAACCGGCGATCGATATTGCCGATCGATCCACAATGGGACGATCGATGTTGGAAATCGGTCGATCGATATACACGTTCGATGTTTTACGTTCCACTGCTAATAGACAAATCCTTACAGCATCATCACTTCTTGTTTGGAAGTTTCTTATGTAGAAAAATTAGTTACCAAATGTCATTTAGTAAATATTTGGTTTACTTTAGGAGAATGACATTTCATTTATTTGTCTTGATTCTAAGATTGAAAAAGATGAACAATTCATGTGATTTCTTGATTCCAACAATTTTGTCATGTTATTGTTACAAGATTCTTAGGTTAATACTGTCATTTTGGGTCCATATATAGTTTATGAAAATGTGACAATGTGTCTTCTACATTGAAATAAACTGAAGACGCAATAGTTTTATCTTCATTTCGGTTGACGTAAATTGGACCCAGTGTCTCATGTCGTTATTCATCACATTTTTATATTCATGAAATTAACATGTGCTAGTATTCTAAAGACGGGCCTACAAAACGAAAGGAAAATGTATGAATTGTGTTTTGATGACCACGGCATTAATCTGAAACAATGTACTTTTTCTAATGGTGTATTCTTATTGGTTTTATAGTTTTACAACTATGCTACAACCAACTGAGTGGAAGCGTGCCTACTCAACTTGGATCTTTAAAGAACCTCAATGTTCTTGCTCTTCAATATAACCAACTCACTGGTGCAATCCCTGCTTCTCTCGGTAATCTAGGAACTTTACAGAGGCTGGACTTGAGCTTCAATCGCCTTTTTGGCTCCATCCCGATGAAAATAGCCGATGCGCCATTGTTACAGGTGTTGGATGTGCGGAATAATACACTTTCTGGCAATGTTCCTTTAGGTAAATTTACATCATGTTTTTAACCTTGGTGGTATATTTTGCTCACTGTTTTTTGGTACCAAATAACATGTGGTACTTGGCAATAACTTTATCAGGAAGAGCCATTGCCTTTTCAAACCACTGTTGTTACAAAGAACAATAGTTTGTGTTTCTAATCAAACTTTTGAATCATTGTGTGTGATTTTTCCACAAACATATTCTTTTAGAATATGCAAAAATTAATGCTTTAGAACAAAACATATCAAGTATAGTGTTTCTTTCTCATTGACATTCCATTAGCTGTATAAAAATGGCCGTATTTGTAAACTATAGTCTACACAATTTTTGCCCTTCATGGTGTTACACATTTCGGAACATTTTGTGTTCATTAATGATTTGTGTCTATAGATTGACTGACCTGAGTTATTATTGGAAAATTTTGTAGTTTTGAAGAAACTCGATGAAGGATTTCAGTATGCAAACAACACACAGTTATGTGGGTCTGGTTTTGCTGATCTGAACGCTTGCAACAGCTCTATCAATCCAGAAAACCCTAACAAACCAGAGCCATTTGCCCCACAATCAAAAGGCGTTACACCAAAGGCCATTCCAGAGTCTGCATATGTAACTGGTGATCAGTCAAAGTCAAAGTCAGCTAACGCCAGTCTTGCTGCTATACTTGCAGCCGTCGTGACCACCATGTTATTAGTCGCTGGACTTTTTACTTTCATATGGTATCGTCGTAGAAAGCAAAGAATCGGGACCGCCTTTGAATCATCCGATAGTCGGATTAGTACTGATCAGTATCAAGTCAAAGAAGTAGTCAACCGAAGAAGTGCTTCACCTCTCATAAGTCTCGAATATTCAAACGGGTGGGACCCAATGTCAAAAAGTCAAACTGGAAGTGGGTTCTTGCAAGAAGTTCTTGAGAGCTACGTGTTTAATGTTGATGACGTCGAGTCAGCGACTCAGTTCTTTTCAGACTCAAATTTATTAGGGAAAAGCAATTTTTCTGCTACTTATAGAGGAATTTTACGTGATGGATCTATAGTTGCTATTAAACGTATAGCCAAAACAAGCTGCATATCTGATGAAACCGACTTTTTGAAGGGATTAAAGATATTAACCTCCTTGAAACATGAAAATCTTCTTAGGTTACGAGGTTTTTGTTGCTCAAAAGGCAGGGGAGAATGTTTTTTGATCTATGAGTATGTAGCTAAGGGTAACTTGTTGCAGTATCTCGATGTCAAGGGCAAAACCGGAAAAGGATTTGTTCTTGATTGGTTGACTCGATTCTCGATAATCAAGGGCATTGCTAAAGGTTAGTCAAAATCTTTTTTTGATGAAATTTTTCAAAATGATGTGCTTGGATTTGCGTTTAGAAAATATTATCTCAAATCAGTTTTAGTATTTGGATTAACAGATAATGCTTCCGTTTAGTATTGGATAATCAGCAAGAAAACTAATTATGTATGGTTATAATAAATAACTTTTTTTTTTTCTAGACTTATATATTCCATTAAACAAAACATCTTTTTACAAGAAGGTCCTTATTGATCATTTTATCTGAAATTTTCTTAGATAACTAGCTTTACTGAATGCTTAAATACTTTTTTTTTTTTTGTGCAAAACACTTAAATACTTTAAACACTTCAAAATCTTCTTATAACACATATAATCACTAGGAAAAATAAAATAAAATAAAAAACACTAGTAAAATGCATATCCAAACACCCCATAATATGTTTGGTTCTATGATGTTTGACCTTTGTCTGCTGTTTTGTTGTACCAGGTATCGAGTACTTACACAGTATCAAAGGTAAGAAACCCGCGCTCATTCATCAAAACATATCCGCTGAAAAAGTGCTTATTGATCAGAACTATACTCCATTGCTCTCTGGTTCCGGCCTCCACAAATTACTAGCCAATGATATCATCTTTTCTACACTCAAAGCCAGTGCTGCAATGGGATACCTCGCTCCTGAGTACACAACAACGGGCCGATTTACAGACAAGAGCGACATTTACGCATTTGGGATGCTCATTTTTCAAATAGTCTCAGGAAAAACTAGAATCGGACCCACTATTCGCCAAGGTGCCGAGTTGTGCAAGTTTGAAGATTTTGTTGATGCTAATCTTGATGGCAATTTCTCTGAGCCTGAAGCCATTACACTCGCGAAAATTGCATTGCTTTGCACTCACGAGTCACCAAACTCAAGGCCAACCATCGTGATTGTGGCACAAGAACTAAGTACTGTCTGTTCTACCCCTTAGCCCAAGGGTTGTGTGTAGGACTTATTAGGCTCGAGTTTCTCACTCGAACTAGTCAAGTTCTTAATTCTTACGGCCTCATGATTGCGTAAAGTACTCTAACTGAGTTTACGCAACCCTGGTTTATCTAGGGTTTGTATGTTCGCGTAGGTTTAACTTTGTTGGACTTTGACTGTAGTTGGATTATTATGTCTCAATGACTAAAAAGTTTTCATTTCAGAACTGAAACTTCCGATGCAGATGATTTTTTTTTCTTTTTTTTCCCCTGATAAAACTAAATAACTGTTGAATCAAAATTTGTTAATGGTCATGATTGCTCTATGATATAATACAAACTCTTTGATACATAGAGATCTTCTGTGTTGTGTTTTTATTTTTATTCTTTTGCAAAACAAGAATCTCTCTTCTTTTTCTGTTAGTATTTTGGTATGACAAAAAAAGTTATAGTACTTGTAAATTCCTCAAAAGGGGTTGTATCTTCATAGGAAGTTGTAAAAGAGCACTCTACTCAAAATATTTGGTTCTAATCCAAAGTCCGTGTTTCTAATGATGAAGACAAATTGTTGTAAAAAGGGATCTTACACAGTTACACTATATCATAAACAAAGCACCTATGTTCAAAAAAATATCATAAACAAAGAGCACCTATAACACTTGGCATAATCTTCTATGGATGCCACTATGATTTACAATTACTATGTTTTTGTTGCATCTACAGATTTCATATTTGACTTGATTTTTAGTTTTCTAGCTAAAAATATACTCATTTTGATAGTACTTTATTTATCTTCTATGTGCTCAAACTTGTGATCGAGTTCTTGGCATTTGTTCTTAGCTTTTGTGCCTAAAATCCAATGTTTTATATCATATACAAAAAAGCTACTACAAAATATTTATCTTATGTTATCAACATAAGATCACAATTAGTCTTAGGCCTGTCTGATTTGAAGTGAAGTAGGAGTGCAATCAACCCGAGCTTTTGTCGAGTAACTCGAGCTCATTCGAGTCGAGTTTTATCCAGCCTTGAGCTCGAGCCCATAAACGAGCTCAAAATGTTTAATGAGTCGAGCTCAAGCTTATAAAGGGCCGACTTGAGTGGTTAGCAAACTTTTTAGTAATACTCCATATATGTGTTTCTATTCTAAGTACAGATTCGAGCTGGACCATTACTTGAAGTGCTTGGATATGATCAAAATGAGAGGCGTTTTGTTATTTTGTCATGGAAAGATACAAATTCATTGAATTTGAACTTTAGATTTTATATTAACAGTATGAATTGTTTATAAGACGGATTCTTTCAGATAACAGTATGATGTGGCTATACATTTCTAAATATACATAAACAGCAAAACTATCTATTTAAACTAGGCTACCAACTGGAAACTAAGCAGGCTCGAGTTTAGTTTGTACCCTTAAAGAATTAACCCGAGACTCCAGAGGAGACCCAATTTCCAACACGGAATATATCTCCGCAACTTGAGGATGAGATCCATCTCCTACAAAGAATTCGTGAAGCGTTCCATCAAGTTCTATCCAACTACACCCACCAACTTTCTTAAGTTTTCGTTCTTTCATCATTCCCCTCACCTCCCTAACCAGGTCCCACATACCAAAACGAGCATAGATGTTAGATAACAAAACATGGCTACTCGAATCATAATAATCCATCTTGGTCCCATGTTTCATTTTAGTCGTTTCTATTCTATCTTCAAGATTATTACAAGCACTAAGCAAAGTACGCCACAACACATTGTTTGGCTCAACGGGCATTTCCTCAATGATGTTTAAGGCCTCTTTTATCTGTCCAGCGCGTGCAAACATGTCAACAAGGCAACCAAAATGTTGGACTTCTGGCTCTATCATGTGGTATCTTGTCATGATTTCAAAACACATAATACCCTCTTTTACCAAACCAGAATGGGCACAAGCATTTAGTACATTAATAAATGTGATTGAATCCGGCTTAATATGGAGTCTTTGCATACCAAGGAACATATCAAAAGCTTTTCTACCGAAACCATGGATAGCTAAACCACCAATCATGGCATTCCAGTGATCGACATTTTTATATTTTATGTCTTCAAAAACATGTATAGCGGTTTCTATGCTACCTGATTTTGAGTACATGTCTATAAGTGAAACCCCAAGTTTTCCATCTAATTTAAACCCGTTTTTGTTTATATACATATGTACACTAACACCTTCATCACGGTGTCCTAATTGTGCCATTGCAGAAAGAGCAATAGATAAAGTGGTATCATCAGGAGCGAGATTACGCTCACGCATCATATTTCGAAACACTTCTAACGCTTCCAAACAAACTCCATTCCGCACATATCCGGCCATCATCACATTACACGAAACCACATCTCGTTCAGGCATCTCATCAAACAACCGTCTAGCAATCTCAATCCTACCCAACTTTGCATACCCATCAATCAATTTAGCCCAAGTGATAACATCCCTTTTCGGCATCCTATCAAACAATGCACGAGCCAAATCAATCTTCCCACTCCTTACACAACACCCAATCATCAAATTCCACGAAACCAAATCTCTCTCAGGCATCTCCTCAAACAACTCCCACGCCATCTTCCACCCGTCCTCCACACCACCATAACCACTAATCATACAATTCCAAGACCTCAAATTCCTCATCCCCAACTCCACATTATCAAACAACTCACGCGCTAACTCCACTTCCCCACATTTAACATACCCATCAATCATAGCGTTAAAACTAACAGAATCCCTCTCAGACATTTCATCAAACACTTGACGCGCAAACTCAACACATCCACACCTCACATACATACATATCAAACAGTTATTCAGATACAAATCATCACAAAACCCAATCTTTTTCATAAACCCATGTACCATTGCCCCATCTCTACAAAACCCATATCTCGAAATCGCTTTTAAAACCAACGATATCGTAAATTTATCGACACAAACACCCTCCTCAATCATTTTCTTTAAAACATTTAAACCCTCTTTAGGATCAACCCCATGTGAGTAGCTCTTAATTACAGCATTCCACACGAAAGGGTCTTTTTTATAAGTGTTTCGAGTACTCGAATATGCGAAAAATACGTATCGCCCGAACTCGATAAGTGGAGTTTGTGAAGATGCGGTGCAATGTAGGATTAGTTTGGTAGTTAAATAATGGTTTTTGATGAGACCAGTTGTGAGTAATCTAGCATGGATTTGGTTAATTTCGGATTGGGATTTGATGTTTGGGATGTGAATGAGGGTTTGGTGTGTTGAGTTCCATGGTTGTTGTTGGTTTGAGTTGATGTTTAAGGTTTTCATTGGATTGTGTTGTGTTTTTGGTTGGTTACAAGATGATGGTTAGTTAAGGTAGTTATTGGATGGGAAGTGTACTAGTTTTAGTGCATGAGGTGCAAGTTATAATTTTTTGAAAAAATTACACGGATGGTCCCTGTAGTTTACACGGATTTCATGTTTAGTCCATATTTCGTTTTAATTACACCAGAGATACCTATTTTGTGAAACGTTGCACACTTTTGGTCCCTATTTTGGATGGGCCGTTAGTTTGACCGTTAAGTGTATAAATAGTATTTCCCCGTTAGTCCCTTCGTTAGTATTTTTTGCACCGTTAGTCCTCAAATACATAAACACCAATGACCACCGCCAGCACCCACCACCGCCACCCACTACCACCACCACCAACACTTCATTTATCGGATTTTTTAAATCTTTTTAAAAAGAATTAAAATCAATAAAGTTTAACTGCTTTCATTACACATTTAAATAACAAATCAACCTAACATCATTTCAAATCAATAAAGATCAATCTTTACATCTATAAATCAATAAATTTCACACTAATCTTCAGATCAAAAAACTAATTAACAATAAAAATCAAATCTTTACAATAAAAATAAACAATTCATGAATCCCAAGCAATCCAAGGCACAAAAGTTTAGTATGTTCTCAAGATTCACACTCTTGTTCTAATTCTAATGCTAAATAAAAAAACTTCCATCTCTCTTTTCCATATCTACTTTTCCACCAAATCACAGATCTAAACCATTTGTCTCAACCCCAAGCCACCTTCATCATCAAAACGGCGCCATGATTTCAACCTTAAATCATCACCTTATCGTCATTTTTGCTATAGGATTGGATTATCAACCCCAAGCCGCCTCCATCATTTAACGGTTGTTGTTTTCTAAGGCGGTCTGAAACCGTCTCATATTTATGGCAACCCGAATTTGTCTCGCATAAATGGTTTTGTGTGAGGAACCTTGTGTGTACCACTAGTGTTTGTATCGTATAAATGGTTTTTAGGACCAAAACCTAGCCGCCTTTAAAAGACGAAGGTAATGGTGTTGATGGTTTCAGGTCGCCAAAATGATGGTGGTGGTGGTCTCAGGTCGCAATGGTGGTGGTGGTCTCAGGTCACAACCACCATTAGTAATCCCCCCACACAGCTGCTACTGCCGGATTTTTGATGGGTTGAAATCTGGTAATGTTGATGTGGATCTGGGTTTATGATTTTTGATGATGGAATTTTTCGATAAACTCAAAATTCCATGATTTTTGATAACGATTCAAACATAAACCCAAAAATTCCATGATTTTTGATGTGAGTTTATTTTTGATGTGAGTTTATGATTTGATGTTAATGAGTTTTTGATTTTTGATGTGAGTTTATGTTTGATAAGGATACAAATCATGGAATTTTTGATGTAAATTTTATGATTTTTGATTTTTGGGTTTATGTTTGATTTTTTATGTGAGTTTATGTTTGATTTTTGATTTTGGGTTTATGTTTGATTTTTGTTGTGATGTGGATCTGGGTTTATGTTAGATTGGTGTGAGTTTATAGATATTGAGTAATTCATTTTAAAAAATAGGACTAACGATGCAAAAAATACTAACGGAGGGACTAACGGGCAAATAATATTTATACACTTAACGGTCAAACTAACGGCCCATCCAAAATAGGGACCAAAAGTGTGCAACGTTTCACAAAATAGGTATCTCTGGCGTAATTAAAACGAAATAGGGACTAAACATGAAATCCGTGTAAACCACAGGGACCATCCGTGTAATTTTTTCTAATTTTTTTAAAAACAAACAATCTCACAATATATACATTATAAAGTTCTAAGCAGTATTTGAACTCACAACCACTTAGTTGAGGAGTTCTACACACACTATGAGGTATCATTGAAACACAAGCGGTGAAGTGCAATTCATATATCTGTAGTTGTTATTTTGGCTTAATTTTGTAAAAGTAACCTTACATAGAAAAATGTGATGAGCTGTCTAAAGTTAAGTTATGGTTCAGATTAGGGATGACCACGGGTCCAGAGTCGATAAAAATTAGAACTAGAATCAACGATCTAAGAATCGAGAAATTTAGAAAAAATGTGAATCGAGCACCAAATCAAATTTAATTTTTGGTTTCGGTTCAACTCTCTGTTTCAGTAATGGTTCTTCGCGGCTATACCGATATAGGAACCGAAAATTTGAAATACCTTATTTAAGTGCTCTAACAGCAGAAATGCACCCAAAAATCCATTTTTTTAATGCTTTTGCACCATATTTACGTTTAGACCAACAATGTTTAACAACTAAAGTAAATACATATGGTAAACTAAAGTAAATACATATGGTAAACTAACAGAATCATAAACATGTTACACATATGGTAAACTAACATAATCATAATTCATAAACATGTTATAAGCACATTATGATCAATTATGAACATGTTATGACCACATCAAAATAAAATAAATATAGTATAAAAAACCTGTTTGAATTGTTTTGATGTTGATGATTGTTATTCATGTAAGCCTTGAATGTTAAATAATTTTCTAATATTATTAGCTTAGATTGATTATTGATTTATAGATATTTCAATTGATTAAAAATGAGCGTTTATTGTGTTTGAATTGAGTTAAAGATGATGGGGGTATCTTTTTAGGATCTTATGGAATGAAAGTTGTATATTAAAATTCCTCCTATTTTAGTTTTCCGGGTATTCGGTTTCAGAAACGAGAACGGTGGATCCGAACCGATGAAACCGAGAGCCGATGGTCCAATTCAGTTCTTCTCGGTTCTGGTTTGGTTCTTGGTTCCGGTTCGGTTATGTGATTCTTTTGCTCATCCCTTGTTCAAGTTTCATTAGTACGTGAATATCTTGAGATGATCATGAAACGGTACGGTGAGAAAAATAATGGTTACGAGAAAAAGGCTTACTTCATCA
The DNA here is from genome assembly GCA_021014915.2 of Artemisia tridentata subsp. tridentata. Classification (NCBI taxonomy): domain Eukaryota; kingdom Viridiplantae; phylum Streptophyta; class Magnoliopsida; order Asterales; family Asteraceae; genus Artemisia; species Artemisia tridentata. The sequence continues at coordinate 181,365,701 of CP139505.1, forward strand.
TATCACCTCAGAACATGGATACTTCGACGTTTTTAACCTTATATACAAAAATGAAGAATCATATCTTTTTTGTTTTTCTGGCAAAGTTAGCCGAAGTGTTCGGGAAATTTTATAAGATGATGGTTTTTATAGTAAGACAAAATTTTTATATATAAACCAACAACCAAAAGGGGATGGTGTAACACCCCCAAATTTGATTTGTGGCAGCGGAAGATTAATCTGGGTGTTACGGTGAGGATCGAAAACAAACTTTTAAGAAAACAGCCTAAGACGGCATTTTTAATATACATAGGTCCATAATACAAATCCAGTTATAAAATATTACATCAGAGTGCTAAAGTCTTATTTAACTAAACATTATTTTAACTGGATTACAACTTTATTATACACCATTTATTGAAGATAGGGTCTGCCTGCTCCATGCCTTGCCGTGCTCTATTAATTCCCTGAGATACATGCTTAAAAGTCAACATAATGTTGAGTGAAATCATGGAGTTTATAGTTTAAATATCAGTTCAATCACAAGTTAGATTGTATTAGAGATACAATCAGTTTAAAATATTGATATTGCAGTACATATATCGCCCTAAGTCTCATGACACGCAAACGTTAACACAGTATCGCCTAAACGAAGGAGCCCACCAAATTAATGATGAGAATTTGCCCTCAAGTAATAGGTGATTTTGCCAATTCCTATTTTTCTCAAATATAATGCATCGCGACTAATACGACTAGCAAAAAGCATTCTGTCACAGTATTAGTGGGATAGGTCGTCAACCTCTAATAGATCTATTCATTATATTCGCGTTCACCGCAGTGATTAATGGCTCATGATCAAGGGTCTTGTGGCAACATGGGTACTTAGGCATATATCAAGTCAGGTAGCATACAGAAAAATACTTGTGATTTATTTCTAGCATGTATCCCCCTCACGGAGTTTAAAAATTATAAAGAGTTTAAAAAGTGAGGCCATGACTCACCTTATGCGTTCCTGGTGATAGCAAAAATAATTCAGAGATGATTATAACAACTTCGATATATAACCTGGTAAATATATAAATATCTGAGAATCTTACTAATTTCTAGTGTGTATGAGTATGAGTGGTGGATGATGATTGTTTAACGATCTAATGAAGATGTTATATGCTTATGATGCTCGTATCCTCGTAAGATCATAGTCTCAACATGTAAGTAAAATATTACCATGAAATATTTCTATTGCTATTACTAGTATGCAAATATAGTGCAAATGTGCATATAAAGTAAAGATGAGGTGCAAAATGAAAAATAAGATGAAAATGACAAGTTATAATAGTTGTTCCTTGGTCTTTCCAGATTTTACATTTTCCACCCTAACCGTGGGTCGCGTTACGTCGTTAGTCCTTATCCAGTCCGTAGTCCAATATCAGTCCAATACTTGTCCAATAGTCCATATAAGACTTGAAGTTCAATATTATGTCAATTTCAGTCCTTCACAACTGTTTTTACAGTTTCAGTCCTTAGTTTCCAAGTTTGGCAGTTTTAGTCCTTTTTGGTTAAGTCGCGTTACATTTTTAGTCCTTTTCGCGTATAAATGACGGGAAAAATATTCTGAAAATTTTTATAACTTTATTAAGTTTATTTTAACTTATTTCTATTTATTATTTCAGAAAATAAATTATTTTTACCTTAATGGGCCATGTAACGAATTGTAGCATAGCTCGTTAAGAGTTTTAGAGGCGAGGGCTTGAAAATAGTTTCGGGCTTGGATTCGGGCTATTTTTGGGATTCCAAAAATATATCATATGGGCCTGATGGGCCTTGTTATCGAAAATCATTGTTGGGCTTGGTTTTGGCCCAAACCGAAGGTTCTTATTATTTTTCTGAAAATAAGTTGGCTAGTTCCTAGTGAAAATCGAGTAAAATGGATTATTTTGGGCGTGATGTCGAGCTTATGGGTTCGAACTTAGAATATGAAAAATGTAGTGTGCTAGCTTGTCGATCGAGTGGTATAAAAATTTATATATGTTGTGTACAAGTTTTCGAAAGTATAACAAGGGTTTTTGGGCTGGTCGAGTGAAAAGGTTTTGTAAAATATGTTTTGCAATTTCCTAAGTTTTTATACTTGTCGAGTGGCTCTAAAAAGGAATTAATTTGAGTGTCGAAATGGGGTTATGAGAGGGATCTCAAAACACGAAATATGTAGTTTACCATGTGAGCTATCAAGATGGATAAAAATATGTAGGGGTTGTGTGAATGGTTTTGTATTAAATAAATCGTGAAATGACTCGTTCGAGTGAATTGTTAACTAGTAATATCTTGTATATATTTCTGTTTCTTTTAACTGATTTAACGTGAGGTTTATAGTTTATGTTCGGTTGGAGTTAATGTGATATTCAAGGGGCGATCATGAGTCAAGCGTGACATAGTTGGTTTGATTAATTTAAAGTTCGACATGCTTCTTTTTGTTAACCCGGTGGAGTTCGAAGGTTTTTAATATTCGAATAACAATTGTATGCAACCAAGTAAAGTGTTACTATATACGGATTTGAACAAGGCTTTTAATCATGCATGGTGTGCTTATATGTTAGTGATGAGATAAGTTGGTGTTTGTACGATATATATAAAGCCAAGTAGATACAGTTCGAGAGTAGTATGGAGTGTGTATGCATGCTAGTGAGTATGAAGTACTTATTAAAGGAAATGAAGAACTTACAACACCTTGGTGAAAAGGTGGTGGAGACTTTTGGCCTGTCGAAGCACAAACTGAACAACCTATTTTCTTTAGACGTCTTACTTTTACACCGGTTAAATTCCTTGGGTCGAACAAGGTAGTTTTATTTTGAAGGTATCGTGATAGTGAAAGAGTGTAAAGGAAATGGTGGGTTCGAATGATGCACAAGGAAGGCTAGTGAGTTATAAGGGTTGTTATATAAATTGACCGGATTGGGTTTATTTCCCACATGCACGACAGAAATGTCTCTGTGGTGCTTAGGGGATATGTTTATTTGGATGGAAGGGAATAGAGGTTAGAATGAGTGAATGAAAGAGCTTATATAGGAAAAATATCTCTAACCTTGTACTGTTAACATGGGACACTTGTATGATGATTTCTTCAATTGAGTGTAAGAGTGGTTGTATCTTTGTATTTTAGTTATTATATGTTCTTGCTTCTTTGATTCTCATACGTGGATGTGGTTATTTGCCACAAGTTCTATTTTTATTTTACCTTTGTATCTTGGAATATCCATGTTGAGAGGTTTGTATTCTATTTTTGTATGACCTATTTTAATTAAAATGGTGGCAAGTAGTTCTTGGGATTTATCGAATTATATTTACAGTTTTGGATCTAGGTATTTAGTGGTGGGTTATGAGTTATATTTGAAGTTGGGTTTTGTGGGTTGAGATGTATAATGGCAGTGTTCGAGTCTCAAGTCGTGCATGGACACTTTTGCTTCTAGGTGGTATTGATCGAGTAATAAGAAAAGAAATAAAGAAAGTATAACATTTCAGGTAGTGGTTTAAGGGGTTGTGATATGCCTTGGATTGGACTAGTTCGATAGGTTAGTAGAAATTATGGTTTAGTGGTTGTTGGGTCGAACGAATGTGGCCCAAATTGGGTTTATAGTATTAGCTTTAGGATTAAAGTTTGTGTCTTGTTTAAGTGTGGTATCGAGTGGGTAAAACGAAAGGAGCAAGAAGTGGCAATTCCATTAGATGGGTTTAGTGAATTTTATGTTTAATCGGGTTGGGCTAGAGTCAACGGGTTAGCGGTTAATAGAGCTAAGGATGGTGGTTGGTTCGAACACCTAAGGTCCAACTTGGGTTGTAAAGGTAACTTAGGATTAGATTTATAGTTTGTTGTTAATGGTTGTGTTTTAATTAGATAGGATTAGGTAATATTAAGTTTGGTTAGGTGTAGTGAAATGACTAAATGAATAGAGTTACTTGTCGTTGTTTATAAGAAAGTGGTGTTGTGTCGGGGAATATAATCCTTAGCGTTGTGTGTTAAATATATATATACGTGTATATATAACGCATGGTCATCAACAATGATCACGAAAAGTTTAAATTTCTAGCAAAAATAGGCATCAGGAAATAATAGTGCGAGATTATAGTTAATCACTAAGATTAACTACATAGGTTTTTCACAGGGTCTTACAGTACTCCTCTCCTCATTCGAATTCCGTCCCGGAATTCCAGTCTAAGATGGCTACTAAGAGTGATTTACGGGGATAGATTGTAGAGATATTTCTTATTTGGACATCCAGGAAGCGAGATTCTCACTATATTTATTCATACCAAGTGAATTAAATTCCAAAAGTTTGGTCAACATTTGAATTCATGGCCGAATAATAGCAAAAATAACGGTCAAGAGTAGGAAGTATTTATTACTGAATGTCTAGTGATCTAACGGTCGAGACTAGGGGATTTTTTTTAATGGTAGCGGTTTGAAATTTAATGACAGTGAATAGTAGAATAGCGGGTACTATTTTTACCTACTTTTTCTATTTACTCTATCCTTTTTCTTCCACTTTATTCCCTTTCCATCTTTTCATCCTTTTCAATTATTCTCATCATTCAACTTCATCCTCTTCAATCCACTCCTCTTCCGAAAAAAAAATGCCTTCGATTGCCGTAATCCTTGCATCCATGTTTATCATTTTTGTCGTTGCTGGTTTGGTTCTTCTTCCCGGCGAAGATACTAAAGGTTGGATCGGATACTTGTTGGTTATTGTACCCCTCACAATCCTAGCGATTTTTGCGGATGATTTTTGGAAGTGAAAGTCGGGCGTAGTTGTAACTTTGTTGCGGATTGATGTAATGCGGAATAACTTCTTGTTTAGGTTTATGTTAAGTTGTTATGTTTAATGGTTCGCTTTTGTGTCTTCAAAATAATTAGGGTACTTCATCCTACGGCGAGTTTTGTTATTGTTGGGTTGGTGGTGGTTTTTGTTTCTGTAGTAGGCTGACCGATTGAAGGTTGTACGTTTTATGTTGTGTTTTATGTACTGTTAGCACTTCTGATGTTAATCATCTAGTTATGTATTAACCTCCAAAGTTTTTAATAAAATTCTATGTTGTTTGTGTTTGTCGTAGATTGTTGTGAATTTTTAACGTTTCTAATGTTCGTAATTTCCTTGTCTTCATATAATAGTGAAATGAGGGATGAGTGTAGATCTTACTGGGGTTGGTTAAAAAAAATATGTAAGGTTTATGAACAAATTGTTTTATTTCAAGATTCTGTTGTTGGAATGAAAATTGTTATTAGGATTTTGAAAGGATAACTGTTCCATTTATAACATGATTCTTCCTAAATTATACATAGGTAGCTAAGCTATGTAGAATTTAGGACCAAATAATGTAACTCTTGGTTCAGCATTTATGTTTCTTCAAAGAGTTTTATCTGGTTTAATAGTAGTAATTTCGTCACAAAGTCAGGCTGTTTCTAAAATAATAATATAAATTTCTGTTCATTTTCGAGGATAATTTAAAATTTTCTAAGATAACATTTGGACATTTTGGATATATACTTGAGTTTTAAGTGGGGTTCCATTGCAATAAGATAATAATTTAGTATTTGAGTATGATAGAATTAATTAAATTCTTGAGGTACTATTAATATATTTGTTACATAACGACTAATAGTAGAGAGGTGTAATGGAAATGGAAATAGACGTAGATTTTTATTATCATGGAAATATTACAAGGTAGATTTTCCACACAGTAGAAAGATAACTTTTACACTTAGGTTACATCCATCGTACCTAAGGTAAATACAAACGGAAATACAACTTAGATAGTCCTAACTAGAGTTTATTTATTTTACAGCAGGAATCCATACATCTGCTTAACCTAGAGATCATTCTTTGGTACTACTGGGCTCTTTTAACGAGTCTTCATTCTTTTGCATCCATCTTGGCCTTCCAGTGAGCATTGTAGTTTGGGCAATGACTCTGGTAATGCCCTATTCTACCACATCCGTGGCATTTTATGAATGACTGCTGTTCTTTTCTTTCCATAGTTTTGCAGTCACTTGTCTTGTGGCCTGTCTTTCTGCACCTCCCGCATATTGCAGTGCAATCTCCGGTGTGATGCATCTTACATTTTAGGCACAGAGGTTTATTTCCACGGTAGTTGTTTCGGTTGGTAGGGTTGGTGACGTAGTTTCCTTCAGTTTCTGGGTCGAGCCTTTGCTGGCGAAGGTAGTCAATGCGGTCTTGTAGATGATTGCGGGTGCAAACATCGTTGTGAAACTCACATTCGTTCAGGGTAAAGGGTCTTTGCTTTCGGTTATTTTTCTTAAGTGCAACATCTTGCCTAATTCTTTGGGTACATGTGCGGATAGGCTTGGTTATTTTCCTTGAATTCTTCAGGCTAGTTGGCCTACATCCCATGAAACGTTCGTGGTTATGTTTGCAAGGTATAACCTTCTTTCTCTCTTTTCTTGTCATGTCATTTTCGCTTGATCGGACTGTTGAGGTTATCTCGATGACTACTGCAACGATTTTGTTTATCAATTCCTCGATGGTTTTAGGGGTCATGATTGTTGTGGGCACCACACTGTTCATGTTGTCCATTTCCTATGAACATTACACGAAACGTTGATTTAGTATTCACGCTATTGTTAGAATAATTCAGATAGCAAAATATTTGTATATTAATGCTAACAATGTGATCTTAATACGAAATCAAATCAACTGAGGATCATAAAATACGATGTGTCTAGGTAGCATCGTAAAATAATAATCAACTCTTGACATGTGATTGTTAAGGAACAGTTGGATTTATTCACAACAGTTGAAGTTTAACAACTTCCTCTTCGTTCATCAAGTTCTTTTCTAATTATTCGTTCTTAGAATTACATGTTTTATTGTATAGTCACAAATAACGTCATAATAAGTTGGAATACAACTATCAAAATTGACATATCTCTAATAACTTGTTCGATTGATTTTTGCAAAACAACCAGTACAAGATCTTTTATTAATGCCTCATTGATTCATGTGGGTTATTTGTTTACCTAAGAGAGTAACAAAGAGTGAGGTTTTGCATGGCGCTGTGTTCTTACAGCATCATAGTATGGTTTGGTGAGAATAATTTGTTTACAACAGAAAAGTATAACAGAAGGATAGCTATTATACATTAAAGTCGATTACAAGCTCTGAGAGTTACAGATTTATTGGAAGTACATAAACTACTAACCAAAACTATTTGGTTTATTTAGTACAACAACGATACTTAAGAATCAGTTACGTCTCTGACGTAGACGTCTAACTTCTGCCTCAAGATCCAGTTGTGCAGCTTCCATGGCCGAGAAACGTTCTTGGCATGCATTCATCTGATTAGCTAACATGTTTTCCAAGGCCGCAATCTTTTGGCTTTGGGTTCTTGCTGTGTCTCTAGCTAACCATAACGCTCTTTCAATGTCTTCAATTCTAATGTGGGTTTGAGTATGGCCTCTACCTAAACAGCGGGTTCTGGCATCCAAGTTTCTAAGTTCTTGTTCATAGTTGTCCTTCATGTTGCCAATATTCACTCCTAAACCAAACACTTCTCGTCTCTCAGCATCGGTCCTTTTGAACAGGGTATCAATGTTACGGTCGAACCATTCAAATCGCAATGGATGTAACTCTTTTAACTGTTCAGAGTGAGCGTTTAGTATGCTGGCGTGTTGGTGAAGGCGAATCCATATGGAGTCTCGGGTGTTTACATTGTAGTTGGGAGATTTGGGTGAGGATACATTGTTTGGGGCATCTGGCATAGAGAAATCTGAGGTATTGGGTATGGGAGAATTTAGATTGATGTTTTCCCAGGTCATTTCTTGACGTGAACTTTGTCCAATTTCAAACGTTGGTTGACCACCAATCGGATCTGAATAGGATTCAGTTGCTCTCCTAAGTTTCTGACGGGGAGGTGAGTGAGTAGGTGACGATGAAGATGAGTTTTGAGTAAGTTCTAGGTTAGGTCGGGGTTGTGTCATTTGAACGTAAGGATCTTCAGTATTTGGTGTAATATGATAGCTAGGTGATACGTGAGTGGTAGGAGTGGTAGTCTTAGTGATATCAACTGGTAGGGAAGACATGTTACTGTAATAATCCATATATCGTAGTATAAGTAACTTACTAACATCAAGTGATGTATTATAAGCATAAGGTGATCTAGTTATGCACAATAACTATCAAGTATGCAGGGCTTATATATGACAATTTAGCGAATAACATACCGAGCACGGCAGCAAGCAGGCATGGAGAATTTAAGGTAACATGGTGTATAGTAAATTTGTTTGAAAAATGTAGTTATAGTCCAACGTTTAAAAACATTTGGTTCCCTATAACCGAAGCTCTGATGCCAAACTGTAACACCCCCAAATTTGATTTGTGGCAGCGGAAGATTAATCTGGGTGTTACGGTGAGGATCGAAAACAAACTTTTAAGAAAACAGCCTAAGACGGCATTTTTAATATACATAGGTCCATAATACAAATCCAGTTATAAAATATTACATCAGAGTGCTAAAGTCTTATTTAACTAAACATTATTTTAACTGGATTACAACTTTATTATACACCATTTATTGAAGATAGGGTCTGCCTGCTCCATGCCTTGCCGTGCTCTATTAATTCCCTGAGATACATGCTTAAAAGTCAACATAATGTTGAGTGAAATCATGGAGTTTATAGTTTAAATATCAGTTCAATCACAAGTTAGATTGTATTAGAGATACAATCAGTTTAAAATATTGATATTGCAGTACATATATCGCCCTAAGTCTCATGACACGCAAACGTTAACACAGTATCGCCTAAACGAAGGAGCCCACCAAATTAATGATGAGAATTTGCCCTCAAGTAATAGGTGATTTTGCCAATTCCTATTTTTCTCAAATATAATGCATCGCGACTAATACGACTAGCAAAAAGCATTCCGTCACAGTATTAGTGGGATAGGTCGTCAACCTCTAATAGATCTATTCATTATATTCGCGTTCACCGCAGTGATTAATGGCTCATGATCAAGGGTCTTGTGGCAACATGGGTACTTAGGCATATATCAAGTCAGGTAGCATACAGAAAAATACTTGTGATTTATTTCTAGCATGTATCCCCCTCACGGAGTTTAAAAATTATAAAGAGTTTAAAAAGTGAGGCCATGACTCACCTTATGCGTTCCTGGTGATAGCAAAAATAATTCAGAGATGATTATAACAACTTCGATATATAACCTGGTAAATATATAAATATCTGAGAATCTTACTAATTTCTAGTGTGTATGAGTATGAGTGGTGGATGATGATTGTTTAACGATCTAATGAAGATGTTATATGCTTATGATGCTCGTATCCTCGTAAGATCATAGTCTCAACATGTAAGTAAAATATTACCATGAAATATTTCTATTGCTATTACTAGTATGCAAATATAGTGCAAATGTGCATATAAAGTAAAGATGAGGTGCAAAATGAAAAATAAGATGAAAATGACAAGTTATAATAGTTGTTCCTTGGTCTTTCCAGATTTTACATTTTCCACCCTAACCGTGGGTCGCGTTACGTCGTTAGTCCTTATCCAGTCCGTAGTCCAATATCAGTCCAATACTTGTCCAATAGTCCATATAAGACTTGAAGTTCAATATTATGTCAATTTCAGTCCTTCACAACTGTTTTTACAGTTTCAGTCCTTAGTTTCCAAGTTTGGCAGTTTTAGTCCTTTTTGGTTAAGTCGCGTTACATTTTTAGTCCTTTTCGCGTATAAATGACGGGAAAAATATTCTGAAAATTTTTATAACTTTATTAAGTTTATTTTAACTTATTTCTATTTATTATTTCAGAAAATAAATTATTTTTACCTTAATGGGCCATGTAACGAATTGTAGCATAGCTCGTTAAGAGTTTTAGAGGCGAGGGCTTGAAAATAGTTTCGGGCTTGGATTCGGGCTATTTTTGGGATTCCAAAAATATATCATATGGGCCTGATGGGCCTTGTTATCGAAAATCATTGTTGGGCTTGGTTTTGGCCCAAACCGAAGGTTCTTATTATTTTTCTGAAAATAAGTTGGCTAGTTCCTAGTGAAAATCGAGTAAAATGGATTATTTTGGGCGTGATGTCGAGCTTATGGGTTCGAACTTAGAATATGAAAAATGTAGTGTGCTAGCTTGTCGATCGAGTGGTATAAAAATTTATATATGTTGTGTACAAGTTTTCGAAAGTATAACAAGGGTTTTTGGGCTGGTCGAGTGAAAAGGTTTTGTAAAATATGTTTTGCAATTTCCTAAGTTTTTATACTTGTCGAGTGGCTCTAAAAAGGAATTAATTTGAGTGTCGAAATGGGGTTATGAGAGGGATCTCAAAACACGAAATATGTAGTTTACCATGTGAGCTATCAAGATGGATAAAAATATGTAGGGGTTGTGTGAATGGTTTTGTATTAAATAAATCGTGAAATGACTCGTTCGAGTGAATTGTTAACTAGTAATATCTTGTATATATTTCTGTTTCTTTTAACTGATTTAACGTGAGGTTTATAGTTTATGTTCGGTTGGAGTTAATGTGATATTCAAGGGGCGATCATGAGTCAAGCGTGACATAGTTGGTTTGATTAATTTAAAGTTCGACATGCTTCTTTTTGTTAACCCGGTGGAGTTCGAAGGTTTTTAATATTCGAATAACAATTGTATGCAACCAAGTAAAGTGTTACTATATACGGATTTGAACAAGGCTTTTAATCATGCATGGTGTGCTTATATGTTAGTGATGAGATAAGTTGGTGTTTGTACGATATATATAAAGCCAAGTAGATACAGTTCGAGAGTAGTATGGAGTGTGTATGCATGCTAGTGAGTATGAAGTACTTATTAAAGGAAATGAAGAACTTACAACACCTTGGTGAAAAGGTGGTGGAGACTTTTGGCCTGTCGAAGCACAAACTGAACAACCTATTTTCTTTAGACGTCTTACTTTTACACCGGTTAAATTCCTTGGGTCGAACAAGGTAGTTTTATTTTGAAGGTATCGTGATAGTGAAAGAGTGTAAAGGAAATGGTGGGTTCGAATGATGCACAAGGAAGGCTAGTGAGTTATAAGGGTTGTTATATAAATTGACCGGATTGGGTTTATTTCCCACATGCACGACAGAAATGTCTCTGTGGTGCTTAGGGGATATGTTTATTTGGATGGAAGGGAATAGAGGTTAGAATGAGTGAATGAAAGAGCTTATATAGGAAAAATATCTCTAACCTTGTACTGTTAACATGGGACACTTGTATGATGATTTCTTCAATTGAGTGTAAGAGTGGTTGTATCTTTGTATTTTAGTTATTATATGTTCTTGCTTCTTTGATTCTCATACGTGGATGTGGTTATTTGCCACAAGTTCTATTTTTATTTTACCTTTGTATCTTGGAATATCCATGTTGAGAGGTTTGTATTCTATTTTTGTATGACCTATTTTAATTAAAATGGTGGCAAGTAGTTCTTGGGATTTATCGAATTATATTTACAGTTTTGGATCTAGGTATTTAGTGGTGGGTTATGAGTTATATTTGAAGTTGGGTTTTGTGGGTTGAGATGTATAATGGCAGTGTTCGAGTCTCAAGTCGTGCATGGACACTTTTGCTTCTAGGTGGTATTGATCGAGTAATAAGAAAAGAAATAAAGAAAGTATAACATTTCAGGTAGTGGTTTAAGGGGTTGTGATATGCCTTGGATTGGACTAGTTCGATAGGTTAGTAGAAATTATGGTTTAGTGGTTGTTGGGTCGAACGAATGTGGCCCAAATTGGGTTTATAGTATTAGCTTTAGGATTAAAGTTTGTGTCTTGTTTAAGTGTGGTATCGAGTGGGTAAAACGAAAGGAGCAAGAAGTGGCAATTCCATTAGATGGGTTTAGTGAATTTTATGTTTAATCGGGTTGGGCTAGAGTCAACGGGTTAGCGGTTAATAGAGCTAAGGATGGTGGTTGGTTCGAACACCTAAGGTCCAACTTGGGTTGTAAAGGTAACTTAGGATTAGATTTATAGTTTGTTGTTAATGGTTGTGTTTTAATTAGATAGGATTAGGTAATATTAAGTTTGGTTAGGTGTAGTGAAATGACTAAATGAATAGAGTTACTTGTCGTTGTTTATAAGAAAGTGGTGTTGTGTCGGGGAATATAATCCTTAGCGTTGTGTGTTAAATATATATATACGTGTATATATAACGCATGGTCATCAACAATGATCACGAAAAGTTTAAATTTCTAGCAAAAATAGGCATCAGGAAATAATAGTGCGAGATTATAGTTAATCACTAAGATTAACTACATAGGTTTTTCACAGGGTCTTACAGATGGGATGGGAAGGGCAAAGAAAAGGATGACATAATGAAGAAAGTGGTTATTTATTTTTGTGTTCTTGAGTTTTTGAGTTTATTTTTTAAGTAGCAAAGAAAGAATATGAAACTACCCAAATTACCAATATACCCTCAAAACTATGTAGATTAATTAATTAATTTTTGCACAAGATGAGAAACAAACATAATAAGTGGTTGGTTTATACCTCACACATAATCACAAAATCAGTCATAACCGCACACCATTACAGATACGCTACTATATACATGCTTAAAAGTATATGTATTAACAATCCCATTTCTCATCATAAAATCAATCATGCTTTAAGTAACAATTAATCGAAAACGCAATGCATAGTGATAACAATTAATAACTGAAAAAATAACGGTACCACAATCATTGGTTTACTTTGAGATAAATGAAACGCAATGCATAAATGAAACTTGTGAAAACGTAGAGGGGGGGGGGGTGTGAATACGTTTACCGTTTTAAAACTTAAAACTTGTTGTATCAAATTTCCAATTTGGCTAGTTCTAATATGAAAGATGTTTGTTGTAGTTTATGACTACCAAGTTGTCACACAAGTATTATCAAATAATCACAACACAAGCAATCACATAATGCAAACATAAAAGTAAAGAGATAAGTAAAAGAAAGCGCAAACCGAACACGATGATTTATAGTGGTTCGGTCACGGAGCTCCTCTCCGCCCTACTCCACTCCCCGAGTACCCAACTCGAGAGTTACTTCACTAGATCAACAAGCTCCCTTTCTTAGGCGGAGAAAACCTTTACACGTTGCTTACTTCCTTTTCTGGTACTAAGCTAAACACCGAGTTCTAGTTTAAGGTAGAACCAACCTAACGTCGCTTACTTCCTTTTCCGGTACTAAGCTAAACACCGAGTTCTAGTTTAAGGTAGAACCAACCTAACGTCGCTTACTTCCTTTTCCGGTACTAAGCTAAACACCGGGTTCTTTACAAGGGTACAACCACTCCCGACACTCTTTGTGTTTTGAGGACTAAAACACTAACCACACTCACTGATACAAATGATGTTTACAATGATCCATGACATATATGTTCAATGGATATAAATGACTAATCTATATGAACTTCTTGAATAAGAAGTCTTCAATCATTGAGGATGTCAAGTACTCTTGAATCTTCATATGTTGGAATGCTATGGTGGATAATGACTTCAAGATCTTCTAACCTTCTTGGTGGATCAGGAAGTATGCTATGGATGATGTCTCATGATCTTGAGCTTGCTTCACAGGATCATTGACAGTGTATGCTTACAACATAATGAAAGTTAGTAACATTATGATCATTATGAAATGGATGATTAATGTGTGTTTCTACATGATTTACTAATGATCTAAATGTATGCAAAGGGTAGAGGGAATGTGTGTTTGAGTTGGATAAACAATGGGTAAACAATGGGCTTCTATTTATAGCCAACAAGATTTTTGCCCCGCGGATTTGAAGGATCCCTATATTTGGATCCGCGCTTTATACCATTTGGATCCGCGGGATCCGCCGGACCAGACAGCTAAGAGTTTATGGATATCTTTTCAAATCCAGCTGTATCCTTCACATCCTTGTTATGTCACATCAAAATCTCCCAAAGTCAACTATCTTGCTTGAAGATCTAGCCAAGATATTACATAATCTATGTATGATGCATGCCATGATGTCATTGTATCATTTTAAAAATAAAGGTTCCTTTTAAGGAAATACAAATGTAAATGTATAAGATGTTATTCCTAAAGTATGTTTACTAATATGTATCATGTTAGTTTGACACCTAAAGTGTACTTATCCTATTAATCTTAGGAAACATGATATACAAGTAAAAGTACTTGTATATGCAAAATGTGAAATGAGGTTCTAAGTAGAATGGTTAGTCTTTTTAAAATACTTAATGTCCTAGCCGTATTTTAAACATTCTAAATGGTTTGTTAAGGTTTGATCATAATGCTACATAACAAACATGTACGAACCTGTGTTGTATCATACGAGGACTTGAGAGGTGTTGAATTTATGTTGAGACAAGATATGATTACAAGTAACTTGTACATTTTACGCTATGTATCAAGTTACATGTTTGTCATCAATCAAAACAAACAAGATTGCTTGCACTAGCAATCTCCCCAACGAGACTGCTTGCACTAACAAAACTGAAAAAATGAAACGCAATGCATAGTGATAACAATCATTGGTCATTTACTTTGAGATAAATTTCATGTGACAATCATTGGATAAACTAAATAAAAAAGTTTGTTTATGAGAAATGATATTGATTAAAATACATAGCTGCCAAAATCGGTCTCGGTGTGAAAATAAGACGTAAATAAATGGAGCCGTAATTGACTCATCGTGATTCGTGAATGATAAATGAGGATATAATAGTAATTTAATAAAAGCTCATGTTGTTAGTTACCCACTTCCCCTCCTAATCCTCCCAATTTTGGGAGGAACACATATACACAAAAAAAACCCATACATTCCCTTCCTCTCGCCTTCCCGTACCTTACCTTTCCCTCTTAAAAAAAAACTTAAGAACACCATTTTTTTCAATTTCCCTTCCTATCCCTTACCTTTCCATTAACACTATGTTCTTCAGATTTTGGTTGGAAGTAAACAAAAAAAAAAAATCATGTTCTCTAGTTTTTGGTTGGAAGTAAATGAAAGTAAATGGAAGTAAAAGGGAGTATGGCACTTTGTTATTTGCTAATAAAACTTTACGCCCATAATTGGGCAGCAAAGGAAGGAAAGTGACTGGTCCCACTATCAAATAATGTTTGTGACAAAAGTACCCCTCACCAATTTGTATTTATTATGTGTGTACAAGGGTATTATAGTAAAAATATAAAAAATGACTAACATTTACTTCCTCTCACTCCAAACTTAAGAACATAATTATTTTCACTACATTTACTTCCTCTCACATCATTTTCTTTACTTTCATTTCATTTACTTCCATTTCACTCTAAAAAAATATTTGAGAACAGAGTGTTAAAAGAAAAGAAGAAGTAAAGTAAGAAAGGTTTCGATACCTTTTTGTTACGAGGAAGTGCCAATCTTTTTGTTTCATGGTATTCAATAAGATAATGTTTAGGATTTAAAAAAAAAAAAAAAAGAAAAAGAAAAAAAAAAATTGTTTTTGTTTTTGATTTTAAGAATATTTTGGTTTATCCGGTTTATTGTTTGTTTGTTAGTTGATTGTTCGTACGACTTTGTTACCAGTCGACTAAAGTTGACCGTTGATACCAGTCGCTAAAGTCGACCGTCGGTACGGTTTTGTTATCAGTCGACTTAGCCGACCATTGGTACCAGTCGATTATATTCGACCATTGGTACGGTTTTGTTACGAGTCGACTAAAGTTATGTTTTTATTATGTTAATGTTTTTTTTTCTTATCTAGTTTATTACTCCTGTCCGAGTTTTCGCGATTTCGCCGCTCAGACTGCGGGGGAGTATTAGAGATAATTAGTCGGCCCAAGCCCGGTTTGTGGGCTTAGGGTACGTTAGTGTTTCATTTATGTCTCATGTAACCTTTATATATTGTTGCTGAATAATATATTACGGGGAATTATGTAGTCTAACAAAAATAACAAGTGTTGATGCATAAGCATACAGGTGGAGCAGCTTTTTTAAACCAAAGCAACACCACAACAAACCACAATAACAGGAGAGGAAAAAAAAAAAAAAAAAAACTTGTGCACCACCGATAAACCTATACAACATAGAAGATCTGACCTTTAGAAATTGCAAGCACGAACCGGATTGGACACTCATTCTAGTCACGGCGAAATGGAACCTAAGTTTTTGACACACATTTTTTTAATGAACTATACATCTTGTAAGATTTTGCGATACAAAAGGTTGACATCTACACCACCAAAATTTAGTTTCTGACAACAATGTCCTCAAATCATAAACAATAGTTATAATGAACTATATATCTTCCTCGTGTATTACTTGTTTCAAGTGTGAATCCAACATTTATGTGTACTAATTTAGTGATGAGTAAATTACATAAATGGTCACTATGGTTTGTCCATTTTTTCACATTTAGTCACTGAACTTTTTTTTTGATATAAATGGTCATTGAAGTTTCAAATCGTTACAGATTCAGTCATTTTGGACAAACCATAGTGACCATTTATGTAATTTTTGGACAAACCGCAGTGACCATTTATGTAACGATTTAAAACTTCAGTGACCATTTATGTAACGATTTGAAACTTCAGTGACCATTTATGTCAAAAAAAAAGTTCAGTGATTAAATGTGAAAAAATGAACAAACCATAGTGATGTTTTATTATATAAAACATTTATGTAATTTACTCTTTAGTGATTTTGGTAAACGTTTCAAAGTGAATGTTGGTAACCTAGGAGATGTCATTGGCGATGTTTAGTAAACTAGGAGATGTTTAGTAATTACGGCCAACGATAGCCTCATTGATCAAAGGGATACTTGCAGGTTGAATGATATGAACTACCCGATGAGGATTTTGACTACTAGCATACACCGACAGGCAAAAACTAAAAATCTAACAAGGTTAAGATCGCGATTATAATACGATTATCAAAGTCATTTACATAATAACGTTTAGGTAGCAAAAGGTAGTTAGCAGATACACAGATGACCCAAAAAAACTTTTCTAGTTCCATTCTTAATTTAGTTTTCTCCAGGGAAACATCCATGATTTCAAAAAACTACAACCCAAATCACTATCATCTTACAGTTCCAGTTGCATAATCAGGTTATTGACTATTCCATCAGGGTAATAACTAAAAACTCAGTACCTGAAATCAAAACAAAAAGTTAATATGCCACCAATACTTGGCATTCGGATTATAATATTCACTTGCTGACTATGACAGAAATCAATAACTTACATATTGCTAAGGAAACGACTGCAAAGTTGTAGCAAGTTCATGAAAGCCGACATTTAAACAGCTTTGATTCTCATCAAATTGGGCCTTCATGCAATATGTTATTTTACTCATGACGATGGTAGCCTCTGCACACAGACTAGTAAAACATGGTTGCATCTCAGCTCTGGTTAATGCAGGCAGCTCTGTCAGCAATTTTCTAATTTCCTGCAACTTTGAGATGATTTTATTAATCTTCTTTTTCCTTTGCTTAATCTGCTCCTTCCAACCGTCCCAATAGCTATTGATATGTGAGATGTTTCCCTTAATCTGCATTTGTTTCTGTTGCTCATGCATATTTGCATTGTGGCGCTCTGATGCTATATGATCATTGCTAGTCTCGATATCAGCTTTCTCTTGCTCTAGAAGCAACCGTAATTCGGCCATACAGTTTTTTGCTGATATGGTATTCTTCTCTACTATAATCTCCTGCAAGATACAAGAGTTTATAGGAAAACTATTAAAATATATTAGTAGTATAATCCCCTGCATTCTTCTTGTTATAACCTCCAAGAAGCACTGACATCGACCACCACCACTTTACTACTGCCGCAGCATAGAGCTGGTACCCTAACTACTAGAGTAAACTAATATGGTTTCCAAAAGGATTGAAATGCACACAATAGAAATTCAGAACACAAACTTGTGTTTATTGCGGGTCTTATAGAAGATATGATAAGAGATATTTCATGGCCCAAAATATTTATAAGATCAAAAACACTAACAAAAATATAAAATTAAGGAACTAAAAAAATCAAATTAATTCTCAATTCAGTAGTAAATGAATATATTCACGAGAGTCTAGCTTATTATATTAATTGCAGCCATAATTGTGTTTACTACCTAAACGAGTAAGTATGATACATGGAGATAAGAATATGCAAATACCTCGCGTGAAACCATTGTGACAGTGGCACTTGGAGAACTATCAAGCAGATAGTTTTTGACTTCAGCAGAAATATCTACTTTCTCCTTTAGCCAAAATTCGAACCTTTTTGGATAAATCTTCAAAGTTTTTAAGTTAGCAAATGGAGAATGTTGATGCGACATTAGTTCCACACATGAAGAAAGAAGCTACAGAAAAATTTCCAAAAGAAAATTATTAAGTATACGTATGCACACAGCACACATGCATATTAAAATATATACGTACACACATAAGGAAACTTTACAGTGGCATTCACGCCGAAACCCAACCCAATATATCGTGAGTTCATGAACAAAGTCATTTATGGTAAAAACTGAGAAACAATCTTCACGCACATTCAATGTGAAGGTTGCAGATCTCACGCAATATAAGGGTGTGAAGGGTTTTTTCTCACATTTCTACGGGAAGTGAAATATCTCAAATGATCCTGACACACAGTATATCTCTCTTTCTCATATAATAAAACATATCTTCTCTCTGATATAATATGAAAAATTAAGGATCAGTAGCAATATACCTCGAGAATTTCCAAGTTAAGTGTTAGTGATTTGACGCTGTGGAGACGTTGAAGCAGATCAAAAAGTTTATGCGGTTCTTTTTTAGATGGATGGTTAATACAGATATCCACCTTCTCCAAAGAATTGAAATCATCTCCAGAGAAATTCACATGATCATGACCATCAAGCAGCAAGTACGCAAGGTCAGGTGCAGAAATAAGAAACTCCCTTTGTAAGTGTCTAATACTGAGATTCTTGAGTTCAGGTGCAACCACACTAAAAATTCCCACATTTGGGGGTACATAAACAATCGTGAGATTAGAGAGTTGTGAATGACAAATACTGAAATTCGATCCCCTCATTTGGCAGTAACGTAAGCTGAGATTCTTCAAGTTCACACAATTGGAGATGAGACCACTGAAGTTCTCAGTATTGTAACGAGACAATCTGATTCCATCAAGATGTAATGTGGTTAAAGCTGGGACCTCCCACATTGATGTAAGAGCAATGGAACCTCGCTGATTAAATGTCCTATTGCTATTATCCATTTTCAAACTCAGATGTTTGAGACTCTGCGAACTAATGAGAGAAAGAGGAAACTCAATAGCACTCTCAATTAAGCATCTAAGATTCAGTTGTCGGACATTGTGAGAGATTGCATACTTCAGAATTCTTTTAACAAACACTTTAGTAGACTTTCCACGAAAACTGAGATTCACTGAAGACACTTCCCTTTGATTATCGCGACCACTAAAAAATTTGGACAATTTAAGCAATGTAAAGAAATCATCATTTGGAAAATTAAGACATGGCATTGTAGTCCAGATAAACCTCCATCTAGATGACAAACAACTCGTTTTAATAGCATCTATGGTGTCAACAAAAGACAGGATTTTATGGATAAGATCATCTGGCAAGCTGCTTAGCCGGTCGCTTTCTACATTCATTCTCTTCTTATCATTCTCAGAATCCATTTTCTCCCAACTTCAGATTAATAAAACATACATTCATATATAAAAGATCCAACCAAATTGCTCCAGATTCATTTGTTTCTTTGTCTTGCTGTTGCTTCTTAGTATTGTCGGTAAACCATCATTATCATATCTTCTTTTATGACCCCAAAAGCTGCAAGTTCCATGGAGTTCAATTAGCAATTCAAGCAAAAACGACTGATACAGATGGTTACATAATTATACATGATGTGATGTCAATTTATAAAATGTCATTGTTTGAGCATGTCTAACTTTTCATCTAGCTCTTAAAGTCGCTCACAATTCTCTTAATTGCCTCTATATTCGGCTGACATCTAAAATCAACCACCAAAACTAAACTGTAGCAACGCTCAATGATAATTAAGCATACTTTGCACAAATTTTCTACCAACTTAGGGTACTAAACTCTCAGCTTCTTATTCATCAATGGCTACTTTTAACTTAATAACATTTTAAAAGTTTAACACCTCGCGTGATGCTGCTATAAGTGACCCACAAACAGATAGCAAAATTCACATAATGAAATAGTTGTCACATGCTGCTATAACCGACCCACAAACAGATAGCAAAATTCGCATAATGTAATATTTGCCAGAATCTTCCTACTCTAACCAGTTTTGTGAAACAATTGGACTCGAGTTTGTCACAATCTTCGACCATTATGCATAGAGTAAATTACACATATAGTCCCTGTGGCTTGTCGAAAATTTCACCTATCGTCCCTCAAACTTAAAAGTTGCATGTATCGTCCCTATCGCTGCCAAAGAATAACATGAATGGTCCCTTTGAGGGACGATAGGTGAAATTTTCGACAAACCAAAGAATAACATGAATGGTCCCTTGAGGGACCATTCATGTTATTCTTTGGCAATGATAGGGACGATACATGCAACTTTTAAGTTTGAGGGACGATAGGTGAAATTTTCGACAAACCACAGGGACCATCTGTGTAATTTACTCTTATGCATATCTTTGATTACTTGTCAATGCCTAATTGACAAGTAAGGAATGACAAAGGTGGTGTTTGTTTTGGCTTCTTTTTATTAGGCTTATTAGCTTATTTAGCCAAAAAAATAAAAAAATAAAAAAAAATAATTGTAGTGTTTGGTTAAGCTTATAAGCTTATTTAGGGTATGTTTGTTTAAACTGTATTTTGGGCTTTTTAGCTTATTTGACTTGGCTTATATTTCATAAGACCCTTCTTTCCAGCTTATTGTTTTGACTTATGAGCTTATCATGACTTAAAGATGGAAACTAAACTCATAAGCTGAAAAATAAGCTAGAAAAATTGGGCTATATATAATATAAGCATACTCAGATAAATTTATAAACCCGGTTTATTTGGGAGAGCATGAGCATATCGTGTGGCTAATATAGCAAAAGACGGTTTTGCCCTTTTTGTTGGTCATTATACCATCATAAGTTAATCCAAACACATTTGCTTGTAGTCCCCCTAAAACATCGAAAGTACAAACGTAGTCCCGATGAGTAGCCAAACTGAAATGACTATTTTACCCTTATCTTTTTTCTCTCTTATTTCAACTTGAATAAGGGTATTTTAGCATTTCAAGTTGATCAGGGACAAAATTCAAACCATAAGTTTCCCCACATAGACGGTGCCCGCACTTTCAAAGTTTTAGACTTGTGATTTGGAGTTTGGACAAACCCCAGAGACCTTTTTTGCAATTTACTCCAAACTTATTATTATAGGGAAAATTCCATATGTACCCAAAAGAAACTTCATAATTTTCATATTTAGCCAAATGATACTATAAGGAGTAAATTGCAAAAATCGTTATTGTAATATGTCCAAATTGGCACAATCCTTACTTTTTATGAAAGGGAGGTGATTTGCACACTCTATTAAATGATTTGCACACTCAAATTGTTTGTGTCTTGACATTTATACCCTTATATCACTTTTAGTTATATTCACCCATGTAAGGGTATAAATATCAAAACACAAACAATTAGAGTGTGCAAATCATTTTGTCAAGTGTGCAAATTACCTCCGTTTAAGAGAGTGCATGTCTCATCTTTTGTGAGGATATCGTCCCTGACCCAAAGTGAAATGACTAAAATGCCTCAGTGAAACGTCATTTCAATTTAGGTCAGGGACGATATCCTCACAAAAGGTCAATGACGGGGCGTGCGTTTTCAAAAAGGTAGGGACCGCGTCTGCGATTTGAACATACCACATGACGGTTTTTGCAATTTAGTCTTATTATAAAAATCTTATAAATTAATCCAAACACTCATAAAAATAAAAGCTTATAATTAATTATACGCCATATATAAACTGCTGATTGAAAATCTAAGATGAGAGCAAAACCCCCCAAAGTGTACAAAATCTTAACCAACATAAACATAAACAGATAAAGTTAAACATATAATCTATTTGTTGATATTAGATAGTAACAGATGATGTCGGCTAGGGTTGTAACATACCTGTGTGTTTTGGTGAAGCTCCATCAGTAAAGTGATTGTTTACTTTTTGCTTATTTTCCAGTTTATAAATTTTAATTATATCAAAAGTCGTGTTACATTTCTTTACTTTTGGGTTGGTCTAAATTAGCTTTGTACTAGTATTTGGGAGTGCCGTTAATAACAAAAAGTTATTGGGATAATAATGCAAGCAGGGTAAATGATTGGAAGAATAAGGCCCTTTTTATATGCAGGAAGGTTACAACTTATAACTTCAGTCTTGTCATCAATGCATGTCTACTGGGCATCAGTCTTTTTGATTCCTAAGTCAACTGTGAAAGAAATTGAGGTGACATGCACATCACAAATATATATATATATATTTATATGTGGTGTTGTATCATGTGCATTACAAATGTAATTTTGTGGTATGCACATAAGTTGTTATAGTGTGCATATCACCTCCCACCATTTCTATGGTCGCAGGGAGAACTAAAAAAAGGAGCATCAAAAAGTGGCATGGAAAATAATTTGCAATCTTGAATGGCATGAAAAGTAATTTGCAGTCCTAAAAGTCCAAAGGGTTTTGAAGTTTAAAGTTGTAGGCCCATGAAATGAAGCTTTATTGCGTAAACTAGTATTTGGGAGTGCCATTAATAACTTTTTGTGTTGGTCTAAATTATCGTTGTAGTAGTATTACTTCTGTTTTAAAATAAGTGTTCAGTTTGATTTTTCAGAGTCAAACTGGTTCAATTTTGACATTCTTTATTTTTGCAGGTATTATATAATACTTGATATAAAATATATGAATGGATTGGGTTTTAAGTGTATTTTTTATTGGTATAATTTTTCATCAAGTATTATAAAAAAAAAAAAAAAAAAAAAAAAAATTAAGATCAAAGTTGAACCAGTTTGACTCTGAAAAGTCAAACTGGACACTTATTTTGAGACGTAAAAAGTATTTGGGAGTGCCATTAATAACAAAAAATTATTGGGATAATAATGCAAGCGGGTAAATGATTAGAAGAATAAGGCCCTTTTCATATGCAGGAAGGTTACAACTTATAGCTTCAGTCTTGTCATCAATGCATGTCTACTGGGCATCAGTCTTTTTGATTCCTAAGTCAACTGTGAAAGAAATTGAGGTGACATGCACATCATAAATACATATATATGTGGTGTTGTATCATGTGCATTACAAATGTGATTTTGTGGTGTGCACATCACTTGTTATAGTGTGCAATCACCTCCCACCATTTCTATTGTCGCAGGGACATCAAAAGTGGCATGGAAAGTAATTTGCAATCTTAAATGGCATGAAAAGTAATTTGCAGTCCTAAAAGTCAAAAGGGGTTTTGAAGCTTAAAGTTGTTGGCCCATGGAATGAAGCTTTATTGTGTAAACTAGAGGTGTAAACGAGTCAAGCTTTTATCAAGCAACTCGAGCTCGAGTTCAAGCTCGACTCGATCGAGCCGAGCTTTTCTCGAGCTCAAGCCCAATAAACTGGCTCGAAACATATAATGAGTCGAGCTCGAGCTTTTGATAGCTCGGCTCGAGCGGTTATCGAGCTTTTCGAGCCTTAGTATAGATATATTTTCGTATTATTTTTAAACATGTTAATAAGGGATGATTTAAATATTAACCTAATTATAAGGACTAACTTGATAAAGGATAAAATATTATATTCTAGATGTACCCTTTAAACCCTAATGTTGGCCTGATTATGAGAATTTTCTTGTTGGTTTTGTTACTCTTAAAAATATCTAATTTGGTTTTCAAACGGTTAAGTATTTCTCTTCCAGTTTGTAATTCGAGATCATGTAGTGTGAAGACTACATTTTTTTTGTGGCAGTTGCAATTTGCAATTCGTTTTGACATAGAATGGTGCACCTGCTATTTTGTTCGAGCTCAGTTCAGCTGCAAATAGCAGTTGGCACATATTCGAGCTTTTTATATATATATTTTCGAGCTTTTTAAGCTAAGCTCGAGCTTTACTCGAATCCTACTCGAGCCGAGCTCAAGCTTGGGTGGTTAAAGCTTGACGAGCATTCGAGCCGAGTTCGAGCCGAGCTCGAGCCAACCTTATATTTTTCGAGCCGAGCTCGAGCCTTGTTGAGCTCGGGCTTGGCTCAGCTCGATTACAACCCTAGTGTAAACACATATCAAACATTATTATAAAGAAAGACAGTCTTTTGGGTCAAATGAGTAAATTTAGTAAAGTTAAAAAGTAAGTTTTTAGGAAGTAACTCGTGAGAATTCATATAGTGGCACTTGGAAAGCTATGGTGGATCTGAGAAGCAAAGTAAGGGGTAATATTTGGCATGAAATTGGAAATGAGAGAAATACTAATTTTTGGCATGATAAATTGCATAATTTGGCACCACCGAGTAATACAGTTCCATTTAAAAGTAGATATGGAGCAAGATTTTATATGACGATTGCAGAGATGATGGATAATGATAATTGGACCTACTAAGTGGAGAAATCAATTCAGTGAATTAAACAATGTAGAGGTTCAGGTGCTTAGAGCATTGGGTACCCATCGGTGTCATCGTGTGGTATCGTGAGTAAAGTGCTGTCACCTCAACATTTTTTTTTCTTGATAACATTAGAATCTATCACACCACACAAAACACTTCTCTATCCTAAGAATCAGGTGCCATGGGACACCCCTGAACCTCACATTTTTTTATTATTTTTTTCTTTATTCAAATAAAATAACGCATTTCATTTTATAAATTTAAATCAAATTTTATACTGTACATTTTAAGAATAAAAATGTAAGAAAATTAACTAAAAGACTAAAATTGTAAACATAATAGAGACTAAATGTGTAAGAATAACGACCTCAAAGACTTATAAAAAACAATGTTTAAGTGAAAAAATTATAAAATAAAAGCAAAACAAAACCCTTTCTTCTTCCTACCTTTATTTGCCATTGCTGCAACTTCTAAACAAGAAAAAACTCAATGCTTCTGGCCTAGTAGTATATGAGTTATCCATCAATTTAAAGATTGTGGGTTCAAGCCTCGCTGGAGTCATTTGTGAGATATATTGTGAGATAGGTGGTATAGGGTGTGAAAAAATTTGCCGTTCTTAAAAAAAAAATAAAAAATAAAAAAAATAAAAAATGAAGTTTTAGTTAAACAATAAAACGAGCATAGTTGTCTAAGGGAGTGTTTCTTTTTTCCTTTATTGCCACTTAATGAGTGGGCTTATCCTTTTTTCCCTCTTATTGAGTAGGCTCACAAAAATGAATCTCTTAAATAAGTGGTTTATATATAATGGTAAGTGATTTGCACACTTAATTTATAGATTTGCACACTTCAAAGTATAATCAAATAAATCATAGTGTGAGTTTTGTACAACTACTTAAAGCATAAAAAAAATGTATTCTAATAAGAAAATAATGTGTGCAAATGAATTCGATATAAAGCATAAGGTACTTTCTCTCTTTGATTTTTTAAAGATGCAATTAATAGGTTGTTTAAGTTGATACAAGTATCAATAATCTACACCTTAAAAATGCTTTGAGTATTAACTCTTTCACAAAATTTTAATACACCTAATTTATTGTGATTTTTAGTTAGCACACTTGTTAATGCATAAACACATATATGTCAATAGAATTTTAAAATGGATAATAAATTGAAAATCTCTAAATAAATATTATTAAATCGTGAAAATTGCCTTCCGAAACCAACTAACCTCTTGGAATCTCACAACAAAATAAACCGAAAAAAAAAAACATAAATCGGTACGAGTTTATTTTGAGACAAATACAAGGAACAAGAATATTAATAATAATAACTTCCATAAATAAAAACTTTGGAAGGTGCATATTTGTAAATTAATTTATTAACATTTTAAAATTCAATATGATGTAAATATATCAAAATAAAAAGAGAAAATTATCAAAATAGACTAATCGCTCTAAGACTTATCACTTTTCAGACCTAAAATTTTCAAAAGTCCAAAATAAACCCGGCGACTGGGCAACTTGTACAATGCAACAACAAGCCAACAAGTGTCCAAGTATTGTAGGTGGATTAATCTTTATTTGATTGTTTAAGGACACATGTCAAACATAGACACGAGTTGCCCACAAAATGAGCCACCGTTGGTCTATTTTAGAATTTTGAAAATTTTAGGCCTGGAAAGTTATAAGTTATTGGGCGACTGGTCTATTTTGATAATTTCCCTAAATAAAAATTCAAGTCCAATGATTCAGATGTGTATATTTTGAGCAATGTTACATCCACAAAAAGTTTACAAAATAATACCTACAATGACTTGTCAATTATATATTGTCCAATCAATACATTATAATTTCTCTTTCTTCTTTCTTACCTTTAACATTCGGTTGACAAGTCATTGTTTGAATATAATCTTGTAAGATTTTTGCGGATCTAACATTTCTCCTATATTTTATACCATATAAAATGTGATGTAGTTATCACACAATCTCTTAGCTACTTGCGACTATATGTTATTGTCAACCACTTTGACCAGTTATCTCTATAATCTTATTGATTACCGCTTTTATATTGCTATGACATCACGCGGATACCCTACTATTTTTGTATGATATAGTTTAACATTTCTTTTAAATGTTAATAAAACGAAAAAAACTTCTCACTATGCATAAAATCATTGTCACGTAAGACGAGTAATCCAAAAACAATACTCGCTAAAATTATTAACTACGGGGTATCCGTCGTCGCAACGCGCAGATACTAGTAAGTTATAAGGTGTATTTTACTAAAACAAAAATTATTTGCAACACAAAAGTTTAAGACAAACTCGTATTTTTGACAAATTTTTTGCACCAGGCAGGAACTATTATTGTAAGCAACGCTAAGCAATAATAATGAACATTTACATAGCAATAATAATGAACTATTATGGTATGCAACGCTAGACAAACTGCGTATTAACATTTTATTTTGGACTTACGGAAATTTCATTATCAGTTGCACAAAGCAAAAAAATAGCTGTATCACTAAAACCATGTTTTGCAATCTGTATAAGTTAACTATCTGATTTGTAAGATCATACTATGATAGTTTACAAATTTCTTATCATCAAATGTTTTTTTTCTAACCAAGCAAATACTTGCACATACTTAACTCTGTTAGTAAAATGACAAATCATTTTGGCATCACTAAGCTAACTAATAATATAGCTTGCAAGTTCACGTTGCACACGTGATTATGTGTGTGAAAATATGCAGATCGTGTATGTGTACGTTTGCGTTTCAAAAAACGAAAATAAAATAATAGCGTCCGAAATTGTGTTTTGCAACTCTTATACAGTATAACTCAAATCTTATTTTACTGATTGTTAGGTTATCAAAAGTAAAAGTTCAGCTCTATAATCAGCTGCAATGCTATATTTTTACAAACTTTAAATTCCACACTGACACTACATAAAACACATATCACTGCGAAAACTAGTTAACTGTTACATTGGTCAAGTCATGAAAACGCTATATAATGTACATCTCGTGTGAACTGTAAATATAACTAACAATAACTTCATGAACCCAAACTAATCTTAAGTACCGAATTTTGCTTCATCTGCTTCCATGAACACCTTCATATTTGTCTCAGTAAGTGCTGCTTCTCAAAATGGCGACACCCAAAATCAGTTGTAGCATGTTTAAAGTATGTCAGGTGGCTTCAGGGTTCATGTTAATATACGAAGAAAAATGTTTTATTTCCAACTGGGGGTTTAGAATTCTTGGGAGTCCAAATCTGGCTTTGATGGATACTCGAGACCTTGTAGGGCTGGCATTCTCCTCAGGTCTTCCTCGCTGTAAGCTGGGATAAACCAGTATTTCTCAACAGTTCCGAATACCTGTATATTCACCAAACATTCAGATTAATAGACTAAGAAACCAACAAAAACACATATTATAACGAAAGTGCCAATAGTTGTTATCTGGTCATCACAACTTCAAATACCAAAAGCGCATTCAAACACTATCTCCGCAGTCCACACTACCGTAGGACGTTCTACTAGAGCTAATTATCCAATATCA
The DNA here is from genome assembly GCA_021014915.2 of Artemisia tridentata subsp. tridentata. NCBI lineage: Eukaryota > Viridiplantae > Streptophyta > Magnoliopsida > Asterales > Asteraceae > Artemisia > Artemisia tridentata. Next base: position 181,393,837 of record CP139505.1, read on the forward strand.
CATACTCAGTTTCAAAAGCACAGCTGTTTTAGGATATCCTATTATCAAACCTCAATTGCAGGGAACAAGAACTTAAGGATTGGCAAATCTCACATAAATGTACAATTTGTAATATCACCAATTGAATGTGTATATAAATCAAGAATTTATTAGGCTCCCCCAAAACATGAAGCACACAAAGAGCATTATTACAACAAAATATGATACCTGCTCAAAGTTCCTCTTGCGGCCAAGATCGTATCGCCATTTTGGACTCGTCTTCTTCTCGTATGCCTGATGGAAACAAGATTTTGATTCAAAAAACAAAACTCAGAGTAAATTTGTATTCAAACATATAGAGACAAGAAAATGATACCTCAATTGTTGTAGTATTACCCGACACCAGCGATATGTGCATAATTAAGAACCCAAAAACACTTAAAGCAAAAGCCAAGTTCAAAACTGTAAAAAAATAAAACAAAAGTTAAAAATAGTGAGCAAAGAGCTAGCACAAGGGTTAAAATTTGCAAGTATAAGACTTCAAAAGATCATACCAAAGGCGAGAAAAGTGGTTGCTAGAGTGCTGGGGGAACCGGCAATCTCTCCATCACTAAAGAATGTAATGAAATATGGTAACAAGGATAAAGTTACAAGAGTTGTCTCCAGAAGCGTATAGAACTGCATCAAACAACATTGTTCATCAAAATTTATTGCAAAGATAAAACACCATAAATACTATTCCAATAAGCATAACTACGTGAAAACCAAAGAAGTACTCTAATGGCAAGTCCAATTATAACCAGTATTGCAGAATAGTTACCTTTGCGGAAAAAAAAGTATTGCCAAATAGTAGTAAAGGAGTGTTTGGATGTACACAAAGTCTCAATTGTAACAAAAAGGGTTGTAAAATATAGTGTTTAGATGCGCTTCTGGAGTTTAAAGTTTTAATGATCAGATATTTGCCAGCTTATGATTATTTAAGAAATTGATAAATAAAATGACAAAAAAATACATCTTCTCAGAAAAGAATATGCTTTTTGTTAAGTTTGAGTGCAAATCCCTCGAATTAGGTTTTAAGAAAGGGTCAAGAAGTAAATTTAGTTTACCCTTAGATAAGTATTTTGTTGCAGTTAGTATGAAGCTGATTATCAGAAGCAAACTCTAGTTATCCAAACATCAAAATTGATTGCTGCATTAGGTAAACAACACAGCACAAATCCGACTACCCCTAAAATGCGCTAGTTAAGCTTGCCCAAGTGATGCTCTGGTAAATAACCTAGACTCCTAGAGGCCCTAAGTTCACATCTTGGACTTATATATCATTTTGTAATTCCCTAGTGCTGTTTTAATGTGTGGGCAACCTTAATTCCAGCATTAGGTGTGGTTTTTCGGGTCTTCTAAAATGCATTTTTTAATGAACGGGAATACATAAGATTTCATCATTTGGATCTGTGAAGTGTATTAATTGCTGATAAACTACTTGGAAGTTGTGATACAAGAGAAGTAGAGGACATACCAAGAAGAGAAGAAAGTACTTGTAGTTTAATGCACCAACACAATTAACAACCCATACACAGTGATGGTCCATTTTTAGCACACACCTTCCACCTAAACAAACAAAAATATAAATTTTTATCAACTTTGAGATAAGAAAGGGTGAAATATGAATACACGGTCGTATCATGTCATCATGATAATCTCCTATGATAAAAAGTAATCAAAATACTTGAAAGTCACGAGGCAAGGCTCTCGCACTTGCAATGTGAGAATAAGTAACCAAAAATCCTCAAAACAATAGTCGCACTTTTACTATTTTCATTGATCTCTGGAATTTTCAACTTTTAAGTTTTATCATGATGTTTGATTACCCAAAACAGCCTTTCTTATTGTAAATTAGTATCTAACATTACGATTATTAACTATCTTTCTGCATTATAAAATGGACTTTTTATACTAACAAGGAATAAATAAAGATATATAAATAAGGATGAATTGGACTTACAGACAGAACAATGGTGACAACGAGGAGGTTTTACTTGGTTACACTTTCTACAATAACGGATTCTCGTATTCGTTGGATCAGGTGTGGCCAATGAGCTGAATTCGGAGTCAGAATCCCCTCTTTCCACGTCTACCATTGGTCTATAATTAGGTGGTACACCACCAGGGTCCGTGAAAACCACAGAGAAATAACTCCATAATAGCATCCCCAACTGCATTAACAAAGTGATTACTGTAAGTATAATAATTAGGCGAAAAATAGTGTAGGTACCTTAACAGAATGAAACAAGGGGAACATAGCAACATTAGTTAATAGTTATCATAAATGCAAAAAAAATTAATATACTCTGCCCAACTTCTAAAAACCGTTATAAACTCATTCAATATCTGATGCAGCATGAATTTATTACTTAATCAGTTCCAGAAGTCTAAGTGGTTTGTCTTAAGTTCTAGTAGTCTAAGAGTCAGTTTAAAATAAATAAGGGTCTGCTGGTTTTTTTTTTTGGTCTATAAGTTGTCCTGATATCAGCATTGGAAGGCAGACAACAATTTCCTATCTTTGTCATAAGCTTTTCAGCTTGATTATTAATATAACAAGCAATCTCCTTCAACTCCAGTCACTATTCCCTCTCTAGTTGCAGTCTTACTGCACCAATATCAGTAACATATTGACAAGTTACCAGCATATGATCAAAATTAGTCGATTCTTAGGTAGCTGAAACTCTTTATTTGCACAAACAGGGATCCAATTAAAATCAAGAAGCTCCACATATGGTCAAGCTCATTTTCTTTAGCTATAATTAGAACTAAAAGAACCCACACATTAAAAATACAAACGATAACCTGAAATCCAACATAGCACTTCAGAAGTAAAACCCCATTTTAGTAAAAGCAATAGTTTACAGCCAAATGTTTACCAAAGTAAAGAAATAAGAGGCAAATGGTATGAATGATTATAGCTACAAGCAGCCAAATCAGGACTATAGATAGACAAAATTAGCCCTAATATGTATGGGGGTGTTTGGATAGGGCTTTGAAAGTGATTTCCAGCGTAGCTTCAAGAAGCATAATCAGATAATCAGTTGCTTAAACTCAAGACAGAAAAGTATATCCATTATTAATACCGTTCAATCTTATTACTACTAGCATCAAGTAAACTTTAGCTAAAGGTACATCTATATTTGCTCCTTACATGAAATTGTGACTCCAACATACAGACAATATTCATATGAAACCTTACAAAAACATGATCTTTAGCAATTAGCACATACCTAAATGAACTTACACCCAAACTAAATTCATCAACACATACGAAAACAAAACCTCACAAATACTTATAAGCAGCTAAAATTTCCCAATTACAATCACTTAAACAAAGTCAACCTTAGTTTACTTCACTAGATTTAGTACTACATACAAAAAACAAACCCCAAAAAAACTTATAATCCCACAATTAAGAGCAGACCAACTTTAATAAAAACATCAAAACTTAAATACGATAAATACATTATCTTTATGACATACCCTAATCAAATTCCACTAAATTAAACAAAAGTTCACAACTATATGATTTAATCTGCTAAAGTATCCCAATATAACCCATAATCCAGCACTTAAACACAAAACCATCCAATTTCACCAAAAGCTCACACCTTTATAATCTAATCAGCTAAAATCTCCCAATAAAAATCCATAATCCAACAATTAAACAAATACCCATTATAACAAAACAACTCAATTCAAATTATAATCACTTACACAAAGTCAACCAACCTCAGTTATTCACAAAATTTAGTACTAATTACACAAATTATACCCGAAGAAAACCTATAATCCAACAATCAGTAACAGGCCCAATTTAGTAATAACATCAAATTTTACTAAAAACATCATCTTTAGCACATACCCAAATTAAATAACACTAAAACTAGCATCAAGAACACACTAACAACCAAAAGCACACATCTTTATCATTATATCACCTAAAATCACTCCACAAAAACCCATAATCCAACAAATTAACACAAACCCGTTATTCAAAACACATCAAAAACCAAAAAAAAAAAAAAAAAAAAAAAAAAAAAAAAAAAAAAAAAAAAAAAAATTCTTACCAGAATATGAAACAGGATCAAGACAACAAGTGCAATGAATGAATCAAGAGCACCAACACCAGAAGCAAACAAAGCAGGGCCATAAATAGACAAAACAACAGCATAATAAGAAACACCAACAACACCAAGAACTAATAAGATCATTATTGAACCTAATCCTCTTAATGCTGTACAAAACTTAAATATATTCCATGCCATTATTGCTGCACTTCCAGATCTATACATAATATGATCAAGATTTTTATAAAATTATATCATCTAAGATTTTATAAAAAAAATTGTCTTTGGTGTGTTTAAAGGGTTTATGATTTTGGTTTTATTATTTGTATTAGGTGAGAAGTGATGAAATCATGAAGAAGGAAGTAATAATAATGTTTCTTTTTCTTTGTTAAAGACTTAAAGTAAAGCACTACTAGTATTTGTTGGACTTTTTATTATAGGAACAAGTACTTTGTGTTACGACTGAATTATAGTACTGTAATTGTGATGGTATTCGTATACAAATACTATTTGTTACGTATAAAAAGATAGTATACGTTTATTTTACGAGAAAAAGGTTATATTTTCTAGCGATCCACTCATTTTATAAAATAATAAAAAAAAAAAGGATTAATCGATATTTTTAATTAAAATTTAATTTCACCATCTTAAAAATAAAATACACATTTAAGAAACCGTAAATCGTTAACTTTCATAGATTACATCATCGTAACTAACATTTAATTATTTTTCAATAGATTAACACTTTCATATAATTTCATGAACTTCTTTTGAAGCTTTTTCATGGTTGTTTTTAGTTTTTCGGTACAATATTTTGTTTGATATTTCACCTGTGATATGATACTAATCTTTAAATTCAGACACTCAATATGTTGTTGTAAGATAAATATTTGTATAGAACTTTGAAAGATTCAACACTTTTGCATAGAAAAATACACTTTCATATCTTTTCAACCATATATCACATATAATAATTGAATCTTTAAATCAATCCGTGTTATTCATAAAAGTTAGTGAAAATAGAAAATTAATGATATTCAAACGCGTTTGATATATCACATATGATATGCTCCGTAACATTATTCTGTATTTTTGAGCACTCAGCATTTTGACTTAAAATGATATATCACATATTATTTTTCGATGCATCGAAAATGATATATCACACATCGCATCGAAAAATAATACTTATGTCCATTTTACAACAACATGTTTAGTCTTATAATATAAAAATTAGTGTTATATCACATGTGATATATCAAACGAGTTTGAAAATAAAAAAAATTCATATATTTTCTTCAAGATCTATAAATAAATTGTAATGATTTGAAATTAAGTTCAAAAATTATGTATGATATATGGTTGAAAGTAAATGATATGTATTTTTAAATGTAGATAGCGGTGAATCATTTGGAATTCTACGCAAATACTTATACTCACTATATGACAACATGTTGAGTGTTCGAACTAACATATTAGTGTTATATCATATGTGATATATCATGCAAACTCATGTGCCGAAAAAACTCAAAAAACATAAAATAAAAAGTTTGCCGAAAATATATGAAAGTGTCCATCTGTTGAAAGATAATTAAATGTTTCTCGCAATCGTGTAATTTATCTCGCCTAATGATTAACGTAAGATATATTATTTTCCAAAAGAAGGGTCGAAGTGATTTTTAATTAAAAAAAAAAAAAAAAAAAAAAAAAAAAAAAAAAAGGTATGTGAGTCGGTGAAAGTTAGGTGTTGTTTGTTTATTAAGAGGCTTTGAATCTGATTCGCACATCTGAATATAATTTGAGGCGTAAATGTCTTAATATGAATCAAATGATATTGTTTATTTATTACTTTTTAAATGTCTGAACAATATAAGTACAAATCAGTTTTATTCTTACGAAACATAAACGTGTTTAAACATCGTACGGAGCATTTGAGTCATAAATTAACATAGCTTAGCAACGTGGGAATAAAATGTTTTAAACAAGACATTTAAGGACATTGTGTCGCAATTTAATCTTGTAAAGTAGTCAAGTATTGTTGATGTGTTGTACTCTCATTTGATTGAACATTTTCATCATTATACAAATTGTCACTATCATTTACTTTACAATCATAAGATTGAGAAAAAAATGTTTCATAGTATACTTAACATTGTCAATTAACAGTTAAAAGATTTTTTAGTGAAATAATTTAAGCTTATGTTCAAATTACACGTGCCGCAATTTAATTTCACAAATATCACTATTGTTCCATCATTATTATTTTGAATATTATTTGTTTAGTAAAAAGAAAATGGTAAGTCTCTTTAACATATTATCAATATTAAAGGAAAAGTCGAGAAAAAATATCATACAAAATGAAAAAGACAAAACAAAGACATTAAGAGGAATTTAGATACCCCTCTACATCTAGTTGGTTAAGAGTTTGAGCCACTGAATGAGAGAAAAGAAAATAAACACACTTATTGGGCCAAATGTTTGAGCGTGTCTGAATGAGTCCGAACAAGAGGCTGTTAAGAGATGAGTTGGTATAATTGCTCCTTCAATCTTTATTTTTTTCATGGTCTAAAAACTAAATCACCTCTTAATTTTAAATCAATTTATAAGTTATTGAATAAATTTTAATACTTTTTTGATTGAAAACTTTTTTGAAAATTTAGAGTTTTTCAGTTCTCATTAGAATTATTTGTCTAACATTTATTTTCGATAGTCTCATCAACTATATTATAATACTCTTACTTGAAATTATTATTATTAAAAAAATTAAAAAATTTGTTAATAAATTAATTAAAAATAAAATTGATTGTTTTTTATTTTAAATATCATAGTAATTATGTTTTGTTTTTTCTTTTGAATGTTTACTTTTTTGTCGAGAGACTAATATATTGAAACGGAGTAAGTATAACTTAATAGAATAATAGTCATGAGTTACTAATAGAGTTGTTGGTGGGGTTTTCTTGGGTTTAGGTTTAAAAAGCTAACTTAAGTTGTTTGGTTGACTTTTTAAGACATGGGTTTAGATTTTTAAACCAAATTTAAGGGTGTGCATAAAAGATGGGGTGTTATGTAGGTTTTATGACATTGGTGGGATCAAGAGTGTTTTCATCATCATCTTTTTACTTTTATTCACTAATTATTATTACAAATAATTTTTAATTCATATTTTAATACATAATATATTTTAAAATATTATTTTCTCTCTCATATCTAAAATCCAAATCTAAATCCTAAACCAAATTTAAACCAAATCCAAATCCTAATCATAAACCCATCTGCAAACCAAACAGGCCCTTAGTGTTTGTTTTCTTCTAATGGAAGGTCAATTCATGCATACCATATAGTTTTATATGACCCTAATCATGGTTTTTCTTCTTTATTATGACATTAAAAACTCACGTAAATAAACGAAATGTGGTTTTTCAATTATAAGTTTGTGAAATTTCATATCAAACTTTAAGAAATGTTTGACATAACTAAATTTATACCCAATTACATGTTTAAACTTTAAACATACATATCTTATAGAAAGAAAAAAAAAATACTTTCACGCAAACAAATGAGTAAAACATGTTAATTTAGCAAAAAAGTAGTTGTGTTTATGAGTCTGTCAATTCTCAAAACTTAAGGGCCCGTTTGGTTGGGGTGTATGGGAACGAGACTATGACTTTGAAAGTCATTAAAGGTGTTTATTTTGTGAGCTCAGTAATGAAAAGGGTATATCATAGCATAGATTCATTACCCACCAATTTGATGTCTATGAAATCCATTATGTGGTTCCTCTCTTTTCCACTACAAAATTCAAATATCTATACACTTTTTCATACCATATTTTGTCATCCAAACATAAACAATTGCAATGATACACTTTTTCATATCAATTGTCATTTTATCTCATACCAAATCCGATACCCATTGTGATTCCTAGCAACAAACCAAACGGCCCCTAAATAATTCCGGCCACCGTTTTTGGGCTCTTGGTTGTATGGATACTATGACTTTTTCTATAACTTAAACTTGTAAACATAGAAGTATTGTGGGTTCTTTTTCTTTTTAAATAGTCAAAGTCGATGGAAGTACGAAACTTACAATTTAATCAAATAATTATAAATGTCATGTTTCTAGAAGGCCAATTGGGTTCATAAGTGTCTTAGTGTTACCGAATGGTTAAGGGTGCGTTTGGTTCGCAAAAAGGTTTGTAATCGGATTTGAATTTGGTATTGGTTTGATAGAAAATAATTATAGAGAAATAAATAATAATTTAAGATATTGTTTTGTTTTTAGTAACAAATATATACGGATAAAATTGTTTATATAAATTTTAATCATATGAATAATTAATTAATATGAAAGAAAAGAATCTAAAACAAAATGTGTGGTTGAGGTTTGGAAAGAGAGGATAGTTGTCAGGAGAGAGAGTATGGTTGTCAGAAAAGTATCACAAAAGTTGCCGATTTTTAGAGGAATGAATATATGGGTGTAGTTTGATTGACTTTAATCATTAGAACATACCAAACAACGCTTTTAATGAAATGATTCCATTCTTTGAATCAAAATGTGTAACAACCAGTAATTTTTCATGTCAGCATTTATTTCCAAGCTCGAATTTATTTTCTTGACATTTATTTGAAAACAATTTATATATAATCTTATATATATATATATATATATATATATATATATATATATATATATATATATATATATATATATATATATATATATATATATATATATATATATATATATGAAAACAATATATATATAATCTTTTACTTGAACCGACGTGAAAACCTAGAATAAATTCCAAGTACACTAGGACTTAGGCTATATTTAGTCCACAACGCTCCAGTACCTTGCTCCTACTCCAGTTCACAATTTTAAACTCTAAAACAATTTCATTTTCTTAAATTACTTACGGTTGTCAATTCAACAAACTATATTCGTTATTCAAAAATTTAACACCTGATATACCCAATTCTCCCAACGATTATTTCTGATGTATTTTTATACTTCCAAAAAGATTACCAAAGTTCTAAAAATATTTCCTTACGCCTAAGGTAAATTCTTTATATCTTACGTTTAATTACGTACAACTTTCGTTAATCACCAAACCAACAACCAATACCTATTTTTAATACCAAATACATACAACATATACACTCTTGTATTAAAATAACTCTTTTACACAAAAAATATCACCTATGCCGCCCCCCCTTGTTTTATAATTATTACTAGACAAGGTTTTAATAACCATTAACTAGCCAACATCAAACCACAAAATATGGAACTACAAGACCAACATATTGGTGGCTTGACCACCAAAATGTCCCCCCCTAATACCCTAATCGGCCTCCGCCCATAAATGCAAGCCAAGGATATTTTTGACCATACTATTAAACATTTGAAACTTACCTAGTATAAATAGAACAAACTATCTTCATTTTACTACTAATAGTTCAAGTAAAGAAAAAAATATATCACCTCCCATATATATACTACAAATCGACACACCCTTGGAGCAAAGAAAGGAGAAATCTTGTTGTGGTTAAGATCAAACATACTTAGGGCACTTTAGTAAGGCCTTGGAGCATTAATCTTGAGGTTAATCAAGTGTTTTACAACTCTCATCTCACTAATCACTTTTGTAAGTAATCTTACACTACAAAAACTTCATGTTTTTCTTTATGTCATAATGCTAGTCAAGTATATACTTAGTTATCACTTGGTATATGTTGATAAAGTTTTACATTTATAATGATCCTTTAACAAAAGATTATATTTTGAACAAGTTTTGATTACAAGAGGACTAGCTAGTAAAAATTTTCACAAGAAAGTAATGAAAATATTATATATAAACTTGTATGTTAGTAAACTTGTAGATTTAAACATTCTTGATGATTATTACATGGACCTTAGAATATTGTTGAGTTTATGGTTAGATCATGTAACACCCCCGTTTTCGATATACGCAGCGGAATATAAGTTTGGGGTATTACTTCATGGTTCACAGTCATGAAAATAGAAAACGACTCAAAAAGAGACGTTTTAAATAAAATTGTTATCATTCATTATTTAAATCAGAGTACATAATATAGGTCCCAGAGGGAGGTTCGGAAATACATTATAAAAGATACATTATTCGTTGAATGATAACAAAATGGACACTCTTCGTGTCAAGTCCAATCTTTTATTTACCTGAGATAAACATGCTAAAAAGTCAACATAAAGGTTGAGTGAATCCATAGCGTTTAAAGTTATAATAAGTTTTGAACACAAGCTAAATATAAAGAAATCAGTTATATCACAATTCAGAATATTGCACTAAACCTCATGACACGCAATGCGTTGACAGTTTCCAGTCTCACTAACATATAAAAATGAAAGTGGTTTGCCCCCAAGATTAGATATCAAATATAATGCATCTGTCTAACCGGCTACCACAAAGATATCCATCCGATTAGTACAAATGGGTCGTCAGGCCAATAGATCTATTCACATATTCGCGCTCACCCAGCAGGTGACTAATGGTGCATGATATGAGGGACTTTTAAATAATAAATATAAATAGGGAACAGTTAACTTAGTGCAATAACAATTAGGAAAATACTTGTGTTCGGTTTGGTAGCATGTATCTCCCCACAAGTTTAGAAAACATATAAAGAAAAGTGGGACTATGAACTCACCTTGACAGTCTGGATGAAAAACAAAGTTATACAGAGTTGATAAACGTCTCCGGCACGCAACCTGGTTTGTTATGTCAAATTTCAGTAATCGTTTATATAAGTTTTGTTATTCGTTCGTAACGTTTTCAGTTGTCGATTAAATGTTAATTTGGGACAACATGAAGTCTCTTCAAAAGTTATAAGTTTTAATCTTATTTCTAATTTTTATGTTTTCGTTCCGTCTGTTCGTTAAATATATATTTCGTTCGTTTGTTATCGTATTTCGTTTATTAATCAAATCGAATTATATATATATAAAAATAATAATAATAATAATAATAATAATAATAATAATAATAATAATAATAATAATAATAATAATAATAATAATAATAATAATAATAATAATAATAATAACTCAAGACATCGGATCGCGGGCCGCTGCTCATATTTTTAGTAGGATTAGCTTTGCAATAGCTAGAGGAGTGGGAGCCCAGTTAGTATCTCGGCTCCCCTCTAATTTCTTGTAAATCATATGCTTTTCTAATGAAGTGATGTTTTATAGTATAATAATAATAATAATAATAATAATAATAATAATAATAATAATAATAATAATAATAATAATAATTATTATTATTATTATTATTATTATTATTATTATAATTATAAAATGTTACGCTTTCTCCCCTATAGTTTCACATATTGACAAATTGTACCCCTGAACTTTCGTAAAATGACAATTTTTTTACCCCTCAACTTTTATAAAATTACAATTTTTACCCCTCAACTTTGGTCAAATGGCAGTTTCTACCCTATAGTTTCAAAAGTGATAGTTTTTACCCCTGAGTTGCAAGTCGACAACAGACTAGGTCCTTGATATAATTCTATTTAGAGTTTTGACAGAAAATACCCTTGAGACTCCCAAGTCGTTACACACGACGTCCTTATTTTAATAAAATACGTTATACGTTACGGGAAAAGGCGAAACTTTTTACGACTCTTTTACACACTTTATTATTAGCTTATAAACATCATTCTTACAAGTTTTCAGCTCGTGATTTGAGCTCACGAGCTCGAAATAATTTTATTAAGGGTGCGTTTGATCGCAGGTTTGGGCAGAAAAGAAAAACAAATATCTCGATGAATACTCGAGCTTTTTACTCCGTTCTTTTTCCTAAAATTAGATAGCTAGGTGATCTTTAACATTTCAAAAATCTGGAATTTTTAGAGTTCGTTTGATGGGTGAAACAAAGGTTCAAAGTTGGTGGTCTGTTGGTTTTTGCGACAGAAGGAAAAGAAAGAAAATGAGGCGCGTTTTTGATATTTAAAAGCTATAACCTGTTTTTGACGCATATTGTCATAATCAATATCATATATAACTTATCTCTAACAGGTTCTAAAGGTCCTTGTTTCGTTTCAAAAGCATATATATATAAGGGTGCGTTTGTTTGTGTTCGAACAAAAGCAAAAAGAAAAGAAATTTTTAGTTTTTGATCCTAGCTTCTTTTAGAGATTATTTAGGGATGTTTTTAAGAGTGTTTAAGGAATATAAAAGAAATGAAAAGAGTTGGTTATGCTTACTTGAGATTGATTCGATTTAGGGAGTATATATTTGTCGAATTTGCTTCTAAATGGAAACACCAAAATTTCTTTTCCTCTTTAGGCTTTCCCAAGATCTTTTCTAGCTTCTATAGGGCTGTTTGAATCAGTAGAGGATAGGGGTATATCTATTTTTGGATGTGTTCGAATGGTATAGAAATAAGATGTGAGCTTTAGTTTGCTATTTATAGATCGAAAGGAGTTAAGGTTTTGGAAAGTGTTAGGTCATTATGTTAGGGTGAGAAGGTGTTAGGAATATGAATATTCAGCAGAAGGCTCGGTCACCCCGAGTACTTATTAGTTCATCATAGCTCGTAGGATTATCAGTAATATTAATAGCTTAGTTATTAATTAGTATTAGTATTAGTCGTATCTATATTTGTGGAGAGGGTCGGGGCTTTCCCCACTGTCAGCTCGCTCTACAGTCCACTAGGGACATATTATGTAATAGTATAAATACTCCCTTCCCACCCATGGGAAGGGTTGGACCTTATTCTCATATTAATCTAATACACATTACTTTCTCTCTCTAAGGTTCCAATCTCTCCTACTTCTCTCTAGACTTTCTTATCTATTCGATCCAAACTAAGCCTCTCATAAGTGTTTCTTGCATTGTGAATACCCTACAATTGGTATCAAGAGCCATGGTTAGGTCCATGAGAGTTGGTATTCACGGATTTGTGTAGTTTGTGAGGTTTTTGGTTCGAATTTTAAGATATTTGTTTAGATACATTTATTTCATTTTGTGCTTTGTTTAGTTATTTAAAGTTGTTATAATTTGTACTTTCTAGCTTAGAAATAGTATAGGAGTAGTATTTAGTGCTTGGATTCACAGATTTAAGGTTCGTGTGGTGTTTGTGGGTGATTCGAGTGCTTTTCTTTCAAGAGTTCTTGGATGCGGTTTGTGTGGTTTGGACGTTCTTGAATGCGGTTTGTGTAGCATCGGGTACGCGGTTTGTCTTTATACTAGTTTAGGCAAAAGGACAAACGGCATTGATAGTGACAGGTTTGGAAGTTTGTGCCAACGCGGTTTGTCTCTACGGTGCGTACGCGGTTTGTGTCTACGCGGTTTGTACTTCCAGTGTGAACTCGGTTTGTCCCTAAGGCGTATACGCGGTTTGTGTCTACGCGGTTTGTATATCAAGTGTGAACTCGGTTTGTCTATTAGGTGCATACGCGGTTTGTGTCAACGCGGTTTGTATCTCTGGTGTGAACTCGGTTTGTTTCTACGGTGCGTACGCGGTTTGTGTATCTAGTGTGAACTCGGTTTGTATCTCCATTGTGAACTCGGTTTGTCTCTTGGCACATACGCGGTTTGTATATCCAGTGTGAACTCGGTTTGTCTCTAAGGCGCACACGCGGTTTGTGTCAACGCGGTTTGTATCTCCTGTGTATACGCGGTTTGTCTAGGCGGTTTGTGTCTTGGTGATTTTAGAAATTTCCCGCGAAAGATTCGATCTCTCGGTTATATCACAAGATCAGTAAAATCTCGTATTCACTATGACGACTAACTCAGACTCCATCATATCGGAGGTTCTCAAACTGTACGATAACATTAAGGATCATGGGAACTATGATTACACATCTCTAACAGAAACAAATGATACTGATTCTTCTGGAACTGATGAATCACACTCGCAGTCACACTTGGATGAATGCCTTGAGGATATGCAGTTGGCTAATGCAAAGGAAAGTCAAGTAGCATGCTTCCGTTCACTTCTATCACACATTAAGGCTTTGTTCGGTAACTCTGAATACGTGATGGGGTACAAACGGGCTTTCGCTTCACTCTTTGGTCAGGAAATTGGTGATTTCACAGTCATGATGACATTATATCTGGATCAACTAGAACAAGAGCTGGTCAAGGAATAATATTCTGAAGATAAATCCAGAGCGGCTCTCAATGTGATCAACAATCAACTCCAAGTGTTCATCAACTCTCAATACACTATGGATTATAATTATGACTGCCAAGTGACTAAAGAATGCTTTGCTAAATATACTGGGTCAGAAGTTGAAATGTACAAAACGACACTGCTAATGCTGATAAGGGATGTCCAGGGGTTCATTGAGGAAAAAGGTGAACTGGGTAGGAATGGAACTAAATCAGACAAGACGGATGATGGTGTCAACACAGGAAGTGACTTCACAAGATGTGAGAAGGAATCCTACGAACCTGAAAAACACCAAGCACAGACCACTGTGGTACATCTGTCTCATCTAGATAATACTGTTTCTAATGTAAGTGTGCATGACAATTCGTCTAATTCCTTGCCTACGGCTGAGTCTTTCAAATCACCTGATATGATTGAAAAAAGGGTTTACAATGAACTTTTAAAAGGATTTTCAAAACTTGAAAAACATTGTGTTGATCTTGAAATTTCAATGCAACAATTAAAGGAAAAGTTCCAAATTAACCTTCCATCAAAAAATCCGGAATTACCTGACTTTCGGGAATTTTTCATGATAAATGAGTTGAAAGATCAGCTGGTGGCAAAGAACGCGACTATTAACATGTTAAGGACCAAACTAAGTGAATTGCAAGAAAAGGTCAATGATGATAAAACCTCACATGACGTAAACACTGTTAAGTTACAGGCTGATAATGATCACCTTCAAGCACAAAACCTTAGGAAAAGTTTCTCATTAGCTTTTCGTAGGAATGACTTCAAGAAGTCGGCCAAGAACAGGGTGAATCCTAAGTCTGTCAAATCATCAGTCTTGGGAACATCTTCTCCAAGGTGTGCTCCCCAAGTTGGTGAGACTAAGAGTTTGCCTAAATTAGTCACTTCACAACCTAGACATAAGGGAACATCAGCGAAGAGTCACTTTCAGGATAAGTCTCACATGATACCAACAATGGAAGTTAATGTTCATATCATTGCATCCTCTACTTCGACAAACAATCACCATAGGCCTCTAAAATCAATGAAGCACCCTAGGAAGCCTAATAGATCTAGTGCTGAAAAACAAGAAACTTTCTCTCGTAAAAACACTAAGGTGCCTCAGAAACAGAGCATATTTAGAACGTGCCTAAGATGGTTGCCAACCGGTAGAATCTTTAAGCAAGTCGGTCGTCAGTGGGTACCTACTGACACGGAAAATGCTTCTAAGAATGGTTGCAAGAAATCACAGAGACA
Source organism: Artemisia tridentata subsp. tridentata (assembly GCA_021014915.2). Lineage (NCBI taxonomy): Eukaryota > Viridiplantae > Streptophyta > Magnoliopsida > Asterales > Asteraceae > Artemisia > Artemisia tridentata. The sequence goes on from CP139505.1 coordinate 181,409,332, forward strand.
GGACCCCACAGTCACTAACCAATATACATGCGTACAAAATATTTATGATAGTGCAGGGAGACGGTTTCCGCGTGCAGCTACTCTCACAGAATGCATCATGAAAAAACTCAAGGTGTGGCTACCAAAGGGGACATCAACTCCCACAGAGGAGGTTCGGAAAACCCACCGGTAATGTACGGGGACAATGACTTTTGAACAATTCAGTTCAAAACTCGTACAGATGTTACAAAGAAAATCTCAAGTATCCTTTTTCGTGGTGTATATAGTTTCTCCTATTTTATAGGTACATGTTTCTTGTATATATATATAGTATTACGTGTTCTTGGATAGAGAGAGGCATGTCTTCTGGATATCGATAACATTTACGACCCTAGAAATGTCATTCAATAATGACACGGGGTTTTAAATGAAGCTCGAACAGAAGTAGATCCTAATAAGTAAATCATGTCTCTGTGGCTTGCTATTACTTTAGATAGCAACCCGCGCTTCATTTTGGGGAAAGCACGTCGCCAAAAAGACGGCTGTTCCTCCAACAAGGTGATGTTCACCTGAGCATGGATTACTTCATATTCATGTTCATTCATACTGATGATTTTTGTTGGCCTAAAGACATTCACTGTTGATCTCATCAAGTGATAAATTGCTGTTCAATCAATGTCTAAATCTCTCTACAAAAGCTCAGTCATTGATTGAGGGGGAGAACAATAGCAATTTAAACTCGTCTATGAGTATTCATTGTGTAACTGACTGGGCTATTATTAAGTCCTTAGGGATTTAGTGTGTCGTAACTGATTTGGATGCCGATGTGTGTTAGAAGGTATATTGATTGGAAAGTCAGGGACCACAGGTGTCATTTAGTACAAAGAGGAGAGTTAGGAGTAGGGTGTTAGAATTGTAACTTATGCGGTTTGTCACAGCCAACAATGATAGGGACCAAATGTGTCATTAGGAGGTAGTTGTTAGAATTGTAACCTATGCGGTTTGTCTAGCCAACAAAGACAGGGACCAAAAGTGTCATTAAGGTTAACTTCAATGTTAGGTGAGGATATTTAAGAACCATATCACACGCGGTTTGTCCCTCAACACTCTCTCTCCTCCATAATCAAACCGATCGAACCTCACTATCTCTAACCAAACCCACGATCGCCATCTTTATCCATCCATCGAGACTTCCCTAGGTAATGATCGACCCTCACCCATATCAGTAGGTAGTTAATTGTACTATTCCTAGAATCTTAATGTCGGACTTGTTTTTTTTAGGTTGATCCGTTCGGTTCATCACTCGATCCTAGGTGAGTTTGATATTTCTTGTTTTGATTGATGGGATTCTTAATTATGAATGTATTGATAAGTGTTATATGTTCATATTGCTACATCATTCAAGTTGTGTGTTGGATTGGTGTGATCCGTCGAGTGATGTTTGACTCCAAAAGTCAAAATCGCTCATGGGTCTAGGATTTGTTCAATCAGTGGTCGATTAATTAGTCTCTAGGATAGAATGGGTTTCTTTTCTCACTAATCAGATGAGAAATCTGAATTGATAAATTGTTAAGTCGATTGTTTGTTCTTTCAAGGTTAGATGAGATTAAGTCGATTGATAGATGGGTTTAGTTAGAGTGAATCTGGACTAAGATAGGGTTGTTTGTTATAAGATCTCGTTGTGTTGTTGTCGTACGTACATACACTTGCATAGTAATGAATGCTTTGATGATTAAGTGGTGTTATATTCTTCAATGCGGTTTGTCTTGCATATGTCGATAAGTCTGCAATGTGTGGTGATTTAACTCTGTGTGGAATTATGTGATTCTATTGTGAAGTGATTGGCATGTCATGAAGTGTTTGCATAATGTGAAATCTGTAATTAGTACTCTCTATGATCTAGGGTGGAGGCGAAAAGTGTACCGCTTTTAAGGGGTCATTTAAGCCCTAAATCGTATTTATTTGATCAAATATTGCCCTAAATCGTTCCTTTTGTCATTTTAGGTACTTTTGAGGAGAAATCTGGAAAAGGAGGCATTTTGGACGTTTTTGGAGCATTAAAGTGAAGAAAACGGCAAAGTCTCAAGAATCGGCTAAAAGTTACTCTTGACGGCGTCACAATTTACTCTAGACGGCGTCATTCTTTGGCAAGAAAAGTTGGTCGTGAAATTTACTCATGATAAGCCAGTGAAAATAGCATGTGAATTCTGACGGCGTCACGCTTTAACTTGATCAAGGGCGTCACGGCTTAAATCATAAGGGGACGGCGTCACGTTCAAGGTTCGACGGCGTCAAGCCTTGATAAGCCAGAATGGATTTTTGAAGAGCTAAAGAGGGACGACGTCAAGAAGGTCATCCGGGAACCCTAGAAGCGGCGAGGTGACGGCGTCACAATCCATAAGGTGACGCCGTCAGATCCAAAAATCTATATATAGTTTTCTAATCTTTTGTCATTAAGGAGAGCTTAGTGTGTGGAATTTTGGGATAAAACCCTAAGACGATTTTAGCTACTTTTTCAGGGCTTTTTGCCTTGAGATCTTCCATGTTTCATTGAAAGATAAGTTATCAATTAATCATTCAATATGTCTATGTGTTGTTTGATTCTATCTTATTCTTGTCTTTTGTTTAACATGTTAGGCTAAATTTATCTTGTGTTTGCTTAGATCTAATGAAACTTAGCTATTGATTATTGGTTGTTAGTGTGTTGTTAGTTGTATTGGATGATTGTTTATCTATGTTAGGCTTAAGAAAACTGGCTAACTTCCTATTCGGTAACTTGCTTGAACGTCTTAAGAAACATGAACCAAACGCGTACTAAAGGTTTTTATGGTTGTATTTAATGCACAAGCGAATTCTAGTGATCCCATGTTAGGAGCTTCCTAGCCGGCTCGACATAGGAGTGAAGTAGGAGCTTGTAGAGTTGGGGAAGTAAGTACGCCACCCCATGAATGGTATTAAGGAATACACCCGTCATCCACGCGACTAATACACACTAATTAACCGGTAAAAGATAGTTAGGGAGTAAGGAAATCTAAGTAAACACATTTCTCTACACATAAGTTTCTCACCACATTTCATTTTTGTTATTTTATTTTATTGCATTTGTAGTAATTTTGGGTTAGTTGACTAGCAACTAATTCCGCCCACTCTATCAAAACCGAGATTTTACTTGCTTTCATAAAAATTATAAAAACATAAAAAGAATCTTCCTCAACCCTTAGACCTAATTAGAGTAGCCTTTCACACCTAACGAACACTATTCCCTGTGGAGAACGATCAATCCCCCGTACTTACCACTACACTATACTACATCGGTCAGGTACACTGCCTGGTGGGGTTGTAAGCCTCTTGAGATCCCTCGAGAGGTAAAACCTGTTGTAAGGTTACAAAACCACGCAATCAAGTTTTTGGCGCCGCTGCCGGGGAATAGTTATTGTTTAGGTTGAATTTTTATTTCTATTAGGTCTACTCACTAGATTCCCTTCTAGTGAGATTTTTATTTTATTTTTCTAGGTTTTCTTTAGTCTATCTATTTTCTTCGTGTCTTTGTTCGTAACCATACCATCCGACATCATGGAAGATGGTAATATCCTTAACCCACAACAAACCAATTCTTCCAACCCACCTAATCATTTTCAATCAAGCGGTTCCAACTCGAACCGTACTTTCAACAACAATCCTTCCGGCAATGGTAGTACCAATAACTTTGAAGGATTGATGTCTCAATTTATGGCATCTCAAGAAGCTCGTTTAGCCAAGTTTGAAGCCGATTTCAAACAAAAACAAAGCGAGATGACCGATAAGATTGACACCTTGTTGAAAGCCCTCAATGACCGAGAAATGGGAGCACTCCCTAGCAACACGGTCAAGAACCCAAAACTAAACGTCAACGCTATTTCATCGGTTTCGTCCCTTAGTTCTTGTCCACAATATTATTCGGTCAATTCCATGAGCACGTGTTTCAAACAAACCCAAGTCGTTCCAAATGACCAAGAAGTTATGACATCCAAATTGGTCAACAACATAGTTGAAACACCTCCCACTCAAAACCTTGACGAAGAATTCAAGGAGCTCCACCTTGAAAGTCCGGTTGTTGATGAGTTGGATGAAAAGAAGCTCAAGTTAGGCGAAAGAGGGACCGCCTTTGTTCAAAACAAGCTACCTAAGAAATTAGATGATCCGGGCTTATTTGTTCTACCTTGCAAGATCGGTAATTCGGAGGCTTATGACACATTAGCCGATCTTGGTTCAAGCCTTAACCTACTTCCGTTACCTCTCTACACCTCTCTAAAACTAGGAAAACTTGAAGAAACCGAGGTGATAATAGGCTTAGCGGATGGAAGTGTTGCTTACCCGGTTGGAGTAGTTAAGGACGTGTTAGTGCACATTGGAAAACTAACCATTTTAGCCGATTTCCACGTCCTTGATATGGTTAGCGACCCTACATGCCCCTTGTTGATAGGTAGAGGATTTTTGGCGACCGCTAGTGCTATGATTGATTGTAAGGAATCCAAGATAGCGGTAGGAGAAGGAGATACTTGGTCAGTCTATGATGTTAAGAAACATGCCTATGATACTAGTGAGGAACCGACACCCCATTGGTTAGAATTAAATAGGAGACCATCTAGATATGGACCTTGGATTGATAGAGACTTCATAGGACCCCAACGCCCATTTTACCTAGAATAGGACTTTGTTAACCGAACGCATTCGGTGGAGCAACTCTTGGCTAGGGACACCGAATTGGATCCATTTGAAGACCCTCTAGTTTTTAGAAGGATGATTGATTTCCTAGGAGTTTTGCCAATTAACCTAGGAATGAATAAGTGGATTAGTGTGGAAGATGATCATAAATGGAATTGGGATAAACCACCCAAAGATGGAGATGGGTCATGGCATATTAAGATGACGTTGTATGACCCGGATGGAGAGAAGTTTGAAAAGATATATCGTACTAAGCGAACCAATAGGAAACTTCAATCCAAGCTTAACCCTAAAGACGTCCTCGATGACGAGCTTACTTACATAGGGTAGCGTGACTTTGAGTCTAGCTACAAGACTCGTTAATAAAGAAAAGCGCTTCTTGGGAGGCAACCCAAGCTTTATTTGTTTTATTTGCTTTGTGTGTTTATTTATTTGTTTGTTTGATTTTATTTGCTTCCGTATGTATGTTTAATTTTTATTATTATTGGTTCATGTTAAAAACTAATTTGTGAAAATGCTTTATGTTGTTTTTAACTTCGTCTTAACCACATATAAAGGTATTTTGCAAAAGATAAGTGTAAGGGAAATCTAAATCGGTTTATTAGAACACAAATTAACATGAATCGTAATAATAATAAATTAGCATACATATTAGTGTTTGTTTGAGTCAAATGCTTGTATCGAGTCATAATGATGTTTTGCAGGATTTCCAGGAAGTAAGGTAAAGGTTTTTCCAGAAATTTTCCGGAAACTTAAAACGAAATTTTTTGTCAGGTCATTTCTGACGGCGTCAGGTGTTATAACCTGACGGCGTCAGATTTAATTTCCAGAAATTTTTGAAAGTTTTGTTTTCATAAAAAGTTTTTATTAAAATCTCCAACTTATAATCTCCAGGAATCTGCAAAATTTTCATTCCACAAGCATTATATCCTTATATATAGATTTTATCCCGCCGATGTTATGCAGGTTTTCGTGTTTGTTTTCTCAGGTTTAACAGGTTATTTTGGACAAGGAGATGTTTTTGGAATCAAGCTTATGGCGATGCATTAGTCATGGAGCTTCAACATTACTTTGGAGGAAGATTTAACCGTGTAATTTCATTATCCACCGAGCGAATCAGGGGAGTATTTGATTTCATTCTTTTACTTTTTGCTTTTACATCTTATTATTTGAACATTGGGGACAATGTTCATCTTAAGTGTAAGGGAAGGGTAAAAGTACGATTTTAGAGAATGCTATTGCGCTTGATTTTTGTTTGTTTAATAGTAGATGTGTAATAAAACTGAGAGAAATACTTGTTAAGGTAATTTTAGTGCCAAATTTAAAATTTTTTACAACATTTAGGAGTGAAACTTTAGTTCTAATAAGCGTCTCACGGATAGGAGTTATATAACTAGCACAAAAACCGTACCACTAAAAAATTTTTCCACCCCCAAATATGTGAGGTTCACCCCTAGAATTGGTAGGAAAAGCATTTATGCTATGATGTGTGTACCGGTAGCACTTAGATTCTAGAACTTGCGTTAGGACCATTCCAAGGCCACAAGTGAGACTACATTCGTGTAGTTAGATTTACTACATGATAAGAGGCATTAGGATTAACCCATTGTTTTACACCTGTGTTTTTGTTATAATTACATTGGCTACATTGGTCAAGTAATTCTCCCACACCCTTTGCGTTGTACTCATTTTTAGTACACGATACCCCTAGTACACCCCTCAGAGCCTATCTTTTCGTTTCGACCTTTAAGCATTTTACTTAAAGGAAGAATTTGTTTACACCCCACTAAAATGTACACCCAAATCGCCTTAGCCTACCTTGTATGCACTCATTTTTAGTGCATTATTGTTACAACATTTGTTTAAACCCAAGTTAATTATCTAATTGATTACATGGTTGCTAAGTCGAGTCATATCCTTGTACATATTGTTTTGGGACGATTGGGACTCATGGGTAAAGTACTAGTGTAATGGAGTAATGGGGAAGAACATCATTTATTACCCCCATATGTGCTAAATGTTTTAAAAGTACTCCAAGTTTTTCAATTATCTTAATTCGAGTCATTAGATTAGTATTTGTAAAGTTATGTAAAAGTTCAAGTGTAAGGGGGATGCAATGCCCCTATGATGTATTATTTTGGATGGTAGGGTAAAAGTGTATGCAAAAAAAAAAAAAAAAAAAAAAAAAATCGAAAAAATCAAGAAAAATACAAAAAAAATGAGAAAATGAAAAATAGAAAAAACATACGGACTACCATCCCGTTTTATTTTATGTTTGTTTTATATTTTTGTTATTTTGTTATTTTGTTTCTAGCTTAAGATCGAGTCTAGTCTTGGCTTAGCAACATTGTATAGTACATGTAATTGATCAAGATTTTTAACTCGCCACCAGTAAAATATCCTTTATCCAACAAAACCGTGTTTTCCTTTTCCCTACACCTAACGTTATAACCCATTTAAAAGCCCTCTTTGATAGTTTATCTTAGGTGCTTACGCCTAGTGGAGGAGGTTTTCGATCCTTTCCCAAGCCTATGGTAATCTATTTGCTATGACAGGTAGTGAGAGATATTATCCGTTTTCATTTATGAGATTTATTTTGATGACACTTGAGAGATGTGAGTATCTAAACACTACTTGTGAGGTGCTAGTATGTAATCTCCGTGCTTATTATGATTGAAGTGGAACGATCATTTGTTGTAATTACTTTTATATTAGCATTAAATGACCCCTAACTTATATTTTGATTAGAATAAAAGCGCATTTGCTTGAGGACAAGCAAATCTCAAGTGTAAGGGTATTTGATGAGGCGAAAAGTGTACCGCTTTTAAGGGGTCATTTAAGCCCTAAATCGTATTTATTTGATCAAATATTGCCCTAAATCGTTCCTTTTGTCATTTTAGGTACTTTTGAGGAGAAATCTGGAAAAGGAGGCATTTTGGACGTTTTTGGAGCATTAAAGTGAAGAAAACGGCAAAGTCTCAAGAATCGTCTAAAAGTTACTCTTGACGGCGTCACAATTTACTCTAGACGGCGTCATTCTTTGGCAAGAAAAGTTGGACGTGAAATTTACTCATGATAAGCCAGTGAAAATAGCATGTGAATTCTGACGGCGTCACGCTTTAACTTGATCAAGGGCGTCACGGCTTAAATCATAAGGGGACGGCGTCACGTTCAAGGTTCGACGGCGTCAAGCCTTGATAAGCCAGAATGGATTTTTGAAGAGCTAAAGAGGGACGGCGTCAAGAAGGTCATCCGGGAACCCTAGAAGCGGCGAGGTGACGGCGTCACAATCCATAAGGTGACGCCGTCAGATCCAAAAATCTATATATAGTTTTCTAATCTTTTGTCATTAAGGAGAGCTTAGTGTGTGGAATTTTGGGATAAAACCCTAAGACGATTTTAGCTACTTTTTCAGGGCTTTTTGCCTTGAGATCTTCCATGTTTCATTGAAAGATAAGTTATCAATTAATCATTCAATATGTCTATGTGTTGTTTGATTCTATCTTATTCTTGTCTTTTGTTTAACATGTTAGGCTAAATTTATCTTGTGTTTGCTTAGATCTAATGAAACTTAGCTATTGATTATTGGTTGTTAGTGTGTTGTTAGTTGTATTGGATGATTGTTTATCTATGTTAGGCTTAAGAAAACTGGCTAACTTCCTATTCGGTAACTTGCTTGAACGTCTTAAGAAACATGAACCAAACGCGTACTAAAGGTTTTTATGGTTGTATTTAATGCACAAGCGAATTCTAGTGATCCCATGTTAGGAGCTTCCTAGCCGGCTCGACATAGGAGTGAAGTAGGAGCTTGTAGAGTTGGGGAAGTAAGTACGCCACCCCACGAATGGTATTAAGGAATACACCCGTCATCCACGCGACTAATACACACTAATTAACCGGTAAAAGATAGTTAGGGAGTAAGGAAATCTAAGTAAACACATTTCTCTACACATAAGTTTCTCACCACATTTCATTTTTGTTATTTTATTTTATTGCATTTGTAGTAATTTTGGGTTAGTTGACTAGCAACTAATTCCGCCCACTCTATCAAAACCGAGATTTTACTTGCTTTCATAAAAATTATAAAAACATAAAAAGAATCTTCCTCAACCCTTAGACCTAATTAGAGTAGCCTTTCACACCTAACGAACACTATTCCCTGTGGAGAACGATCAATCCCCCGTACTTACCACTACACTATACTACATCGGTCAGGTACACTGCCTGGTGGGGTTGTAAGCCTCTTGAGATCCCTCGAGAGGTAAAACCTGTTGTAAGGTTACAAAACCACGCAATCACTCTACATGATCTAGGGTGTAGGGTGCTTTATAATTTGTTCATCGGTGCTATTTGAGTGATCATTCTTGAATGCTATTTGTCTATTCATTACAGACGCGGTTTGTCTGTTGTGTCTCAGACGCGGTTTGTTTGATTAGTCTCAGACGCGGTTTGTCTATTCATCACAGACGCGGTTTGTCTGTTTTGTCTCAGACGCGGTTTGATTGATTAGTCTCAGACGCGGTTTGTCTATCTTGTCACAGACGCAGTTTGTCTATCTTGTCACAGACGCGGTTTGTCTATCTTGTCACAGACGCGGTTTGTCTATCTTGTCACAGACGCGGTTTGTCTGTTTCATCACTAACGCGGTTTGTCAGATTAATCACGAACGCGGTTTGTCTAATTAATCACGAACGTGGTTTGTCCGAATAATCACTAACGCGGTTTGTCTAAACAATCACGAACGCTGTTTGTCTAATCAATCTCAAACGCGGTTTGTCTAATCTGTCATGAATGCGGTTTGTCTGATTGTTCATTAATGCGGTTTGTCTATGATTATGGATGCTGTTTGTCTACTTGGTCATGGATGCAATTTGTCTGTATTGTCATGCTATGTCTATTCGTGTGTCTACATGCTTACAAATGCAGCTGTGCAGTTAATTCTTTATAATGTGAATGATGGTTGCTGCATTTTAGGTCTCTTACAATTGGGTGTTACTTGATCTACTGTAGTCTTTTGTTATGTACACACAGTCTCTGTGCTAACCTCAAGGATTGTCTCCCATCTAATTTGCATAGACATACTGTCTTTCTGTGAATGTGTGTGTGTAGATACAATGACAGATACAGAGATCACTACTTCCTCAGAACCAAACCCTGCAGTCTCAGCACCTGTTCGCACAGATGAACAAATCCTTCCTAAGAACAAATGGATCCCTATTGGAAGGAGCAACTATTATATCGATGTGGCAAGACCTCAACCCAATCCTATTTACAAGATATCTGTTGATATCTTAAAGGATACCAACTTCTTCAGAGCATTCACTGCATGTGCAACCGTTCCGTCCATATACATTCAACAGTTCTGGAATACTATTGAACTCAACAAAGACACTGGTAATTACCATTGTCAGTTAGATGAACAATGGTACGAGCTGACATCAGACACCATCAGAGAGGCTCTTCAAATCTCACCTGCTGTCACTGATAAACCCTTTACTCAACCTCCTACATCCGAGGCTCTCGTCCACTTCCTTAATGATCTGGGTTATCCATCAACCGTTCTCAAGGTGTCGGCGGTAGTCACCAGTGAAATGTATCAACCATGGAGAACATTAGCCACCATTCTCAATTTATGTCTTACTGGGAAGACTTCTGCTTATGAAAGACCTAGGGCTCCAGTGCTTCAAATTCTATGGGGAATCATAAAACGTTCCAACATAGATTTCGCTGAAAGGATCTGGGAAGAATTCGTTCACTCCATTCACACCTTCCTAGAAGACAAAGCCAAACTGGAATCTAATCTGGCCAGCAGGAAGACAGTGAGGAAGATGTTAATTCCTAGCATCAGATTCACTAAAATGATAATCAATCACCTCTACTCTCTTCACAAGTTCCATCCTAGAACTGATTCTCCTCTCCACTTGTCCTCTGAAGAATTTGTTCTGGGAAATCTTAAATGGGCTGCTAAAGGGGCCAAACAAGAAGTCTTTGGAAAGCTTATTCCTGAGCCTCTTATTTCAGATAACATTCGTCAAGCCTCCTATTATAAGGAATATCTGAGCAAAGTAGAGGGATATCAAAAGTCTCTCTCTGAGAAGGTAAGAAGTGAAGCCGAAACCCCTGAACCAGAAACCCAGAAATCCATCAAACAAACCCAATCTAAATCAAAATCAAAGAAAAGAAAGGATGCACCCACAGAAGTTGAGGGATCCAAGAAAAAGAAGAAGATCAAAAGGAAGGCATCAAGCAAGAAGTTGAAATCCAAGAGAATCAAGACGAAAGGTCGAGATGATGATGAAGAGATGGTGGGACCTGAACTAGGTCTGAGAGATGAAGAAGATCCGGATCTACAACAAGCTTTGGAGCTGAGTGCAAAAGAACACGCTGAATCAACAAAGAGTGCTACGAAAGGAGTTGTCCTTAGAGAACCTGTTGTTGAGAGCAGTAAGCCATTGCCTGAAGTAGAGGGCAAAGGTAAAGGAGTAGCTACAGAGGTCCAAGATGCAAAGACTCTTCTTACCATATCATCTCCGGCATCCAAGACAACAACACGATTTGTGCTCAGGAAGCGTGATCAGGGATCATCCAGAGCACTTGATCTTTCTGAAGAACATCAAGAAGAATCACCAAGCTTAGAAGTTGCTCAAGATTCCAGTGATACAGAAAGCGATGAACAGTTGTACAAGGAAAAGAAGGTGGAGATGAAGATCACACATACAGAAGTAAAGGACCCACAAGATCAAAGTGAGAATCAAGAAGAGGAAGTCCATAAGGAAGCTGAGTCTGGTAACGTTATTAAAGAGAAGAAGGAGGAGATGAAGGTCACACATACTGAAATTAAGGATCCACAAGATCAAGGTGTGAGTCATGATGAGAAAGTTCAGAAAGTAGCTGAGTCTGATAACATCATTATGGAAACTCAAGATCAGATAACAACAACCACTACAGAGCCTCCACAAGAAATACAACATGAAGAATTCGTGGCTTCCACATACCCGGGGGTTCATGAGAATCTGAAAATGAAGGAGGATGAGCAATCTCACCTGAATGAACCAACAGGGTCTACTGGCACACTATCGTCTCTGAAGAACCTTGACACCGACTTCAACTATGGTGATCAATTCATCCTGGATAAAGACAACGACAACACCACAGAGACTGACATACCACATGATGATAAGGAAGTGGAGTCAATGGTGTCCGTACCAATTAAACAAGACATGTCTGGTATTAGATCTATGACAACTCCTGTATCCACAACAGCAACTATCATAGTAGATCCCTCACCAGAAGCATCACCAGCGACACCCATCCCTCTAGAAGTACCATCTAATTTAGCATCCCAATTAACTGCCGCCACAAAGCTCATTGATGACATGTCACGGAAGATGAATAATTATGAGCAGAGACTGCTTGAGGTGGAAAAGCTTAATATAGATCAAAAGGTGGCTCAAGCTGTGAATGATCAAGTAGAGGAAGCAGTCAGATGGGCAATGGAAGCTCCTATGAAGACACGATTCAGAGATCTTCCTACTACTGATATGAAATCAATCCTCTATGATCGAATGTTTGAATGTGGTCAGTATCAAGGCCACGAATATCATCAACGGCTTTATGAAGCTTTGGAAAAATCGATGAGTCGCGATAATCAGGATTTCCTCATGGCTGAGCTTGAAGAACAACGAAAGAAGAAGAAAAGAAGACAAGTTAAACCCAGTACGCCCCCTGGCTCTCCACCACATCCTCCTCCACCTCCTCCACCTGCTGGTGGATCCGGAGCAGCAAAAATGTCAGGAGCTTCAGAATCCACCCAAGCTCAAGCTCATCATCGTCCAACTGAATCTTCTGGTGGTAAAGATCAAACCACTACTTCTTCTGGCCCAAGCACATCTAAGGGTGTTTCAAAGGCAGGATCGCTTGCGTGGACCACAGTTGATGACAGATACAAGCCCTCGTTCTCGCCAGTTCCTGAAGATTTTGTCATGAATGAAGAATCGGTTGCAGATGATTTGTCTACTCAAACTGATGAAGAAGATGTCTCTGCGAACACCAATATCCCAACCGTTGATCCTAATCAAAAATGGTGGTTGGAATTCTTACGCACAGACACAACGGATGACTCTAACCCCACCATTAAACGATTCACCAAGGAAGACAGGGAATCTTGGGTAAAACCTGTACCTGAGGAAGAACGAGAACCAGTTCCTGAAACAGATTGGTCTATTCCACCATCAGACACAAGTGTTCCTAAAAACAATTGGGCAGCTGCTATTGCATCACAACACAACCCACCTCCAGAGAACTCACTGCTGGCGAAAACAAAAGACATGGGGGCATTTATTAGTTGGTTCTGTAAGAAGAAAGGCATCACAAATCTCACTCCCCAAGACTTGGAAGGTCCTGCATATGAAATCGTCAAAGTGTTTCATCCTGATGTGATTCATCTTCAATATCAAATGGAAGAATGTCATAGACTATTTACTGATCAAGTTGATGACCGGATCCTTTCCTACGATGTCAACCGACCTCTTCCCTTTGATGGTCCACCAGGTCAGAAGAACATTCAAGCAGATCTCTTCTTTAACAACGATCTGAATTATCTCCGGTTTGGGAATAATGGTGATCGTCAAGCATTATCCATTTCCAAGATGAAGGCGGCTTACTACCCTGACGTTGGGCTAGAACAAATGGTGCCTGATCAAGTATGGTCAGATGAAGAATACAAGTTTGAAATTACTGCATCTTATGGGGTCACACATTGGTGGTTCCACAAGAAACGATTTTACATTGAAAGGCACGCAGGAGAGGGAAGTTGTCGGGGTATACGCTCTCATCTAAGAATCTTAAGTGTTGTCAAAGTTGATATTCACCCAATGTATGGATATGAGTATCTTAAAAGGATAGTGCTTCGTCGTGCTGATCAAAAGGAGTATATCATTTCTGAAAGCGACTTCAAATATCTATCTCCGAGTGACTTCGAGGATCTCTTCCTTCTGAATCTTCAAGGGCACCTGAATCATCTTCCACCTCGCGACAAGAAGGCGCTTGCGGCAGCTGTTAACTTATGGATCCGGGGTCTTGTTATCAGGCAGAGGGTGAGTGATTTTCAACTAGGGATAGAGAGCTATCAGACCAAACTCAATCTCACTAAGCCATATTGGGAACGTGAGGGTCTCGAGTACATTCACGACTTTAAAGTAATCGAATCTCCAAGAGCTGTCAAGTTCACTGACCAACATGGGACTCCTATGATGATGCAATTCAGTGAGATTCATAAATTCAGCGATGGTACCCTGAGGATGATCGATGAAGCACTGGATTTCAGGATTAAAGACTTCAAGCTAAATCCTCACAATCCACAATTGAAGACTCAGTTCTGGACTGATCTGGATGTACAAAGGAGCAAAGAGTTTATGAAAGCCATAGAGCGTAGACTGAAAACAAGAAGGATCTTTCGCAACTTGGAAAGCTTCGTTGGGGGTAGAGTTCGTGAAGGAGATTACAGATTGATGGAAAGAACGACATGAAATGATTCGCTCCATAAGTGGTCTTTGTAGTATTCTTTTGTTGAGCACTTGTAATTTTACAATGTAATTTCCTCTAAATTTGTAATACTCTATGTGTGATCTGTGTATATTAACAAGTAATCCTCTCTTGGTGTTTCAAGGGAAGTATAGTATGCTTCAAAATCAGAAAATAATGTAAACCTGACCACATTTTCTCCCAAATTTTTCTAAATGTATTTAAATCAATTGAGATCACAAATCTCAAATGGTTTGAAATTTTTGATCGGGGGAGAGAATGTGATTTAAATAGGAAATTCTGATAAAATGTGATGATTTGGAAGCTAATGTATGCTCTCCCGTATGTGCTAAACCATTTTGTACATCAAGGCACATATTGAGGGGGAGCAAAATGTTTTGGTCATAAACGTAAGCTCTTCCATATGTGCTAAAATCTTTCTTATATCAATGCACATATTGAGGGGGAGCAAATGGTTTTAACAAAACAAAGGATTTGGCATCTCATGTGGCCGTGACTCAGAATTAACCAATGAATTGACGAAACTTGAACTGTCATCAATCGAAAGGATTCGTCTTGGCCGGGTAATAATTTCAAGCTGGTCTAACCAGTGATGTAAGCGTGTCTCGAAAAAGATGAATCTGAGTAGAGTGTACCATTTCGAGAAACTTTCTGTGGACTTGACCAGGCCGGGTAATAATTTCAAGCTAGTCTAACTAGTGATGTAAGCGTGTCTCGAATCGGTCTTGTTCACTGAAAGTGGATCAATTCATAAAGTGCGAGCTCTACCTAACATGTGCAAATTTATAAAACAATCAACCGAGCACATGTTGAGGGGGAGCAATTTGAAAAATATAAAACTCTCAAGTGTTTGCAAAAATGTGTTTCAGAATCATGAACACTTGAAGAGATTTTTCAAAGATTTGGTTTGGCAATCGTGGATGAATACCAAAGACCGACCATGTTAAGTAATGCATGGAGTTATAAGGATGGTTAGGTTAGGCTCAAGTTCCCACGATCCAGCCAGAGCCGGAGGGATCTACCCAGGGACAATCCACTAGTTAGTGTAGAAGTCCTTAGGTATGATTAAAAAGGAGAAAAGTGAATGAGGGAAAAGTGCCGACTGAGATGGAGCTAGTACTGGAACAAACCCAACAAGGTTCGAGTAAGGAAGTCTCGGTAAGCACTGAAGGGGTTGAAGAATGAAAAAGAATTGTAAAGATAAAGGGTGAAAAGAAATAGCCCTCCTTACAACTTAGGCAGAAACCGGGTCAATACATATGCTGTCAGAATCACTTAGTTGGTTGCTGGCATTGAAGACAAAGTATCATGGACCCAGTGATACGCTGCACAACCCTCCCTAGCCACTCAAGGTCCCTCAAAGGACTCTTGTTTCACTTGTCACGGAGATCAATACATTTCTATCATCTCTCTCACTCCGAGTTAGATGATATTGAAAAGGTGGCAGTCCTCTCCAGCCTCCGATCACCAAATCAAAACGCACAATTGAGTCTAGAGCCACGAGATGCATAATAAGATCTCATAGGGACACAAATTATTTCTACACTGGGTGTTCATCATTAAGGACACCAGTTGTAATCTTAAGAGTCCTACGCAGATCTTAGCAATCTGCCAGAACATTTATGAGGGAATTTACCAATGTAATTCTCAATGATTGAATGGAAATTCCTGCCAGGGTCAACATCAAGCAGCCCTGAAAGCAGGTCACTTCGGTAATTCTTTATGGATTACGCTTAGTGGTCGCGGCGGTTTCAAACGATCTACAGTCGTGGAGTGATCTCCAGCGACTCACCTAATCGTTGATTTACTACGGTAAAATCTTAAAAAGCCCTCTGTGGGTTTTCGATTAGGAACGGTCTTGGTAAGGATTAGAGATAGTTTTCACAATATGCTGTTGACTATCTCGAAGTCCAAACTTGTAAGTACCGGTCGAATTATTGCTAACTGTCGTATGCAGGAACGTCTGGCGATTGTAGCTGTGGAATGCTGTAGCTGGTTGCTGTTGTAGCTGGTTGCAGAAAAGATGCTAATCCAACACCACATGTTCACACCACATCATCATCAAAGAAGTCATGATCACCCTAAAAGACCTTCAACACAGCTTCTGCTAACTCTGATGCTGAAGATCATGACCCCATATCGTGTGAGCATGTCGGCTCTAAGTACATTTCATCACATGGAGTATTACTACAGAAAGATGACTTGGAGACTCAAGAGGGATGATACTTTCAAAGATTACACACAGTTCGTCCAAGACAAAAGAGTAGTCATCTTCAAATCACTGATGTGTGCACAACAATCTATGACATTGAAGATTCAATGATTACGAGCTATGATGCCAAGATCCAAGGAAGAAGTGCTGTAATTCAGAACATTACTTCTGGGGTGACCTCCCTTAGGGGGAGATTGTTAGGAATATGAATATTCAGCAGAAGACTCGGTCACCCCGAGTACTTATTAGATCATCATAGCTCGTAGGATTATCAGTAATATTAATAGCTTAGTTATTAATTAGTATTAGTATTAGTCGTATCTATATTTGTGGAGAGGGTCGGGGCTTTCCCCACTGTCAGCTCGCTCCACAGTCCACTAGGGACATATTATGTAATAGTATAAATACTCCCTTCCCACCCATGGGAAGGGTTGGACCTTATTCTCATATTAATCTAATACACATTACTTTCTCTCTCTAAGGTTCCAATCTCTCCTACTTCTCTCTAGAATTTCTTATCTATTCGATCCAAACTAAGCCTCTCATAAGTGTTTCTTGCATTGTGAATACCCTACAATGTTAGGTCATTATGTTAGGGTGAGAAGGGGACAAGGAGATGTGTCAAACTCCTATTGGATCCATGTGTAAGGAGGAGGGGGGTGGTCATGGCTTATATGGGAAGTGACGATGTGTTTGTTTTGGAACCAAAGAATGTTAACTACTTAGCTATCAATCTAGAAACATGGCTTATGTGTAGGATTTTAGGTCATAGAAAGGAGCTTATGGTGAGTATGATACTTAGGAGCTTGTCAAGAATTTTTCTAGTTAAGGTTTACTAGAATTCGAACTAGGGTTTTAAGATATGGTTCAAATGGCTTTAAGATGTGATACCATGGGCTATATTATGTGGTACTTAGGGTTTTAAGGTATTAACTAATTAGATTCTTGGGTTTAGTTTAGGTAAATATTAGTTAGAAATAAATTTTAGGGTTTATATATATATATATATATATATATATATATATACATATATATAGTGATCGAATTTTTTAGAAAAAGGAAAAGAATAGGGTTTGTGCTTATAAGGGTTGTACCATGAGCTTATTAAGGTTGTACCAAAGGTTTAGAAATGAGAAAAATATATTTTTAATATTTCCTTAAGCTATATAATTTTTATGTTAATTTTGTTAAGTTTAAAAGTATATAATTAGGATTTTTGGTTTTTGTGCATTAGGAACTTGTACATTAGGTTTAAAGACTTGTACTTATATTTAGTGAGTTTAGGAAAATTTAATTTTAAGACTTATGTATGAAAAATTTGTAAATTGTGCTTTAAAACAAATATATTTAGGGTTTTTAATATGATTTTTATTTATGCATAAAAGACTTGTACCTTAGCTTAAATGACTTGTACATTAATATTTTGTAAAAATCTCTTATAAATAATTTATGGTTTGTGAATTTAGTACTTAAAATCTTAGTTTTATGAAATTAGGGTTTTATCGGGAGTTATAGTGGAATTAGGGTTTTATGAAAACTTTATTTGATAAGGAACGTTTAGTTTATACGTATGTTAACAATTTAACGTAAAATGGCAAATGAGATATCTTAAGGTTTCATATGAAAATATTTATCTAAAATAAACATTAAGCACATTGAGGTTGGGTTGCATGCGAGCACGTTTATCGAGGATGTGATCCACGTCACATAAGATAATAGATATGATCAGATAATAAAAAAAAATTATACGTAGGAAAAAGGTTAAGTATAGTTTATTACAAGGTGAAATTTTACCAGTGGTTACAGTATCCCCCCGTTGAGGGAATCTTGTCCCGAGATTCAGTCTGTGTTGGTTGAGAGGTTGGGAAAAATGAAGTATAGAGAGAGTTAGGCTTGGATTTCTAACTTATTTAGATAGGGAATATGAGAATGGGAAATCGTACAACGATTTGGTTTGAGATATGAGTTTGATATGCTTAAAATGCCTCAAGTTTAAAAATAATATTATATATAATATTATCTTATTCTTATGTCCTGTGAATCCAATAATATCGTCTCGCAATAATTCCTCGATCATATCTTTAACCTAAAAAGGGTTGCCTGGGAATTTCCATTCGATTCTTAAGGGAACGCGGTTTTTTCAGTTTTATTCCTACTAGATGAACTAAATTTGAATGTTTTGCCACCTAATAAATCCAAGGGCTGTTAACAGTATTATCCAACGGTCAGATTCTTAACGTCTATGAACAGTAACTTTTATCGGTCATGAACAGTGTCTAACGTTTAGTTTTCTCCTTTAAATATCCTATTTCTAATCCTCATTATTTCACCACTAAATTCTCTCCTAAAAACCTCAAAATGCCGCATCTTATTACATTCCTAGCAATCGTTCATGTCGTTCTCGGTATGATCTATTTGATGTATGTTCCTAAGGAAGATTACGAGTTCATGGTTTATGTTGTTGCGACTCTTATGCCATTCGGGCTCCTTGCTATCGGTGTTGACAAATTATGGGGGTAATGGTCTTTTGCTATTTCTATATAATCCTTAATAAAACTTTTTTGTTTCCGTGCTTAAGGTCTAGATTTGGTCTCGTGCCTAATGTTTCGTTGGTATCTATTACACAGGTTAATCAAAATGATTCATCCAGTGATTACTCTAGCTATCGTGGTGTTGATGGGAGTCTTTGTTGCTATGGCGGGTCAACCCATTAGTGATTCTCTACCCTACCTAGGAGTCATTGTAATACTAGTACTTCCGATGCTAGTTATCTCGCTATGTATGAATTTTCATAGGTTCTAAATAAATTTGTACTATCTATGTCTTCCATAAAGTCTTTGTGTGTTCCTAGGGTTTCCTACTCGTACTTTTGTCAGTTTCTTACCATAGATGTAATTTAAAATAAATGTAGCCATTATGTTAAATCAAAATGTGATGTTTTAAGAATATCTTAGTTTGCTTCAATATTTTGTTTTTGAATGAAAATTGTTATTAGAAAATCTGAGAAGATAACTGTTCTAATTATGACATGATTCTTCCCTAATTAAACATAGTTGATCAGGCTATGTATAATTGAAGACCGAATGATGTGATATTTAGTCCAGTTACTGTGGTATTTTTATATTTTTCAAAAGTTTTAGATGGCGTTCAACGTGTTGTTTTTGTATAATAACAACATAATTTAGTTTTTTTTTTTTTTAAAATAAGAAAATTTCTAGGTCATTCTATAGTGCTAGGTCAAGAAGTTCTAGGGTGATACTAGGATATCCTCAAAACATATCTTAGGGTTTGGGGGGAAATCCTACAGAATGGAAATTTTCTATAGTTCAGTCCGGAATAATATTAACCTAACTCCTACTGGCATAACAGTGGATGACTACATAATACCTATGAACAGAGTAAATGAAACAGAAACCAAGGTTAGACATATATGGAGATATTATAAGGTAGAGATTCATATAGTAGAAGAGTAGTTGTTACACTTAGGTTACGTTCATCGTAACTAAGGTAGAGTACAAGAGGAAATATATTTTAGGAAGTTTTAAACTACGGTTTATTCATCTACTACAGAATACCATCTTTTCCATAGATGTCATCCTGGGGTCTACTCGTGTTCTTATTTCTTGGCACCAGTCTTGTCTTTCCAATTTGGGTTGAAGTTTGGGCACTGATTCTTGTAGTGTCCACTTCCACCACATCCGTGGCATACTACAACCGATGGTTGTTCCTTTTTATCCATGGCTCTGCAGTCTCTTGTCTGGTGACCCGTTTTCTGGCATTTTCCACACTTGACAAAACAATATCCATTGTGATGCAACTTGCATTTTTGACATGGAGGTAACTTTCCAAGATAACCATTTTTGTTAGCAAGTATGGTGATGCAGCCTTTACTGGTTTCCTGTTTGGTTCCTAGTTGGTGGTGGTAGTAGGTGGGGGTGAAGGTTTTTCTTTCATTGAGTTTTCGCTTTTGGTTATTTTTCTTAAATGTAACACTATGCTTAATTCCTAGGGCACGCTTGATGTTAGGTTTAATTGTTCTGTCTGGGCCTTTATGGTGAGCTGGCCTATATCCCGTGAAACTTTCAGGGGTATGTTTACAAGACACAGCCGCCTTCTTTTCTCCTATGGCCATATTGTTACTACTCAGGTGAGCTACTATAGTCACTTCAAGTACTGCTGCAATGAGGTTGATTACCAACTTTTGGATATCTTCAATAGTCATTAATGGAATGTTGGTATTTTTCATGCTGACTTCCTACAAGAAACATGAATTTCAGAATTCCCGTAATGACCATGTTAGAATAATTTCATATTAATACTAACACGTGGTCATAATGCGAAGTTATATCCAATTTGAGAATCAATAAATTACGATGCGTCTGATTATTATCGTAAATAAATGATTAACTCTTGGTATAAAACTGCTAAGGATTAACAATTCATTTTTCAAAAGTCGAAGTTCAGCAACTTTCTCTTCATTCATCAAGTTTTCTTCCGAAATTTATCTTAGAGGGCTCTATGGTTATAGCCTAGTTATGGTAGGTTTATGGAATCATAATAATCCTAGGTAAAGTCATGGTAGGTCTGAGCTTAATCACTGAAAGTTACATGATATTAATAACTTGATCGATTGTTTTTACAAAAAACAATTAATACAAGGTCTTTTATTAATGATGCATGTAGTTGGTTAAGGATTTTCTATCTCTCTTATAAGTGCTTGGTCCTTTGTTGTCAATAATGGTCCTAGTTTCTGTCAATTGCTATGCCCCAAGTTGGTTGGTTTTCTAGGTTCTGAGGTAGGGAATGTATAGTTTGGTTTGTGTGGAGTAATTTGTCTGCTAGGGAAAGTAATAAATGGTGAGTTTTTATAGGGTCACGGGTAGTCAATACCTGTATGCACAGCATCATAGTAAGACATAATTGAATGAGTTTGTTCACAACAAAAAAAATATATAACAAAAGTAGTTTGTTATAGATTTATAAGTTGATTACAACTCTGAAAATTTCAGACTTATTTAGATAATACAGGAAATACTAACCAAATACTATTTGGTTTACAAAAACGATACATGTGACTTTAAGATCAGTTACGTCCTTGACGTAGATGCTTAATTTCAGCCTCACGTTTTAGTTGTGCAATTTCCATTTCTAAGAAGCGTTCCTGAAGTTCCTGGTATATCCTCAGTTGATTGTCCAATATGGCTTCTAAGGCGAAAATCTTCTGATCCTGGTTTCTTGCCGTTTCGCTGGCTATCCACAAAGTTCTTTCAATGTCTTCCACTCTACCATGTATTTCACAGTGCTATCTTCTTGAACAGCGGATCCTATAATCTAAGCTTCTAAATTTATGATTGTAAGTATTTTTCATTTTGTCAACCTTGACTCTCAAATCAAACACCGTTCGTCTCTCAGCATCTGCCCTTCTAAACAGAGTGTCGATGTTACGGTCGTACCATTCAAAACGTAATGGTTGTAACCCTTCCAGCTGTTTAGTGTGAGTGTCGAAAGTGTTGGCTTGTTGATAAAGAAGGTTCCATATCGAATCATTAGGGTTTAAACTAAAGTTGGGGGAATTAGATGAAGACTCATCATCTGGGTTGTCTGGTATTGGGGATTTTGGATTGTCAGGTAACGGAGAGTTTGGCCTTTCATCTTCCTGAATTGTTTCTTGGTGTGTATTTTGTCCAACCTCAATTGCTGTTGGACAACCAATCAACTTTTCATGAGATTCAGTTTCTTCCTTAAGTTTCTGACGTGGAGACGAATGAGTAGGTGATAATGGGAGTGGTTTTGGGGTAGTTTCGTTCATGTTAGGGGTTTCGGGAGACATGATACTGTAGTAATTTGCAAATAATAATTATAAGTAATTATTATAAGAAATTATTAACATTAAGGAGGGAAAGATAAAGGCGAAATATTTTAGTGTATAAAATATCATGAGTGGGATTCCTAATTCTACTAAGTAAGGTGATAAGTACGGTCCTACTTTGATATATGAGAGGGATAGAATGGATAGGGGAAATCATGATTCTGTAACCACCCGGTAGTTATAAATATTTCATTATGCAGCTTAAACGATTTAACAATAAATTATGTAAAAGTAATGTTTCAGTAGCGTCGTGGCACGGAGGACTTTGGTTAAGTTTTTATGGAAAACGGTTATAGTCCAATGTTTGAAAACATTTGGTTCTCTATAACCATGAGCTCTGATACCACTCTGTAACACCCCCGTTTTTGATATACGCAGCGGAATATAAGTTTGGGGTATTACTTCATGGTTCACAGTCATGAAAATAGAAAACGACTCAAAAAGAGACGTTTTAAATAAAATTGTTATCATTCATTATTTAAATCATAGTACATAATATAGGTCCTAAAGGGAGGTTCGGAAATACGTTATAAAAGATACATTATTCGTTGAATGATAACAAAATGGACACTCTTATTATAAAAAGAAAGTCCACAGCCACTCCGTGCCAAGTCCAATCTTTTAGACTAAATTGCAAAAATCGTCCTTGTTGTTTGGCAAAATTGCACGTTTGGTCCCTGTGATTCATTAAGTGCAAAAATGGTCCGGATTTGGCACTGTTTCATTCACTTTTGGTCCTCCATGTTAACCGGCGTTAAGTGAGTTCCGTTAGCACTTACACGTTAGCCCTTAAGGCTAACAATCGTTGCAGCGCCAGTCCTTTACACTAACGGCCAAACCACAAGGACTATTTTTGCAATTTACTATTTTTTTTCGATTTTTCTTTTTTTTCGATTTTTTTTCGTCCGGAAAAAGTTTTCATATAAAACTTTTTTATATAAAAAATATATACGAAAATAGTTTTTATATAAAACTTTTTTATATAAAAAATATATACGAAAAAAGTTTTTTATATAAAAAAAAGTTTATAAAAAAGTTTTATATACGAAAAAAGTTTTTTATATAAAAAAAGGTTTATAAAAAAGTTTTTATATACGAAAAAAGTTTTTTATATAAAACTTTTTTATATAAAAAATATATACGAAAAATGTTTTTATATAAAAAACATTTTTATATAAAAAACATTTTTATATAAAAACTTTTTATATATAAAAAAAAAACATTTTTATATAAAAACATTTTTATATAAAAACTTTTTTATATAAAAACATTTTTATATAAAAAAGTTTTATATACGAAAAACATTTTTATATACTTTTTATATGTTTTTATATACGAAAAACCTTTAATACGTTTTTATACGTATAAAAACGTTTTTTTAGAACATATAAAAACGTATATGTTTTTTATATGTTCCAAAAAAACTTTTTGTGCCAAAAAAGTGTTTTTTTTTCCAAAAACAAAAAATTTCGAAAAAAAACAAACTTT
This sequence comes from Artemisia tridentata subsp. tridentata, assembly GCA_021014915.2. Classification (NCBI taxonomy): domain Eukaryota; kingdom Viridiplantae; phylum Streptophyta; class Magnoliopsida; order Asterales; family Asteraceae; genus Artemisia; species Artemisia tridentata. The sequence continues at coordinate 181,433,127 of CP139505.1, forward strand.
ATATAAAAAACGTTTTATATAAAAAAAATTCACATGACGAAAAAAAAAATGGAAAAAACTTTTTTTTATATAAAAAAACTTTTTTCGTATATAAAAACTTTTTTCGTATATATTTTTTTATAAAAATGTTTTATATAAAAACTTTTTTTGTATATATTTTTTATATAAAAAAGTTTTATATAAAAACTTTTTTCGGACGAAAAAAAAATAAAAAATAGTAAATTGCAAAAATTGTTCTTGTGGTTTGGCCGTTAGTGTAAAGGACGGGCGCTGCAACGATTGTTAGCCTTAAGGGTTAACGTGTAAGTGCTAACGGAACTCACTTAACGCTGGTTAACATGGGGGACCAAAAGTGAATGAAACAGTGCCAAATCCGGATCATTTTTGCACTTAATGAATCACAAGGACCAAACGTGCAATTTGGCCAAACCACAAGGACGATTTTTGCAATTTACTCAATCTTTTATTTACCTGAGATAAACATGCTAAAAAGTCAACATAAAGGTTGAGTGAATCCATAGCGTTTAAAGTTATAATAAGTTTTGAACACAAGCTAAATATAAAGAAATCAGTTATATCACAATTCGGAATATTGCACTAAACCTCATGACACGCAATGCGTTGACAGTTTCCAGTCTCACTAACATATAAAAATGAAAGTGGTTTGCCCCCAAGATTAGATATCAAATATAATGCATCTGTCTAACCGGCTACCACAAAGATATCCATCCGATTAGTACAAATGGGTCGTCAGGCCAATAGATCTATTTACATATTCACGCTCACCCAACAGGTGACTAATGGTGCATGATACGAGGGACTTTTAAATAATAAATATAAATAGGGAACAGTTAACTTAGTGCAATAACAATCAGGAAAATACTTGGGTTCGGTTTGGTAGCATGTATCTCCCCACAAGTTTAGAAAACATATAAAGAAAAGTGGGACTATGAACTCACCTTGACAGTCTGGATGAAAAACAAAGTTATACAGAGTTGATAAACGTCTCCGGCACGCAACCTGGTTTGTTATGTCAAATTTCAGTAATCGTTTATATAAGTTTTGTTATTCGTTCGTAACGTTTTCGGTTGTCGATTAAATGTTAATTTGGGACAACATGAAGTCTCTTCAAAAGTTATAAGTTTTAATCTTATTTCTAATTTTTATGTTTTCGTTCCGTCTGTTCGTTAAATATATATTTCGTTCGTTTGTTATCGTATTTCGTTTATTAATCAAATCGAAAATATATATAAAAAAAAATAATAATAAAAATAATAATAATAATAATAATAATAATAATAATAATAATAATAATAATAATAATAATAATAATAGTAATAATAATAATAATTATTATTATAAAATGTTACGCTTTCTCCCCTATAGTTTCACATATTGACAAATTGTACCCCTGAACTTTCGTAAAATGACAGTTTTTAACCCCTCAACTTTTATAAAATTACAATTTTTACCCCTCAACTTTGGTCAAATGACAATTTCTATCCTATAGTTTCAAAAGTGACAGTTTTTACCCCTGAGTTGCAAGTCGACAGCAGACTAGGTCCTTGATATAATTCTATTTAGAGTTTTGACAGAAAATACCCTTGAGACTCCCAAGTCGTTACACACGACGTCCTTATTTTAATAAAATACGTCATACGTTACGGGAAAAGGCGAAACTTTTTACGACTCTTTTACACACTTTATTATTAGCTTATAAACATCATTCTTACAAGTTTTCAGCTCATGATTCGAGCTCACGAGCTCGAAATAATTTTATTAAGGGTGCGTTTGATCGCAGGTTTGGGCAGAAAAGAAAAACAAATATCTCGATGAATACTCGAGCTTTTTACTCCATTCTTTTTCCTAAAATTAGATAGCTAGGTGATCTTTAACATGTCAAAAATCTGGAATTTTTAGAGTTCGTTTGATGGGTGAAACAAAGGTTCAAAGTTGGTGGTCTGTTGGTTTTTGCGACAGAAGGAAAAGAAAGAAAATGAGGTGCGTTTTTTATATTTAAAAGCTATAACCTGTTTTTGACGCATATTGTCGTAATCAATATCATATATAACTTATCTCTAACAGGTTCTAAAGGTCCTTGTTTCGTTTCAAAAGCATATATATATAAGGGTGCGTTTGTTTGTGTTCGAACAAAAGCAAAAAGAAAAGAAATTTTTAGTTTTTGATCCTAGCTTCTTTTAGAGATTATTTAGGGATGTTTTTAAGAGTGTTTAAGGAATATAAAAGAAATGAAAAGAGTTGGTTATGCTTACTTGATATTGATTCGATTTAGGGAGTATATATTTGTCGAATTTGCTTCTAAATGGAAACACCAAAATTTCTTTTCCTCTTTAGGCTTTCCCAAGATCTTTTCTAGCTTCTATAGGGCTGTTTGAATCAGTAGAGGATAGGGGTATATCTATTTTTGGACGTGTTCGATTGGTATAGAAAATAAGATGTGCGCTTTAGTTTGCTATTTATAGATCGAAAGGAGTTAAGGTTTTGGAAAGTGTTAGGTCATTATGTTAGGGTGAGAAGGGGACAAGGAGGTGTGTCAAACTCCTATTGGATCCATGTGTAAGGAGGAGGGGGGTGGTCGTGGCTTATATGTGAGGTGATGATGTGTTTGTTTTGGAACCAAAGAATGTTAACTACTTAGCTATCAATCTAGAAACATGGCTTATGTGTAGGATTTTAGGTCATAGAAAGGAGCTTATGGTGAGTATGATACTTAGGAGCTTGTCAAGAATTTTTCTAGTTAAGGTTTACTAGAATTCGAACTAGGTGAGAGGATTCGACACACGGTTAAGGTGGTTAAACCTTGTATACTTTGTGTGTAATGATATATTGAGTTTATATGATTAAGTACGCGGAATTTACTTAATCACACTTAGAAGGTTATGTATGTTATGGAAATGGAAGAATTATGTTTGTTACTTAACAATGAACAAAGAAACTTTATCACCAAACGATTCAATATTATTCAAAATAATACGAGTGATCTTGAATTTATCACTAGGGTTACAAAGACCTTGAATCTTATGTTTCTAGATTTGTGATATATGTTTTTGTTTGTTCTATGTCTTAACAGATATGAGTTCGTATATTCACGTACACAATCACTAGTCTAAGATCTCTTTTATAGTCCAAGAGATCTCTTACAATATTGCTTTATGTCTAATCAACACTTGTCTTACAAAAGATCAAGTCGAGCTAGCGTATGGAAGATTATATCTCTCAAGTTGTTCAAATGAATTAATGAAAGCACATGCATCAACTTGTTGACTGAGAACATATCTAGATATTATTTTTGCATAAGAGTGACTCATACAAATAATATCTTCTTCGATCTTATCCTTGTAGCAGCTCTATGACTCACTGATCAGCAGTACCATTTTCTACTAGCAGTACCTTCTACTTGAACTAGCAGTACCTTCTTGTTCTAGCAGTACCTTCTTGTTCTAGCAGTACCTTCTTCTTAAAGTATTTTCCCATACTCTAACTTCAGAATATTTAATTCCCAACAATCCTCCCCTAAACATGTGAATCATTTCGAACATGTTTTCTGAATTAAATGAGGACTTGAGAAGATCTTTCAAACACTTCATGAATCTGAACTATTCTTCTTATTCTGAACTGATCTGCTTTGTTCTTCTTTGACTTCAGCAATATCAAAACATTGAACCAAAAGATAGTGCAATTTCCTTGGATGGAGGAATTGTAAGAGGCAATGATTTCAACAAGTGAAATCATCTATCAGCATGCCTTTGCAAGTGATAAACAAACATAATGAACTAAATTGAAACTTTCCTTCGTTTGATCTAGATAGAACTTTCTCCTTTAGGAATGCTTCATCCCTTCTGAATATATGATCTATTCTTGTCATTTTCAACCTCTATGTCATCATCTTGTATGCTCTTATCTTCTCCTTCCTTTTATTGGATTATTCTTCCTTTTCTGGGCAATTATTTCCTTCCCTGAGATTGTAACCTCCCCTGAAGCAAATAACTTTTGTTTCCTCCCCTTGTTTGGAAGATCTCACTATGCACCTTTGACTGATCTATCAATGTGAACTTGTTGTCAGACAATATTGTACATGAAGCCATCAATTCCTTAAAAGTTTAAGTTGCTGTCCTCATCACTTCTAGGTGTGTTAACTCCTATGAGAGGTGAATCAGTGGACATTTCGATTCATGATCCATCAATGGATGGTTTTTGTGAATCCTTGAAAATCCTTGTTTAAGAAATTATTTGACTTAGCAGTATGTTCATGATTTTAGAATTGAAAAATCATACTGCTTCCAACCATTTTGAAAGGATTAAGTGTGTAACAGACACTTAATCAAAATTTCGGTTTAAAGCAACCTCTGGTTGTGTGAGAACCAATGTTTTTAGTTATAAATAACTGCCTGTGTAAAGATAAATCTATTCAAAAGATTTTATTGACAGGGTTTCCAGCTCATAGCAATTGTTGCCTCTAACACAAGTGTTAGATTCACTTTTACTAGCTGTTCTTTCTATCAGATGTCCTTAGACTTGCTCATTATACTTGAAAGTATAAAATGATAGAAAGTGAGTTGCATCAGTTACTATCTGATCAACTAAGTCATCAATTCAATGTGAAATATCATAACTAGGTTTCAAGAAAGAAGTTTTAAGGAGTTTAAATTCCTAAACTCAGTCCATCATAAACCTACTATGTTAGCAATTGGATAAGCATTCTGCTGCTCCCATTTCACTTGAAATCTCCTTTGTGTTCACATATTCATACCTGAAATAGTTAGTCTAAAACCAAAAGAACAATGTACAAAGTACTTGTCTTGCATTAGAATAATCATAAGACCAACTGTATGAATACCACAATTTACATTTTTGCACTGACAGCACCATGTGCTTAGCCATACCTTATGATATATTAGCAGTACCTTATAAATCCAGCATTACCAACAAAAATTTATGTACATAAACACATCATTTGAAAAAATTTAAAGATTAAGCATTCCAATACTTGCTACCAAGTACTCAAATCTTCCAACATCAAAAGCTTTTGTAAGTAGATCTGCAAAATTATATTCTGAAGCAATTTTCATTACTTGAATTAATCTTTTCTCATTGCAATCTCTAATAAAGTGATGTCTAATTTCAATGTGTTTTGTTTTAGAATGTTGCACTGGATTTCTAATAATACAAATTGTACTACTATTATCAATTTGAATAACAGTGTTTAAGAAATTGTACCCATAGTCAAGAAGTTGGTTTTGAAGCCATAAGACTTGAGCACAGCAACTTGCAGCAACTATATATTCAGCTTCAGTTGTTGAATTTGCCACACTTGTTTGCTTCTTACACTGCCATGAGACAAGTCTACATCCAAGGAATTGACATGCTCCAGTTGTTGACTTTCTGTCCAAGCTAGCACCAGCATAATCACTATCCGAAAATGCTACTAAGTCAAAAGGAGAGTCTCTAGAATACCATATACCCAACCTTGGTTGTCCTTTGAGATATCTAAAAATTCTCTTGACTGCAGTTAAATGAGAAACCTTTGGAGTAACTTGAAATCTTGCACAAACACAAACAAGGAACATGATGTCAGGTCTAGATGATGTAAGATACATCAAAGAGCCTATCATAGATCTGTAAGTGTGTACATCTACATTCTATCCATCTTCATCTTTCAAAAGGTGCTTCTCTGAGTCCATTGGTGTGCTTGCCATTTTTGAATCAGCAAATTGAAATTTTCTAAGAATTTCTGCAACATATTTATCTTGAGAGATAAAAATGCGTTCAGATGATTGTTTAATTTGCAAACCCAAAAAGAATGTGAGTTCTCCCATAAAACTCATCTGAAACTTATCATGCATAAGCTTCTCGAACTCTAAACACATTTCCTTCCTTGTAGATCCAAAGATAATGTCATCCACATACACCTGCACTAACAGAAGATCCTTCTTGTGCTGTTTGATGAAAAGTGTCTGATCAATCTTTCCTCTTTGAAATCCATTTTCTAATAAATAGGAAGCAAGTGTTGCATACCAAGCTCTTGGTGCCTGATGTAGGCCATATAGAGCTTTCATTACTCTGTACACTTTGTTTGGATGGTCAGGGTCAATGAAGCCAGGAGGTTGTGAAACATACACCTCTTCTCCAATTGTACCATATAAAAATGCACTCTTGACATCCATTTGGTAGACTGTGAAGCCTAAAAATGAAGCATAAGCTAGAAACAGCCTAATTGCCTCAATCCTTGCTACTGGAGCATAAAATTCATCATAGTCTATCCCTTCTTCTTGTGTGTACCCTTGGGCTACTAATCTAGCCTTATTTCTGATAACTATCCCTCTTTCATCCCTTTTGTTCTTAAAAACCCATCTAGTGCCAATCACCTTTTCATTCCTAGGTAAATCAACTAGCACCCAAACCTTTTGAATCTTGAACTAAAGAAGCTCTTCTTGCATAGCCTCTACCCAGCTTGAATCATCTAGGGCTGTAAGAATGTTCTTTAGTTCCTTTTGTGAGAGAAAACATACAAACAAGCAAGAGTTTGAAACCTCATGCTGTTTTGAAGCATAAAGGGCATCAAGAATCCCTTGTTGGTCTAAAGAGACCAGTTGTCTCCTTGTCTTCACACCAGATTGTACATCTCCAATCACATTATCCAGGGAGTGAACTTTGTGAATCCTTGTGTGTGGTGTAGAAGGAACTTGATAAGATGGTGGAAGATTACCCAAATCCACTTCATCTTCTTGGAACTCTGCTTCTCTTGAATTTGAAGGACCAGCAGTATCTTCAAATGAACTAGCCGTACCTCCAAATGTACTAACAGTACCTTTATAGATACTAGCAGTACCTTGCTCTGTCTCAGCAGTACCATCAATATTTGAAATATTGAGTTGTTCCTTTGTTCCATCATCCTTGTTGTCATTTTCAACATCTCCTTTAGCTTTACTAGAAGAAGATACATCATTTGTTGAAGTTGATTCCACACTTGCATTTGACCATATTGGCATTGTGCCATCATGTTGATCTTTTTCTAACTCTGCCTCATTTGTTGCTTGTGAACCTGAAAAATCATTAGTTTCTGCAACAACAGGTATATAATTCATAGAATTTGTTAGATGCTCAAGATCAAATATCCATTTTGGTCCTTGGCCTACTACATTGGATTTGTTTTCCAGAAACTCCACATGTAGTTCTTCTTGTACTTTCTCAGTTCTTAAGTTGTAAACTCTAAAAGCTTTGCTAACAAGAGAATATCCAACTAAGAAACCTTCATCTGCTTTACCATCAAATTTTCCTAAATGGTCTAAGGTATTGAGAATTGTCACATGACATCCAAAAGGTCTAAGAAATCCTATTGCAGGAGTTCTACCATTAAAGAGTTCATATGATGTCTTATTGTGAGGCTGCACAACTAAAACTCTATTTTGAACATAGCAAGCAGTGTTGATTGCCTCTGCCCAAAAGATTATAGGTAGCTTAGAATCAGCTAACATTGTTCTAGCAGCTTCAATTAGTGTTCTATTCTTTCTTTCAGCCACACCATTCTGTTGTGGTGTTCTAGCAACACTATATTCTCTCCTAATACCTTTTTCTTTGCAGAAATCATCCATAACTCTATTTTTGAATTCTGTCCCATTATCACACCTAATGACTTTTACTTTCTTGCTTACTAGGTTTTCTATTTCTGTTATGAAAGTCTTAAGAGTGCTTGATGTTTCATCCTTAGACACTAAAAAGAAAACCCATGTAAATCTGCTATAGTCATCAGTTATAACAAGACAATATTTCTTATGTTGCATACTCCTTACTGAAACAGGTCCAAATAAGTCCATATGAAGCATAAACAATGACTGATTGATAGAGTTAAAAATCTTGGGCTTACAAGTGGCTTTGTGTTGTTTGCCTTTTAGACAAGCAATGCATGTTTGATCATTTTCAAATCTTTTGTGAGGTAAACCTCTTACCAAACCATTCTTAACAATTTTATTTATGGTTTTGAAATTAATATGACCAAGCCTTCTATGCCATAACATTGATTCATCCAATGTGGCTTTTGCAACAAGACAAGTTAAATCCCTTTTAGGAATAATGTTCTTCATATCAACACTATACATATTGGCCTTTCTAGGAATTCTAAGAAGCACTTCACTTTCATCAGGCATCTTAAAATCCTTAGAGAGAACAAGACATTCAGTATCAGTAAAGAGAACATTGTTCTTTTTGTCACACATTTGTGAGACACTAAAAAGATTATACTTTAGCTCTTGTACATAGTATACATCTTCAAAATCTAAATTTCCAGTTTTGATTGTACCTTTACCAGAAATTTTACCACGAAAACAACCTCCAAAGGTAACATATCCTTCATTGAAAGCTTCAAAATCTGAGAGATAAGACATGTTGCCTGTCATGTGCCTTGAACATCCACTATCTGAGTATCCTTGATCTTCTTGTTTATCAGTTGAATGTTCCTGCACACAAATAAGAGTGTTAGTTTTCTTTGGGGATCCAAGCCATTACTGACTTGGATCTGCCTCTTGCATCAATGTAATTTAATCTTTTAAGGACAGTTGATGCAACATTGGAATTAAGAATCCAACATGCTGAGGCCTTAACAACATTTGCCCTATTTCCCTTAGCAGCAGAGTGAACCACATGCTTATCAGCAGAGTCTGCTAACTTTGTAGTTGAACTCTTTGGTCTCCAAATGAGTTTGTGGACCACTGCCTTTGTTTGAAAGGGCCTTAGAACAGTTGTAGATGCATGTTTGAAAGTTGTTTTTGCATCCTTAGCTGTTGATTTTGGGTTAACAGTCATCAAAGGTCTAGCAGTACCTTTTGTTCTACCCGTACCTTTTATTTGTACTGGCAGTACCTTTTTGTCTGTATTAGCAGGACCTTTTTGTCTATCAGGACCTTTTGGTCCGGACTTGTTTGAGACTGTTCTGGGTTTTGTTCTATGAGTGTTAAAGTGAAAGTGAGTTTGTGGAATTTGCCTTTTGTGGTTCACCCTATTTTTTTTATACCCAGTTACCCTTTTGTTGCAGAAAGCTGCAAGATGGTCAAAACTACCACATGTATAACAAGCTTTGTTGTAAAAAGCAAAATCATCACATAATTGGTTAGACTTGAGGTTGTTCCAATTCCTTTGGTTACCTTTGGGCTTGTTGGTGGTTCTATATTGTTCACAATATCTAACTGGTTGCCTAACATGCTTAATGTTTGATTTAGGCCTATCAGTATTGTGTTTGACTACCTTAGGAAAACTTGTTCCTACTTTCTTAACCACTTCAGGTTTAGACATAACCTGTTCACCATCAATACTATTAGTTGTACTATCCTCAACAACTATAGCATCTCCTTTCTTAACAAAGGGCACCTTGTCCTGTTAAGATAAAGTTTTATCTAAACTTTTACTTATCTTTTCTATCTTAGGACTCTTAGTGGCCTTAGAACCATATTCCATGATTGGTTCTTGAAACTCAGCTAATCCTGTGTGTGCTAAATCAATACCTGGAGGTGAATGAACACTTCTGTATGGTGGGGGGACAGACTTAAATCCAACACCAGAATTAACCTTATCAATTACTTGAGCTTCCCAAAGCTTATTGAATCCATCTGAGGCATGAGCCAAAACATCCACAGCTATCTTAACATTTTCTCTTTCATTTTTGTGTTTAGCTAATGAATCATTCAACTCAACAATACACTTATCTCTGATCTTAATGTCATTTTTTAGTATATTGATGTCATTAGTAAAATTAGATTCGTTACTTTTAAAATGTAAGACTTGTTTTTCTACAACACCTAGACCTCTTTTGTGATTAGCTAAATTAAAAAGAGCATCAATTAGCTCTTCTCTATGAGCATCAAATCTCTTACTAAGGTCTTTATAAGCTTTAAGATTAGGACATGATTCAGTACAATTTTGAATAGAATTTACCTCTGAATCAGAAAAGGCCATTAGAGCAAATTCATTGGCCACAAGAGCAGCATTTGGTGGTGCTTCCTCTTCAATAGCCATAGAGCTCCAAGCATAACCAATACCATCAATAGCCAACATAGCTTTTGGCTCTTCAACAGTAACTTCCTTTCTCCTATCTTGCTTATACCATGTGTTTCTATTTTCCTGCTTCCTTGGGCTTCTACACTCCTTAGCAAAGTGTCCCAACCTATGACAGTTGAAACATTCCACTTTCTTCTTGTAAAACCCAGCAGTGTCATTACCATTTATGGTAATTTGCTTCCCAGTTCTCTGCCAATGCTTCTTGGCCCTCATGCTAAGCAAAGCAACCTGCCATTTGATGTCCATCTCTTCCAAATCATCACCATCAACCTGCTCAAGGTCTTCATGATTTAGAGAATAACCACTAGATTGACTAGACATGAATACATAGAATGCTGGATCACCAAGTCCTGCAACAGTCTTTTGTGAACTAGTAGAAGGACCACCATAAGTAGCTTTAGAAACACCTTCAACTTCTTCTACCTCTTCAGACTTACCAATACTAGGAGATGACAAAAGTGCCACATTCCCAGAACTAGTACCATAAGTTCCAGACTTTCTAAGACTTTGTTCAACAATTTTGAAGTTGTTGTACAAATCATTGAGCTTCATTGTTTCAATGTCTGGTTTGTTCATCCAGACAATAACATGAGTATGGAACTCATCAGGTAGACTTCTCAAAAACTTCATGTTGAGATCTTCCTTCTCTGTCTCAACACCCAACACAGCCAACTGACTGACAAGCTTGTGTAACCTTGAGAATAGCTTATCAAGAGACTCATTACTAAAAGCAGTAAAGTTTTCAAATTGTTGCTTTAGTAGTGTCTTCTGTGTCTTTTTGGTAGTTTCATTACCACCAAAATATGCACAAATCTCTTCAAAAAGAGTTTTTGCATCAAGATACTTGTTAAAAGATAACATCTGTTCACTAGGAATGGTCATAAGCAACAAATTTCTTGCTTTCTGATCATTTCTCTTCAGTATCTTTTCTTCATTTGAAACTGGTCCAGTATTTCTTTTCCTAAGTGTTTTACCTTCTAGGACAACATCTGAATAGCTTGGTGAAAAAGAATCACCATATATAATGATATCCCAAAGAGTGTAATCTTGGACCATGAAATATTGCTCAATTCTCATCCTCCATAACTCAAACTCATTTGGTTTGATCATGGGCAACTTTGCAGCAACATTTGTTTGAGCATCATGTGCATCCATTTCTGTTTCTTCTAATTCAATTATATCAGCCTGCGCTCTGATACCAACTGAGAGGATTCGACACACGGTTAAGGTGGTTAAACCTTGTATACTTTGTGTGTAATGATATATTGAGTTTATATGATTAAGTACGCGGAATTTACTTAATCACACTTAGAAGGTTATGTATGTTATAGAAATGGAAGAATTATGTTTGTTACTTAACAATAAACAAAGAAACTTTATCACCAAACGATTCAATATTATTCAAAATAATACGAGTGATATTGAATTTATCACTAGGGTTACAAAGACCTTGAATCTTATGTTTCTAGATTTGTGATATATGTTTTTGTTTGTTCTATGTCTTAACAGATATGAGTTCGTATATTCACATACACAATCACTAGTCTAAGATCTCTTTTATAGTCCAAGAGATCTCTTACAATATTGCTTTATGTCTAATCAACACTTGTCTTACAAAAGATCAAGTCGAGCTAGCGTATGGAAGATTATATCTCTCAAGTTGTTCAAATGAATTAATGAAAGCACATGCATCAACTTGTTGACTGAGAACATATCTAGATATTATTTTTGCATAAGAGTGACTCATACAAATAATATCTTCTTCGATCTTATCCTTGTAGCAGCTCTATGACTCACTGATCAGCAGTACCATTTTATACTAGCAGTACCTTCTACTTGAACTAGCAGTACCTTCTTGTTCTAGCAGTACCTTCTTGTTCTAGCAGTACCTTCTTCTTAAAGTATTTTCCCATACTCTAACTTCAGAATATTTAATTCCCAACACTAGGGTTTTTAAGATGTTAGGAATATGAATATTCAGCAGAAGACTCGGTCACCCCGAGTACTTATTAGATCATCATAGCTCGTAGGATTATCAGTAATATTATCAGTAGTTTAGTTATTAATTAGTATTGTGGAGTGAGTCGGGTCTTTACCCTCTGTCAGCTCGCTCCACAGTCCACTAGGGACATATTATGTAGTAGTATAAATACTCCCTTTCCACTCATGGGAAGGGTTGGACCTCATTCTCATATTAATCTAATACACATTACTTTCTCTCTCTAAGGTTCCAATCTCTCCTACTTCTCTCTAGACTTTCTTATCTATTCGATCTAAACTAAGCCTCTCATAAGTGTTTCTTGTATTGTGAATACCCTACAATTGGTATCAAGAGCCATGGTTAGGTCCATGAGAGTTGGTATTCACGGATTTGTGTAGTTTGTGAGGTTTTTGGTTCGAATTTTAAGATATTTGTTTAGATACATTTATTTCATTTTGTGCTTTGTTTAGTTATTTAAAGTTGTTATAATTTGTACTTTCTAGCTTAGAAATAGTATAGGAGTAGTATTTAGTGCTTGGATTCACAGATTTAAGGTTCGTGTGGTGTTTGTGGGTGATTCGAGTGCTTTTCTTTCAAGAGTTCTTGGATGCGGTTTGTGTGGTTTGGACGTTCTTGAATGCGGTTTGTGTAGCATCGGGTACGCGGTTTGTCTTTATACTAGTTTAGGCAAAAGGACAAACGGCATTGATAGTGACAGGTTTGGAAGTTTGTGCCAACGCGGTTTGTCTCTACGGTGCGTACGCGGTTTGTGTCTACGCGGTTTGTATATCAAGTGTGAACTCGGTTTGTCTATTAGGTGCATACGCGGTTTGTGTCAACGCGGTTTGTGTATCTAGTGTGAACTCGGTTTGTATCTCCATTGTGAACTCGGTTTGTCTCTTGGCACATACGCGGTTTGTATCTCCATTGTGAACTCGGTTTGTCTCTTAGGCGTATACGCGGTTTGTGTCTACGCGGTTTGTATATCAAGTGTGAACTCGGTTTGTCTATTAGGTGCATACGCGGTTTGTGTCAACGCGGTTTGTATCTCTGGTGTGAACTCGGTTTGTTTCTACGGTGCGTACGCGGTGTGTGTATCTAGTGTGAACTCGGTTTGTATCTCCATTGTGAACTCGGTTTGTCTCGTGGCACATACGCGGTTTGTATCTCCATTGTGAACTCGGTTTGTCTCTTAGGCGCATACGCGGTTTGTGTCTATGCTATTTGTCTAGGCGGTTTGTGTCTTGGTGATTTTAGAAATTCCTGCGAAAGATTCTATTTCTCGGTTAAATCACAAGATCTGTAAAATCCCGTAGTTACTATGGCTACCACATCAAGTGCATCATCAGATGACATTCAAGCTGCAGGGTCTGACACTCGTCCACCCATGCTAGATAGGACGGATTATGAGTCTTGGGCACAACGAATAAGACTTTACTGCTTGGGAAAAGATAATGGTGTTAACATTCTTAAGTCAATTGATGAAGGACCATATCAGATGGGTACCACCAGAGACGTTGTCACAACTGGTGAAGATGGGACTGTAACTTTGGGCATTGATAGACCTAGAAACTATAATGATCTTAATGAAGAAGAAAAGAAGAGGTATGATGCTGATATTAGAGCCTCAAACATAGTCATTCAAGGTCTTCCAAAGGATGTATACAAGCTCATCAATTTTAACACTGAAGCCAAGGCTGTGTGGGACAACGTTAAAATGCTATTGGCAGGGTCAGAACTCACAAAGGAAGATCGTGAGTCACAGCTGTATGATGAGTTCGAGCATTTCAAAATGAACCCAGGAGAGAATATCACAGATTACTATGTGAGATTTCATAAGTTGGTAAATGATATGAGGATGATCAGAATGACTATGCCCAATATCCAACTTAACTCAAAGTTTGTGAACAACATGACTCCTGAATGGGACAGATTTGTTACTGCCGTCAAACTCAACAAAGGTTTAAGGGAGACTAACTATGAACAGCTGTATGCTTACTTGCAACAACATGAGAAGCATGCTGCCTATGATCGGGTGCTGAGAGAAAAGTTGAATCCTTCAACTACAAATGACCCACTGGCTTTCATGACAAATGTACAACCAACAATCCAATCATCATCCAATCCAAGCTATCACCAACTTCACTCACAAGTACCTGCTATGAGTTCACAACTTGACTCAGGCTACTCTCAGACCGACAAAATGATTGACAACCTCACCAATCAAGTATCTCTACTGGTTCAACAGTTTCAAGCATCACTCCCTCAGACCAACAATCAGTTAAGGAATTCTTCCAACCCACGCAATCTAGCAATGGTGGAGGATGGGAAAATTGTGGTTCAGAATGTGCAAGGGAGAGCTGGTAGAAACATGGGTCGAGGTTATGGGCAGAATAGAGCAGGGAATGCCAATCAGGGGCAAGGTAAACAGATCAAGTGTTATAATTGTGGGGGGCTTGGACACATTGCTAGAAACTGCAATCAACCTAAACGCCCTCAGAACTCAGATTACTTCAAAGACAAGATGCTGTTAATGCAAGCTCAAGAAAATGGAGCTGTATTGGATGAGGAAGAGTTATTGTTCTTGGCAGGAGATGGAGGAAATACGTTTGATGAAGATGTGGATGAGAAACCTGTTCAGGATCTAGCACTTAATGATCCTAACATCTTCAAGGCAGATGACTGTGATGCATTTGACTCTGATGTGGATGATGAACCTACTGCTCAAACAATCTTCATGGCTAACTTGTCTTACCTGGCCTCATCTCGTCAAGCCGGCCCTTCTAATGCATCCGTGATATCTGAGGTACTAAAAATTTATGACACATATAATATTGTCGAGGGACAACAAATTCCCGAAGAAGTACATCAGGCAGTTGTTTCTGACTCAAGTGATGTTGATATGGAAAATAGCAATATTGTCTCATATGAACAGTATTTGAATAGCAACAACTCGCCTGATGTACCAAATGGTGAATCCATTGTCAATAATGATGTGTGTGCTGTGAGTAATGTATGTGCCTTAGATAATGCGGGTAATGTAGATAATGCATGTGTGTATCATGAGAACAAATTGCCTGTCCCTGATGATAACTTGATCACTAGACTAAACATCTATAAAGAACAAGTTGCTATGTATGAACAGCGTGCTAAGTTTGAGCTTAATGATCGTGAGCAGAAATTAGAATGTCAAATGAGTACACTTATTAAAGAGTCTAGAGTGCGAGAAGAAACATTAAAATTAGAGTTAAGTTCTTTGAAAAGTCAGCTAAAACAGTCTGTCATACAGAAACAAGAAGCACAAAAGTGTGTAACAACACTTAAGCAAGAATTCAAACAGAAAGAAACAACTCTTTTAAATGATTTCACTAGACTCAAGACGTTAAAAAATAAGCTTGAAGATAAGTTGTACACACAAAATCAAACCATACAAACTGCTCAAATGATTCATAAGCACAGAAAGTTGAGTGATAAGCACAGTAAAATCATGATAGGTGAACCTAAGTCAACCATCCTTAGGACATGAAAGTACTTCAACCATCGCTATATGATGGTAATGTGATGCTTATGCCTATTCATGACCAACCTGAGCATATCTACACTGATGAAGAGGATGAGTTGAGTGATAAAACGAGGGAAAAAATGAATGAGAAAATGAGGGATCCCGAGTGCATAGCCAGACGAATAATAATCAAACCCCATGATTATTATGAAGAAAATCGTTTGACTGTGTTTGCTCCTCAAAAGAAGTTAACACCTGAGCAGATATTTTGGAAACAAGATAATGAAAAACTTAAGGTAGAAAAACTTAAGGCCAACACCCCCCTCATTAGAAAAGTTGCGTCCATAACGGTGTATCCTCCCAATACACCTAGGAATTTGGTGCCTTTGTCTCTTCCCACTGAATGCAAAACCTTTATTAGCTTATATGTGCTTTGGCAACTGTTTGCTGATTTCGATAAAACATGTAAGAAGAGAATCACACCCACTGGCATTACTGAGGGGGAAAGGTGTTTTGAACATGCAAAAAGGTGTTACTTAACTGAGGTCATGCCATTCTTTAAACTACTTAAAGAACACTTTGAAGGGTTGCAAACTGCCCTTAAAGCCGAAATAAATGAAATGAAAGTAGTGTTTAAAGATATGGAAAATGAGGTGAATGAACATGCAATAGAACTTAAAAGTCGAGAGATTGAAAGAAAAAATATACTCATTACTAACGACAACTTGATTGCTAAATGTATTGCACAAGATGTATTTTACACTGTCACTGATTCTGCATTGTCTGCTTGTCAATTTAATGAGTATGCTATTGCGTTAAATGTCACCCAGAATCGTGTTGTTGAGCTTGAGGGGGAGAATTTGAAATTGCTTGAAAAAATTCAAAATGATGACCATGATAACATGATTAAACGTTTTTCGAAACTAGAAGTTGATTATCTGAACTTGCAACTTAAACATCAACACTTAGAAGAAAAATGCAAAATATCAAATGTCAAGACATCCACGGATGCTCCTGAGTTTGATACATATTTTGAATTAAGCAAACGTGATGAAACAATTCAAGCTCACACGAACACGATTCGACTGCTGAGGGCCCAAATTGCCCAACTGAAATCCAACAAGTATGAAGTGTATGGCACCAATAAACCTTCGTCTTCAGATTCTCAGAATTTTCAATATCAAAACACCATAAATAAGTTACATTATGAAAATGAGTGTTATCGAGAAGAAAATTCAAAGGTCAAACAACATTTCAAAGAGTTATATGATTCTATAAAAGTTACAAGAAACTATCACACTGATCAAATAACCTCTTTGACAAATGAAATTGAGAATCTTAAGGCTCGGGTGAAAGGTAAAATGCCATGCACCACTTGTAATTGTGATGCACCAAAGGCTACTGATAGTAAGAAGTATGATGTTGATGTTGGGCGTATTCCATTTAAGCTTAGAAATAACAGCCTTGCCCATCAAACATATCTCGATCATCTTAGAGAAGGCCTTGACACACTTCGTGAGGTAGTTGAAGAGGATAGGAATGATAAGCCACTTGATCAAGCAGTTGTCTATGCATGCAAACTCACAAAAAGGATTCAGGAAAACTTAGAATATGCCATAGGCTCAATTCCTGAGTTTAGAGGCCATAGAGATAGATTTGTTGCATCATCATCCAATGTTGTAAACAAGCATGTAGCCTTTGATCTACCACCAAAAAAATCAGAATCCAACACATCATTATCAGGAAGGCATGTGACAGAAAAACAAACTAATGTTACCTTCGATACTTCTACAGGAGTAAAAAGTGACACCCAAGCTAGCGGGTCAAGGTCTAGAGGAAATGAAAGAAAGGATATGACTGCGCCAGCTAAGAATGATCACTTGAAGAATGTAGAAGTCCAACCTAGGAACAATAAGTTTGCAATGAGTAGGATGAATCGTGTTGATTCTAGTATCAAAAGTACTGTAATTAATTCGAATTCTAATGCTATCTGTAAAACATGCGACAATTGTTTAATTTATGCTAATCATGATGAATGTGTTGTGTCTTTCCTGATGTCTTCTGCATCATCCCATGTTATGAATGGTAGGATAACTAAAGCATGCAAAAAGGTTTGGAAAGCAACAGGAAAAACATTTGCTAGCATAGGCTATCAATGGAGACCCACTGGAAGGAAATTCAATTTAGGAAAACAGTGCACGTTACCTAAAATGAATAAGCATAAAACTGTGAATGTTAAGGAATGGAGACCCACTGGAAGGAAGTTCAATTTGGGAAAACATAGATCATTGTCTAAAATGAATGTGCATGAAATTGTGATGAATAAGGAATGGAGACCAACTGGTAGAATCCTATCTTTAGAATCACAATGCCTTCCATCTAGGTCTTGTCCTACCTCTAGTTCTGTCTCCTCAGTAAAGGCAGTAGCATCTGTGAAATCTTTGGCTTCTGAATATGTATGTGCTGACCAAATGGAACCCAATTGCACTTGGGGATCCACAATTTTCAGTTATCCATTGTTGTCTGGTTTCAAATGCAGGTCGTACAAATCCTCCTATGGTATTTGGACTCAGGCTGCTCAAAACATATGACTGGGGATCGCTCACGGCTCAAGAACTTCGTGAAAAAGTTTATCGGGACAGTTAGATTTGGGAACGACCACTTTGGTGCTATTATGGGTTATGGAGATTATGTGTTTGGTAACAGTGTAATCTCAAGGGTATATTATGTGGAAGGACTAGGACACAATTTGTTTTCTGTGGGTCAATTTTGTGATTCAGATCTGGAAGTGGCTTTCAGAAAGCATACATGTTTCGTCAGAGAATTGGATGGTTTAGATCTCCTCAAGGGCAGTCGGGGCACTAATCTATACACCATATCAATTGAAGAAATGTTGAAGTCATCTCCCATATGCTTGCTTTCTAAAGCCTCTAAAACAAAATCATGGCTGTGGCATCGTCGTTTGAACCACTTGAACTTCGGTACCATTAATAATCTTTCCCGTAAAGATCTTGTTAGAGGGATGCCCAGACTGAAGTATGAGAAAGATCATCTCTGCTCTGCAAGTCAACTGGGTAAAAGCAAGAAACAAACCCACAAGCCTAAAACCATCAACACCAACTTGGAAGTTCTTCATACCCTCCACATGGACTTGTGCGGTCCAATGAGAATACAAACCATAAATGGAAAGAAGTACGTTCTGGTGATAGTAGATGACTATTCTCGGTTCACATGGGTAAAGTTTTTGAGAACCAAGGACGAAACTCCAGAGGTTATCATTAAACTGATAAAACAGCTGCAAGTAAGGCTCGATAAAACTGTCAGAATCATCCGCACAGATAATGGTACTGAGTTTGTTAACCAACAACTCCGTAATTTCTATGAAAGTATTGGCATCACGCATCAGAAAAGTATCCCTCGCACCCCTCAACAGAACGGGGTGGTTGAACGAAGGAACCGTACTCTGGTGGAGGCTGCAAGAACTATGCTTATATTTTCAAAGTCTCCGATGTTTCTTTGGGCAGAAGCTATTGCAACAACATGTTACACTCAAAACCGATCCCTAATTCATCCGGTTCATGAGAAGACTCCCTTCGAGTTAATTCATAACAAGAAACCAGATCTTTCCTTTCTGCGTGTGTTTGGTGCACTCTGCTATCCAACTAACGATAGTCAAGACTTGGGAAAGTTAAGAGCTAAAGCAGATATAGGTATTTTCGTTGGATATGCACCTGACAGTAAAGGGTATCGAATCTACAATAAAAGAACCCGTAAAATCATGGAAACCATTCATGTTACGTTTGATGAGCTGAGTGAGCTACCTGTTTCAGGACAAATCAGTTCTGGACCCGATCTTCACCTTTTGTCTCCTGGACCCATTGGTTCAGGACTTGTACAAAATTCCACGCCTGCAGATTCTTATGTGCCACCTACATGTGAGGAGTTGAAAAAGTTATTCGATCCTATGTTTGATGAATACTTTGAGCCAACGAATGGAACCATCCCGAGTGAACCAGCAATAATTCCTATGAATGAGGTTCAAGCCCCACAAGGTTCAGAAGGTCCTGCAGCTTCAGTATCAGTCAGTCACAATGCTCCTGCTGCCAGTCAATCGCCTTCGTCATCAAACACTCAAACTACTCCAGTAATGCAAGAATCTTCAGATAATAATTCTTTGGAAGTTAATCCTTTTGCTCCTGTTGAAGAGGTTCCTTTTGAAAACATATTTGCTCCTGAACATTCATCAGACACATCCTTACCTGAGGAACACAGCACTGCTACGTCCGTTCATAACCATCAACCTCACGACCATCTCAGGAAATGGACCAGTGATCATCCAATCGACAACATCATAGGCAATCCTTCACGTCCAGTATCCACACGTAATCAACTAGCCACTGATGCACTATGGTGCTTCTTCAACTCCGTACTGTCTAAATTCGAACCAAAAGATGCCAAAGAAGCAATGACTAAAGATTGCTGGTTCCAGGCTATGCAGGATGAAATCCATGAATTTGATCGACTTGAAGTATGGGAATTAGTGCCTCCTCCGGAGCGTGCAATGATCATTGCTTTAAAATGGATCTTCAAAGTAAAGCTTGACGAGTATGGTGATGTCTTAAAGAACAAGGCACGGCTAGTTGCTAAAGGGTTTAGACAAGAAGAGGGCATTGATTTTGAAGAATCGTTTGCTCCGGTTGCTAGAATTGAAGCTATAAGAATCTTCCTGGCAAATGCTGCTAGTTGTAATATGATAGTCTACCAGATGGATGTCAAAACAACATTCTTGAATGGGGACTTAAAGGAAGAAGTTTATGTGAGTCAACCTGAAGGATTTGTGGATGCTGAACACCCTACTCATGTTTACCGCTTGAAGAAGGCTCTTTATGGGCTAAAACAGGCGCCAAGGGCATGGTACGATACATTGTCCAAGTTCCTTCTAGCAAACGGATTCTCCAAGGGTGTTGTTGATCCCACACTATTCACCAGGAAGTCAAGAAACCATCTACTGCTAGTTCAGATATATGTAGATGATATCATCTTTGCTTCAACAGATCCTAGTGAATGTGATAGTTTCTCAAAGGAGATGAATTCCAAATTCCAAATGTCCATGATGGGGCAAATGTCATTCTTCTTAGGACTACAAGTATCTCAAAGTCCCGGAGGCATATTCATCAATCAATCCAAATACGCCAACGAGATCTTGAAAAAGTTTGGATTCTATTCAAGTGAACCTGTTGACACTCCCATGGTTGATAGAACGAAACTGGATGAAGATCCTTCAGGGATTCCAGTAGATATAACACAGTATCGAAGCATGATTGGATCTTTGATGTACATCACGGCTAGCAGACCAGATCTTCTGTTTGCTGTGTGTATGTGTGCTCGGTATCAATCCAGACCAACCAAGAAGCATGTTGAAGCAGTGAAAAGGATATTTCGATATCTTCAAGGCACGGTTCATATGGGTCTCTGGTATCCTAAGGACACGGCAATGGAGTTAACGGCTTACGCGGATGCTGATCATGCGGGATGTCAAGACACTCGTCGAAGTACTTCAGGAGGAGCTCAGTTTTTAGGGGAAAAGTTGGTTAGTTGGTCTTCTAAGAAGCAGATGAGTACTTCCATATCATCTACTGAAGCTGAGTACATTGCTATGTCTGCTTGCTGTGCTCAAATTCTGTGGATGCGGTCACAGCTTTCGGACTATGGATTCTCATACCACAAAATTCCCCTATATTGTGACAACAAAAGCGCCATTGCCCTTTGTTGTAACAATGTTCAGCACTCCAGGTCTAAACACATCGACATCAGGCATCACTTCATCAGGGAACAAGTGGAAAAAGGAATTGTGGAACTTTACTTCGTGAGGACAGAGTTTCAGTTAGCTGACATCTTCACCAAGGCCCTCCCAAGAGAAAGGTTTTAGTTTATTCTCCCACGCCTTGGCATGAAAAGCATGACTCCTGAAACCCTCAAGTGTCTTCAGGAAGAAAAGGAGGAGTAAAGGATTGTCTTCTTATATCCTTGTACATAGTTGTATATACCTTAAATCAAAAAGAAAAATACAAAAATATAAAATCTATAAACATAAAAATCGAAAAAAATCAGAAAATACCAAAAATAGTCCTACCTAGGCATGTCTTCTGTTTATCGATAACATTTACGGATCTAGAAATGTCATTCAACAATGGCACGGATTTTTAAATGAAGCTCGAGCAGAAGTTATACTAATCGGTTAAAACATGTCTTAATGGCTTGCAGTTACTTCATACTGCAACCCGTGCTGTACAATGGGGAAAGCATGTCGCCAAAAAGACAGCTGTTCCTCCAACCGGGTGATGTTCACCTGGGCATGGATTACTTTATATCCATGTTTCCCCGACTTGATGTACGTTTCAGTGCATCACTTCGTATATAAGAAGAGAAGTCTTCTTTTCATCAAGATTCTCTATCTTGTTTGATCCTTCAAGAGAGTCTTGATGTTACACAAGGTGGCAAATTGAACTAAATTTTCACAAATGTCAGTCGCTCAATTGAATGACTACAGCTCTTTTAATGGAAAACGGGTCATTAATTGAGGGGGAGCATATGTGTTCAAATTTCCGACACCTTGCCATATTTGTGCAAACATCAGCAGTGACACTCTTTCGTTGTTTCAAGGGGAGCATAGTATGCTCCAAAATCAGAATACAGTTAAACCTGACCACATTTTCTCCCAAATTTTTCTAAATGTATTTAAATCAATTGAGATCACAAATCTCAAATGGTTTGAAATTTTTGATCGGGGGAGAGAATGTGATTTAAATAGGAAATTCTGATAAAATGTGATGATTTGGAAGTTAATGTATGCTCTCCCGTATGTGCTAAACCATTTTGTATATCAAGGCACATATTGAGGGGGAGCAAAATGGTTTGGTCATAAACGCAAGCTCTTCCATATGTGCTAAAATCTTTCTTATATCAATGCACATATTGAGGGGGAGCAAATGGTTTTAACAAAACAAAGGATTTGGCATCTCATGTGGCAGTGACTCAGAATTAACCAATGAATTGACGAAACTTGAACTGTCATCAATCGAAAGGATTCGTCTTGGCCGGGTAATAATTTCAAGCTGGTCTAACCAGTGATGTAAGCGTGTCTCGAAAAAGATGAATCTGAGTAGAGTGTACCATGTCGAGAAACTTTCTGTGGACTTGACCAGGCCGGGTAATAATTTCAAGCTAGTCTAACTAGTGATGTAAGCGTGTCTCGAATCGGTCTTGTTCACTGAAAGTGGATCAATTCAAAAAGTGCGAGCTCTACCTAACATGTGCAAATTTATAAAAACAATCAACCGAGCACATGTTGAGGGGGAGCAATTTGAAAAATATAAAACTCTCAAGTGTTTGCAAAAATGTGTTTCAGAATCATGAACACTTGAAGAGATTTTTCAAAGATTTGGTTTGGCAATCGTGGATGAATACCAAAGACCGACCATTTTAATTAATGCATGGAGTTATAAGGATGGTTAGGTTAGGCTCAAGTTCCCACGATCCCGCCAGAGCCGGAGGGATCTACCCAGGGACAATCCACTAGTTAGTGTAGAAGTCCTTAGGTATGATTAAAAAGGAGAAGTGAATGAGGGAAAAGTGCCGACTGAGATGGAGCTAGTACTGGAACAAACCCAACAAGGTTCTAGTAAGGAAGTCTCGGTAAGCACTGAAGGGGTTGAAGAATGAAAAAGAATTGTAAAGATAAAGGGTGAAAAGAAATAGCCCTCCTTACAACTTAGGCAGAAACCGGGTCAATACATATGCTGTCAGAATCACTTAGTTGGTTGCTGGCATTGAAGACAAAGTATCATGGACCCAGTGATACGCTGCACAACCCTTCCTAGCCACTCAAGGTCCCTCAAAGGACTCTTGTTTCACTTGTCACGGAGATCAATACATTTCTATCATCTCTCTCACTCCGAGTTAGATGATATTGAAAAGGTGGCAGTCCTCTCCCGCCTCCGATCACCAAATCATAACGCACAATTGAGTCTAGAGCCACGAGATGCATAATAAGATCTCATAGGGACACAAATTATTTCTACACTGGGTGTTCAACATTAAGGACACCAGTTGTAATCTTAAGAGTCCTACGCAGATCTTAGCAATCTGCCAGAACATTTATGAGGGAATTTACCAATGTAATTCTCAATGATTGAATGGAAATTCCTGCCAGGGTCAACATCAAGCAGCCCTGAAAGCAGGTCACTTCGGTAATTCTTTATGGATTACGCTTAGTGGTTGCGGCGGTTTTGAACGATCTACAGTCGTGGAGTGATCTCCAGCGACTCACCTAATCGTTGATTTACTACGGTAAAATCTTAAAAAGCCCTCTGTGGGTTTTCGATTAGGAACGGTCTTGGTAAGGATTAGAGATAGTTTTCACAATATGCTGTTGACTATCTCGAAGTCCAAACTTGTAAGTACCGGTCGAATTATTGCTAACTGTCGTATGCAGGAACTTCTGGCGATTGTAGCTGTGGAATGCTGTAGCTGGTTGCTGTTGTAGCTGGTTGCAGAAAAGATGCCAATCCATCACCACATGTTCACACCACATCATCATCAAAGCAGTCATGATCACCCTAAAAGACCTTCAACACAGCTTCTGCTAACTCTGATGCTGAAGATCATGACCCCATATCGTGTGAGCATGTCGGCTCTAAGTACATTTCATCACATGGAGTATTACTACAGAAAGATGACTTGGAGACTCAAGTGGGATGATAATTTCAAAGATTACTCAAAGTTCATCCTAGACAAAAGAGAAGTCATCTTCAGAATCACTGATGTTTGCACAACAATCTATGACATAGAAGATTCAATGATTAAGAGCTATGATGTCAAGATCCAAGGAAGAAGTACTGAAATTCAAAACACTACTTCTGGGGTGACCTCCCTTAGGGGGAGATTGTTAGGAATATGAATATTCAGCAGAAGACTCGGTCACCCCGAGTACTTATTAGATCATCATAGCTCGTAGGATTATCAGTAATATTATCAGTAGTTTAGTTATTAATTAGTATTGTGGAGTGAGTCGGGTCTTTACCCTCTGTCAGCTCGCTCCACAGTCCACTAGGGACATATTATGTAGTAGTATAAATACTCCCTTTCCACTCATGGGAAGGGTTGGACCTCATTCTCATATTAATCTAATACACATTACTTTCTCTCTCTAAGGTTCCAATCTCTCCTACTTCTCTCTAGACTTTCTTATCTATTCGATCTAAACTAAGCCTCTCATAAGTGTTTCTTGTATTGTGAATACCCTACATAAGATATGGTTCGAATGGCTTTAAGATGTGATACCATGGGCTATATTATGTGGTACTTAGGGTTTTAAGGTAGTAACTAATTAGATTCTTGGGTTTAGTTTAGGTAAATATTAGTTAGAAATAAATTTTAGGGTTTATATATATATATATATATATATATATATATATATATATATATATATATATATATAGTGATCGAATTTTTAGAAAAAGGAAAAGGATAGGGTTTGTGCTTATAAGGGTTGTACCATGAGCTTATTAAGGTTGTACCAAAGGTTTAGAAATGAGAAAAATATATTTTTAATATTTCCTTAAGCTATATAATTTTTATGTTAATTTTGTTAAGTTTAAAAGTATATAATTAGGATTTTTGGCTTTTGTGCATTAGGCACTTGTACATTAGGTTTAAAGACTTGTACTTATATTTAGTGAGTTTAGGAAAATTTAATTTTAAGACTTATGTATGAAAAATTTGTAAATTGTGCTTTAAAACAAATATATTTAGGGTTTTTAATAGGATTTTTATTTATGCATAAAAGACTTGTACTTTAGCTTAAATGACTTGTACATTAATATTTTGTAAAAATCTCTTATAAATAATTTAAGGTTTGTGAATTTAGTACTTAAAATCTTAGTTTTATGAAAACTTTATTTGATAAGGAACGTTTAGTTTATACGTATGTTAACAATTTAACGTAAAATGGCAAATGAGATATCTTAAGGTTTAATATGAAAATATTTATCTAAAATAAACATTAAGCACGTTGAGGTTGGGTTGCATGCGAGCATTTTTATTGAGGATGTGATCTACGTCACATAAGATAATAGATATGATCAGATAATAAAAAAAATTATACGTAGGAAAAAGGTTAAGTATAGTTTATTACAAGGTGAAATTTTACCAGTGGTTACAGATCATTATTATTATGTTGAGAAGTTGATGGAGGAACTAGGACTAGATTTGAAGTGGTTTTCAAGTGGTTAAAATGACTAGAAGATTTGTAAAAATAGTTTGGCATTCTTAAAAGAGGTTCTGTCCCGTTTTGATAAATACAGCAAACTCAGTAACTTGGTAACCATTTTAGGCTAGAATATAGAAAATAGACTCAATAACGAAAACGTAGCCGCTTGAACGAGTTAAAACGGGCTTGTAACGAAAAAGATACGCTAGTTTCAATTTTTACGACGAAAACTACATTTTCTGAAAATTGTCAAAGCTGTTAAGGATTTTGAGTAATAGAAACTGATGCTAAATGGTATCTAGACTAGCCGAGACCTTATAAATCCGATAATACACTTAAATACCTTCGCGGGGGTAGGTCAAACTTAAGAAATAAAGCTACGACGCAAAAGTTATGGCCTAACAAATATTTACGTCAACATATACATTGACAGCCTATTATTTTGCTATTAGAAAAAGCTGTTGGAAATATTAAAATCGGATTTTGGACCTTTTGGAGTACATTTTGGCTAAAATGACGTAAACGGAAATGGTAGAACATTATATATACTTATTAGGCGCATTAGAGATTTTTGAAATAGCCATTAACATGACGACTAAAATCTGGTCGCAAGATTTACAAGTTACGTTTTCAAAAGTGGTAATTTTCTAAATAAAGGATCAAGTTGACGCAACTCTATTTTGACGACAAATATTACAACAACATGTACAAGTGATAAAGTAAAGTATGAACTTGCGTGCATGACCTTGTTTTTGAACCAAAGACACATTTAATATTTAGGTCGCGATTAGAGTTATCGGACTTAAATTGCCATTTACAAATTTACCAATCGGGATTTGCTTTACTAAGGTAAGTTTCATAGCCCAACTTTTTACTATTTTACTATTCGATTTGAAATACTTGGGGTGAGAATACATCACTTGTTTTTATATATGGACACAAGTGTATTAAACATTTATTGATTGCCTAAGTTGTTGTCGTTTGCCATAAATTCCCCACTATCATGAACCGTTAATTACGTTGTAAGCGCGAATGTTGTGAATAGATCTATTGGGGGTAAACTCCCCCGTCCGGGTTGGTCGCTCCAACTAGTCAAACGGACGCATTTCATTTGATGTCGTACAGGTGTTTGGCAAAGCACCTGTTTGGGGTGATAACATGAACTAACTGTTAAGGCTTCGGTGTCATGAGCTTAGGGCAACAGTAATACTTTTCATGAACATATTTGGAATACATTGTCATTGAAATCTTGTGGTCCATGCATAACTTGTTTACTTAAACCTATGAACTCACCGGCTTTATGCTGACCCTTTTAGCGTGTATTCACAGGTGTAGATCCTTACCACAGCACAATCTATTGTCGGAGGCGCTTGGCGAGGGCACAGTCATGGGTTACTCTGATATGTTTGGGACAACTGTTTATTTATATAGGCCATATTTCCGCTTCAAATTAAATGTTGTAAACTTATATACTATGATATTGTAACTGATTTTTCTAAATATATAAGGTAAATCCGTTCTCTTTGCTTTGTGTTGTGATCCAATTTAGTAGCACCCCAGCGACATGTATGCTTCCGCTGGACCCGTTTTGGGGGTGTTACAAAAGGTATAAAACAAACCCCCCCTAAATTTTGATCATTGTCTTTGGAATGGTTAACTCTTCGTTAACAAAATTAAAGTGTGAGTGATAAAGTAGCGGTTCACCCATAGGGTTGAGTCTCGAGTGGTAGAAAGAGAGAAATTGACATTCCCTTTATACTTATTTGGCAAATAATCGAGTAGTGGTCAAGCGTCCATTTCTCTAAGACTGCATGCAGTGGATGTTAGGCCTCACCACTCACACCCACATTTACGCGCCACCCTTAATGCAATCACCATCCTTACGCGTGAGGAAAGGAAAAAAAAAAGGGACGAAAAGTGATGCCAGTCACTACTTAGACATTATGCAAAGTAGGTGTTTTTATTATTGTTTATTTGATGTTGTGAGTGTTTGTGGGGTATGTTTGAAAGGTGAGGGGAGTGGTGACTATTATACATGAAAGGTGAGGAAGTGGTGATGTGCTTAATGATGATGTGACGCTGAGATAGAAGGTGGCGGAGTGGCAGTGAATGATGACCATTGTACCTAGTCTAATTATGCTCTTGGCTTAACCAAAATTCACTGTATTTGTAGTTGTTAATACAAATATCGCGTAAAAACGTTATTTATAATTTACGGTCTCTTAACGTTTTGATAATGGCAAATATAAATTCATACGAAGTAAACGTTTACGTAATCAAGTTATAAGTTGTAAGTTTACATTCCGACGTATATCACTTCAGGTATGAATAATGTGATTATACCTCACGTCGAATGATTAAAGAGCCCAACAAATAAATGTTTTCAAAACACACTTGAAATACATATTAAACACACTTTAATTAAATAGTTATACATAACATAATTAAGTAAACTAACTAGACATTTTACTTTCCTATGTAATTAAATCAAAACAAAATTAGAAAACTAACTCATTCATGCCCAAGGCATTCTAGAAGGGCAGGTTTTTTAATTAGTTTTGTACAATGCAACCTATAGTTCATAAGATAAAAGGCTACACAAAATACACGCCCCAGATCCGTATTTTATATGGGTGGACCTACAAAATACGGATCCAAGGATCCGTCGGTAGCCTTTATTTAGGCAGAAAGTAGTAGTATAAATAGGACTTTAGTCCAACCTTTCCAACTAATGAAACACATCCATTCTAAGCTTACTACTATCATTTCCCTCATCTTATAACATCATAATAACACTCTTTGATCATTCCACTTGACCTATAACACATTTAAAGTGATCCAACGATTCTACTTTGAATTCAAGTGAAGAACACAAGAAGCTTTCTAAGCCTTCAAGTGTTGTAGTTAGTAGTGTTTCATCATATACTTCGTTGTATAACTTAGTATATCATTTGTGTGTCATTGTACCTCACTATCTACTACCAACTAGGGTAGTGATCATCATACAACAACTTAGAGAGTCCGGTTAGTATTGTAGTCCTTAAAATACATTGAGTGATAAGGTTGGTCTTGCCTTGTGAAAGACTCGATATCTAGCTTAGTATCGGTAAAGAAGTGAAGCGACGTTGTAAGGTTTTCTCCGCCACAAAGGAGCTTGTTGATATAGTGCTTTCAAACTCTCATGTTGGGTACTCGGGGAGTGGAGTAGGGCGAGGAAGAGAGCTTCATGCTGAACCACTATAAACAACCGTTTCTATTGGTTTGATCTTTCCTTTATATTTCCACATTTACTTATTACTCATTGTTTATATTCATATATTGTATGTTGTGTTGATTTCATATCAAGTCATCGAATCTAAAGTTTTGTAAACAACTAAAAACGGTAAAAACTATTCAACCCCCATTCTATTTTTCTACAATTGGTATCAGAGCCACGTCAACCAAGATTTTTAAAATTTATTGGATTTTAAAACTTGAATCGATCTATGGATTTTGAAAACTACAAAGAGGGTCAATCTATGCAACGACCACCACTTTTGGAAAGCGATGGTTTTATATATTGGAAAAATAGATTCGAGACCTATGTGAAATCAAAGATCTTGATCTTTGGCATGTTATTACTGTGGGTGATTTTCAACCAACAATAAGAAATGAAACTACTAACAAAGAGGAAGTAGTACCTTTTGAAAAACAATCGGATGAACTTAAAAGGAAGCTTGCCAAAAATAATGAAGCGAAAATGTTTCTTTACAACGCTTTACCCAAGAAAGAATACGAAAGAATTTTCATGTGTGAAACAGCAAAAGAAATTTGGCAAACTTTGTTAATCACTCACCAAGGTAATAGCCAAGTCAAAGATAACAAGATTGACTTACTTGTGCAACAATATGAGAAATTCTCGATTGCCGAGGATGAATCTATTGATAGTGGTTTTGCTAGGTTTAATACTATTATAACTAGTTTGAAAGCTCTTGACCAAAGTTTTTCTAGTAAAAACTATGTTCGTAAGTTTCTTAGGGCACTTCATCCAAAGTGGAGAGCGAAAGTCACCACTAATGAATAATCTAGAGACTTGACGAAACTTTTACCTGATGAGCTCATTGGCAACTTGAAAGTCTATGAGTTTATAATAGAGAAAGATTTGGAAGTGATTAGAGGCAAAAGAGACAAGGTGAAGTCAATTGCCTTGAAAGCTAAGAAAGAGTCAAGTGATGAGGAAACTTCGTCATCGGATAGCGATGATGATAAGGATTATGCAATGTCCGTGAAGGATTTCAAAAAGTTCTTCAAAAGAAGAGGTAAATTTGTTAGACAACCTTGAGACGAAAAAAAGTCAATTCGGAAAAGCCGAGATGACAAGAAAGGCAAAAGTGATTGGAAATGCTATAGATGCGGAGATCCGAATCATCTCATTGGTGATTTTCCAAAACAACCTAAAAGCAAGGACCAAAAGGCTTTTGTCGGAGGTTCTTGGAGTGATAGTGGTGAAGAGGACGATGAAAAGACCAAAGAGGAAACGACTCTCATGGCTCAATCATCTAACGAGGTATGTTCCGATCTATCTTACTATAGTGATGAAGCATCTTCTATGGATGATGATATTATGCAAAAAGAATATGATAAAATGCGTGAAACTAGTCTACAAATCATACTTTAAAACAAAGGTATGAAAGTAATTAGTAAATGACTAGAAAATGAAATAGTTGAACTTAAGGAGAAAATAAAAACACTAGAAAGAAACAAAGCCTTAGAATGTGAGTCATGTCTAGCTTTACAATTAGAGAACACAAAACTAAAGGAGTCACAATCTGAGCTTGAAAAGAACGCGTCAAAATTTGTACAATTTGAAAAGAGTACGCACACACTAAAGAACATAATAGCCGAAGGTAAAAATCCTACTGATAAAGTAGGATTGGGATTTAACCTAAATGAAGCGTCAACAAGTGCAACCAAAAGTGTAAATTTTGTAAAGGGCAGTCTTGATGTTTTGGCACCCCACGGATCCACAAATTCAGTGGACGGATCCGTATTATACGGATCCGCGGATCCACCGAAGTGCAAAACTTCGACAGAGTTGTTTAATATGCGTTGTGAAGCCCTTAAACCAAAATTTGAGATTAGCTATGATATTTTAGATTGTAAAGTATGTGGGGAAAAGAGAGTTCCAAAACCGAACACTTCATCTAGAACCGAATTTGTTGTAGTTAGTAAGAAACCATCAACTGACGAAGACAAACAAACGCAACCATTAAAACCTTCACTTAAGCATGGTTTAGGTTATGTAAATAGTGATTCTAGATCAATAACACCTCCACCTAGAAGAGTTGCTAATTCTCAACCTAGGTAAAAAACACCTCAACCTAGGAGAAGACAAAGTGTTCTGACACAACAACATTCACATCCTATGTCTTGGAACACGAGTCACCAACAATAATTCATGCCTTGGAGAGTCTATTCACCATTTGCATTTATGCAACCAACTCCTCAAATGGCTAGAATGTTTGATACTAACATGTACGGACCCATGAGACAATGGGGACCAAACGTTTGAGTTTTTGTGTTGTTAAACTAGGTATGCTTAAAGGTTGATTTGGAGCCAAAAGAATGGGCAAAAGATAGTGGTTGCTCCAAACACATGACGGGAAACAAAAGTCTCTTCTCTACCTACAAAGCATACGACGGAGGTAACGTTACTTTTGCTAGCAACCTAAAAGGAAAAATCATTGGCAAAGGTACGGTTTCTAACGACTCACTTACTATAAATGATGTGGTACATGTTGATAACTTAGCGTTTAACTTGCTTAGCATAGGATAAATATGTGATACTAAGTGCAAAGTTGTTTTCTCGGAGCATAAGAGTGAAATCATTAAGGATGGTAGAATCATAGAAAAGGGAACTAGGAAAAATGGGCTATATGTGATGAAATTAGGAAATAACCCAAGGATCAAATTTGCCTAGCCTCAATAGATGATAGTTCAACTTTATGGCATAGGAGATTAGGACACACAAACATGCGTTTGATTCAATCACTTGCGTCTAAGGAATTAGTTAGAAACCTTCCCAAACTTAAGTATGACCAACATTTTTGTGATGCTTGTAAAATCGGCAAACAAACTCATGCTAGCCATAGGCTAAAAATATGGTTTCTACTAATAGATGTCTAGAACTCTTGCACATGGACTTGTTTGGTCCATCGGCTATTCGAAGTTATGGAGGAAACTTCTACACTTTAGTAATAGTCGATGACTACTCAAGATATACATGGACAAGATTTTTGAAAACTAAAAATGAAGCTTTTGAACAATTTGAAATCTTAAGTAAGAAAATTTAAAATCAACAAGGTTGTTCAATCATTTCTATAAGAACGGATCACGGTTGGGAATTTGATAATGAGGCGCAATTCATGGGATAAGTCACAATTTCTCGGCTCCAAGAACTCCTTAATCAAATGGTGTAGTTGAAAGGAAAAACTGAACTTTATAAGAAATGAGTAGAACCTTATTGAATGAACAATCAATACCTCAAAAGTTTTGGTGTAATGCCGTGGATACCTCAACATACATTTTGAATAGGATTCTCATTAGACCATTCATAGGTAAAACACCATATGAACTATATAGAGGTAAGAAACCCACACTAGAATACTTCAAGGTGTTTGGAAGCAAGTGCTTCATTCTCAACACTAAAGACTACCTTACCAAGTTCGACCCAAAGTCTTACGAAGGTATATTTCTAGGATATTCACAAAATAGTAAGGCTTACATAGTCCTAAATAAGGATACTATGAAAGTTGAAGAATCATTGAACGTTACGTTTGATGAATCTCCTCCCCCACCTAAAACATCACCCTTGGTGGATGATGATTTAGATGAAGAATCTACAATTAAGAAGAAAACCAATTTAGACCTAGAAAACCAAGTATAACAAGACAAGGACGATGAGAATGAACCCTTGGAAGAACAAACCTTAGTGAACATTAAAGAGTCTAAGAATCATCCACTAGCTCATGTAGTAGGTAGACTAAACGAATGAACCCTTAGGTCTCAAGCCCAAAACAAAAGTAACTTCTTTTGTTTCATTTCAACCATTGAACCTAAGAATGTTGATGAAGCCTTAAAGGATGAAAGTTGGATAGTAGCAATGCAAGAGGAACTTAACCAATTCATTGCTAATGAAGTTTGGGAGTTAGTACCTTCTCCTAAGAATATGACTATCATAGTAACTAAGTGGGTGTTTAGAAATAAGCTTGACGAAAATGGTATAGTATCTAGAAATAAGGAAAGATTAGTAGCGTAAGGGTATTGTCAACAAGAGGGAATAGATTATGATGAAACTTATGCTCCGATAGCTAGATTAGAATCTATTCGTATATTACTTGCTTATGCGTGTGCCTTAGACTTTAAGTTATACTAAATGGACTTGAAGAGTGCGTTCTTGAATGGTTTTATCAATGAGGAGGTATACGTAGTACAACCTCCGGGATTCATTGATTTTGAAAAACCAAATCATGTTTACAAGCTCAAGAAAGCCTTATATGGTCTTAAGCAAGCTCCTAAAGCTTGCTATGATAGACTCAAGGCATTCTTGATTGAACATGAGTATACCATGGGGATGGTAGACAACACACTCTTCACCAAGAAAAGAAATTCACACCTCATCATCGTACAAATATATGTCGACGATGTTATATTTGGTTCAACTTGTCAAAACTATGCGATGATTTCTCTAAGATGATGCGTGACGAGTTTGAAATGAGTATGATGGGTGAGTTGAATTTCTTTTTAGGATTATGAATAAAACAAATGGAAAATGATATCTTATTTAATCAATCTAAATATATTAAAGAGATGCTTATGAAATTTGGCCTAGAAGATTGTAAACCAATCAAAACTCCCATGTCCACTGAAATCAAGCTAACCAAAGACAAGGATGAAGAATCCGTAGATAGCACTAAATATAGGGGTATGATCGGTAGTTTACTTTACCTAATGGCTAGTAGACCCGACATTATGTTTAGTGTTTGTCTTTGTGCTTGATTTCAAGAGGATCCCAAAATATCCCACCTAGAAGCCGTCAAACGTATCTTTAGATATATTAAGGGAACAATACACTTAGGATTATAGCATCCAAAAGATACGGGTGTTGAAATGATCGTCTACGCCGATTCCGCCCACGCGGGAGATTACGTAGATAGAAAAAGCACTAGTGGCGCTTATACGTTCCTTGGATGTTGTTTGACATCATGGTTCTCTAAGAAACAAACCTCCCTTACTATCTCCACAACCGAAGCCGAGTATGTGTCTGCGGGCAAGGCGTGCCAGCAAGCACTATGGATGAAACAAGCTCTTATTGACTATGACATACGACTTAACGACATCCCCATAATTTGTGACAACAAAGGCGCCATAGATTTAAGTAAAAACCCCGTACAATACTCTAGGACTAAACACATAGAAATCCGTCACCATTTCCTATGCGACAACGTTCAAAAGGGAAATATCTCTATCAAGAAAGTTTCCTCGGAACACATCATAGCCAACTTTCTAACGAAACCACTCAAGCATGAACCTTTCAACTTCCTTCGCTTAGGTCTAGGAATGATGGAACATATTTCATAAATTCAAATCTCATTAGGATTGACGTGTTGTGATTTTTCATCTGAAAAGTCGTATACAAATCATCTTTGAAGTTCATTGAGGAAACGTCATAACCTAAAAATTCATCACAAGACTCCTTACAACATATGTAAGAGTCTCATGATAAGTCTTAGTCAAAATCTAGGATCCAAATCTCACAAAATGAGTTTTGTCCCATTTTGTCACTTCCACGGATCCGCGGATCCTCAAAATACGGATTCGTCCGTAAAAAATGTGGATCCGCAAGTCTGATCTCTGCATAAAACCCTTATTCATCAAACTTTGTCACATAACTGCAACATAACCATAACCATGACCCACTCACATAAATCAACTTCTTTTCAAAATTAAAGGCTTTTGGTCGTCAAATCAAGTATCTTTCATCAATCTGAACAACTAATGTAAGTAATTACTACATCATTATCCTTAATCTGAGTCTAGGATTTTAATTTTATGCATAAAAACCTAATTTGAGGGATTTGCTCTATAATTCGTTATAGCTATTAAATCATTTGTTAATTAGACTAGATTAGTGTAGTTTATGGGCCTGTTTGGTAGGGGCTTTTTGGGGAGCTGTTAGCTTTTTGTTTAAAAAATAATCTCCTTTAAAACAAGTAGCTATGTTTTGATACATTAACTTCAAGCTTTTATTTCAAACAAATAGCACCTAAATGAAAAGCCGATTCATGAAGTTTTTTAAACATCTTGGAGCTGTTAAAACTTTAAATTACTGTTATACCCTTCAAACATTTGTTTACAATTATAGATATGTCCTTTTATGTCATTTTACATCTTATAATTACATTTAACAGCTAATATACCAAACGCTTTTATTGGAAAAAAGATACAGCTTGTAGGTAAACATTCCCTATAACTATTATGCTTCCAAATCATCAATTTTGCTTATAGTTTACAGCTTACAGCTTACAGTATAAAGCTTACTGCTATTTTTGCCAGACATACCTTATAACTATTATGCTTCCAAATCATCAATTTTGCTTAAACCAAATCCACATTGTAAGAAATTGATTTTTTGAAAACCCTCAAATTGGTTTTCATAAAATCTTCTCACGATTAGGAAAATCATGAAATCATTTTCATTGCATTGTTAATACAAACTAAAAACATTTTAATTCATGCACGATGATCTCATAAATGTCATAGAATGTACATAATTAATATGTATGTTTACCACATTCAAGTGAGCAATATCAAAACTAGAAGATGAACTTTGTATTATCTCAAAACCTATTTAACTAAAATTTACTTTCTAAAATCGAGTCGAGATAATTGCATCTTCACATAGTTTGCATATAGGCACACACTAGACTTGAATTTTGCGTTAAAATGTCTATATACTTACTTTGAATTATATTTTAGGTATCAATCATGTCTTATGAGTATGACTTTGACTACAAAGATACCAAAAACTATATTCCCCACATTTCTCGTGAACCAACAACTCCAGGTAGTCAAATTCGTGCGTTTATCAATCTTGAAACACGCGGTTTTCATGAAGGAAGAACCGTAGATGTCTCATTCCTTAATCAAGAACATATCTTCACCCCGTTTCGCACCATAGGATTTGATCCCTTACTCACTATAAATGAGCATATTTTTCCTAGGTTTGTACTAGAGTTCTTCCATCAAGTAGAGCTTGTGCGAAACGAAGATCAATCCTTCTCTCTTTGGTTTTGGATACAAAATCATAAATTTGTCATGCCGCTCCAACAGTTTGCTCAAATCCTTAGGATTCCAAATTATGGTCAATGTGCCTATACGGAAGATTGGTCATTAGAGTCTCTTTTCAACTATTGAAAAGAAAATAGTCCATCTCGTTCTTACATACCTTCTCCACAAGAAATAATCCGTTTCGTCGAACTCCACAACATAAACACTATCTTGATCCAGACCAAATCCTTTTAAAAGAAATTCGTGAGGAATATCGTCCATGGGTAATTATTTTAAAAGAAAATGTTCTTAATCTCAAAGGAGATCGTGAAATTGTGTCTGCATGTGTTGCTCACTTGTTATATTGCCTTCTAACTGAACAACACTATAACCTCGCTTACTTCTTTGCTAAGAGGATTACTAACCTTAAGGGTCACAAAAACAAACTAATTCCCTATGGAATGTTCCTAACTCGTCTTTATCATAACATCATGCACTTTAATCCACACCTCCGTAGTCCTCTCTACTCCATGTTCACTAAAGTAATGGAACCATTAAACGAAGCCTACATTGCAGCATATGAGATTCTGGAGTCAGCCTCAGTCTTTCACCCATTTGATGACCCATCTATACATGCATCAACTTCCCACTTAAACGAAGATAATTAAATCCTTAATACTTGCTACAAGGATCAAGGCTTGTTGTTAGCTAACATATGTCTCTATCTATGTGGTAAACTACTTATTAGGATTATGTGTCTATATGTCTTATCTAATCTCTTGACATTAGGATTTTGTGTTGTAATCTTTGACATTCTTCACACTTTATCATGCTTAATCATTTCTAATTGCCTATTGCTTGATATTATTTTAACTTGAGATCACCAATAGCATTACAATGCACATAGAAAAATTAGGATAGAAGTCTTGGACTATCCCAAATTGCACAGCAGTTCTGTCCAAACTTTTGAGTTTGGCGGATCTGCGGATCTACAAAATGTAGATCCCTTCGTATAAAATACGGATCGGCCATAGGTCTAACGTACGTCCCTTTTGTGTCAAATGGACGGATCTACAGATCCAGAAGTTGCGGATCCGCCCGTATAAAAAGAAGATCCGTCACTTTTCCAGATTTCAAATTTTCTATTTTAACTTTTAGCACTTTCTCATAGTTTGCCATAAACCCTTCATAGATAATTGTAGGATAAAACACTAAACCCATATAATCCAAAACACTTGAGATAATTCACTCCATCTCATTTCCCTTAAATCCAACACTTCCACTCCAAGTCTCTTGCACTTTTGCAAGATCTTGTTCTTCTTCTTCATTTCACATTACCACCATCACTTGCTCATCCAAGTCTTCATCCATCTCCATCAAGAAAATACAAACCGCTAGGATAAGAGTAAGAAAGCCAAAGATTATCAACCTTGAAAGCTCCTCAAGTGATAACTTCTCAAAACCATTTCAAACTCATTCACAAAAATTATCAAGTCCACCCAAAGCTCCATCCAAGAGCACCTCATCAAGAACATCATCAAACTCACACTTGTACTCACCCAAGACACCTTCCACAAACAATTTGCCAACCTTTGAGTCTACCAAAGGCCTCACTCAAACTCCAAACCAATAACTTGAGGACAAAGAAAATGTCCCACCAAGACCTTCAAATCCTCCACCGCAACCATCACCATCACTTGTCATAGGTAGAAATCTTCTACCCTCATTCAACAACACACAAGACTTCCCACCGAGACTTTCTAAGTGGTTGAATCCACCATCTCATGAACCTTCCTACCCTCCATCACCAAGAGGTCCATTTGACATCCAAAACTACACCTATCAAAGACAACTACATGACTACCATTGCATGTGTTGTCACCATAACCGTGAGCACATTGTCACTCTTATGGAAAGGAGTCAACGTTATGTTTGCTTACATCCAACACCACCTCCAAGCTCCACCCGCATTCCCACCAACCTAAGTGTCGGCTTATCGTCAAGCCATAGTAGGTTTTAGGAGCTTATCATTTTTCCTTCTTGGTTATTTTTGTAACTTTTTAGGATGTATGACCTATGAGCCAAATTTTACTTAGTTTTCTTATAATAAAACGAGGTTACTTAGTTGGTGTGTTCTTATGCTTTGCGGTGATCTCAATTGTTGCTTGCTATGTGTAGTTGTGAATTGTGATTACTTGTGGTTGTTTTACATATCGTGGTTGTGATACACTCGTTATTGCCATATTCGTTATTGTATGTTAACTTTGTTTTGTAGCACGACTCCATAGCTCGATTCCTTGGTGCCCTGAACAAGAGGGAGTATACACCGAGGGGGAGCATTTGCATGGCTTCATAGCTTCTGCCACGCCACTCAACACTTTTTGTTTCGGAAAAAAGAGGGAGAAATGTGTAAACTCAAACTTAAAACCTTGTGTAAGTAAACTTTTACTAAAGATGAGTTTACATTTTGCCATTATCAAAAAGGGGGCGACTATTGATACAAGTATCGCATAAAAACGTTATTTATATTTTACGGTCTGATAATGGAAAATATAAATTCATACGAAGTAAACGTTTATATAATTAAGTTATAAGTTATAAGTTTACATTCCGACGTATATCACTTCAGGTATGAACAATGTGATTATACCTCACGTCGAATGATCAAAGAGCCTAACAAAATATATGTTTTCAAAACATACTTGAAATACATATTAAACTCACTTTAATAAAATAGTTATACATAACATAATTAAGTAAACTAACTAGACATTTTACTTTCCTGTTTAATTAAATCAAAACAAAATTAGAAAACTAACTCTTTCATGCCCAAGGCATTCTAGAAGGGCAGGTTTTTTAATTAGTTTTGTACAATGCAACCTATAGTTCATAAGATAAAAGGCTACACAAAATACACACCCCAGATCCGTATTTTATATGGGCGGACCTACAAAATACGGATCCAAGGATCCGTCGGTAGCCTTTATTTGGGCAGAAAGTAGTAGTATAAATAGGACTTTAGTCCAACCTTTCCAACTAATGAAACACATCCATTCTAAGCTTACTACTACCATTTCCCTCATCTTATAACATCATAATAACACTCTTTGATCATTCCACTTGACCTATAACACATTTAAAGTGATCCAACGATTCTACTTTGAATTCAAGTGAAGAACACAAGAAGCTTTCTAAGCCTTCAAGTGTTGTAGTTAGTAGTGTTTCATCATATACTTCGTTGTATAACTTAGTATATCATTTGTGTGTCATTGTACCTCACCATCTACTACCAACTAGGGTAGTGATCATCATACAACAACTTAGAGAGTCCGGTTAGTATTTTAGTCCTTAAAAAACATTGAGTGATAAGGTTGGTCTTGCCTTGTGAAAGACTCGATATCTAGCTTAGTATCGGTAAAGAAGTGAAGCGACGTTGTAAGGTTTTCTCCGCCACAAAGGAGCTTGTTGATATAGTGCTTTCAAACTCTCGTGTTGGGTACTCGGGGAGTGGAGTAGGGCGAGGAAGAGAGCTTCGTGCCGAACCACTATAAACAACCGTGTCTATTGGTTTGATATTTCCTTTATATTTCCACATTTACTTATTACTCATTGTTTATATTCATATATTGTATGTTGTGTTGATTTCATATCAAGTCATCGAATCTAAAGTTTTGTAAAAAACTAAAAATGGTAAAAACTATTCAACCCCCCTTCTAGTTTTCCACAGTAGTTATCTTATGTTGGTTCCAATGGTGAACTATGAGGCACCATGAAAGCCATTGCTCACGCGCGACCCCGTTTGGCCAAGCCATTCTCACGTGTGACGCAGAAGAAAGGCATGAACGAAAGGTGAGACCCTCACCGAATAGTGTTGCGTGCAAATGTGAACCCCTTATTTTAATAATGGCTACTTTATTATTATTATTTTTATAAGTTTACCATTTTTTACCTATAAATACCTTCTTGACACATCATTTTTTACACAACTTCAAACTTAATCTCACACAATTCAAACAAAACTTATCATGGATATAAATTCTGAAATAATAATGTTTTAAGACTCATCGGAAGAAGAAGAAGTTATTAGTAGGGACATGAGGTTTTTTAGTAGGGCGTTGATTATGAGTAGGCGACAAGCAAATCGACCGAGGAGAAGCGTCATAAGGCGAGATCATTATGGTTCTTATGATCGTTTAATCCAAGCCTATTTTAGTGCAAATTCGATGTTTCTAGAAGAAATTTTCTATGAGAGGTTCCGAATGAGTCGAAGGCTATTCATATGAATAGCTGAAGAAGTAAGTCTTCGTTTTGCATTTTTTCGTGATAATATTGATTGTACCGGAAGACAAGGCATTTCCCCGTTGATGAAGTGCACCTCTGCAATTCGTCAATTGACATATGACACCGTTCTTGACTCTCTTGATGAATATTTGCAAATGGGCTAAGAAACTTCCAGTCTATCTCTTGAAAATTTTTGTACGCCTCTTATTGAAATTTTTGGAGCAGAGTATTTGTGAAAACCTACGATCACCGATGTTGAAAAACTATATGCGTTTCAACAAAAGCACAGGTTTTCAGGAATGTTAGGAAGCCTTGATTATATAGATTGGCCGTGGTTTGATTGTCTGAACACATTTAAAGCTGTTATGTCACGATACTTATGGATATGACATGCTTTCTTTGGTATTTCTGGAGCGAACAACGATATCAATGACCCATGGGAATACTATCTTGTTGAAGGGATATATCTGGAATGGTCAACTTTGGTTAAGACGATAGGAGAATCAGGTGTTGATGAACACAAGCGAATGTGGTATAAGCGAATGCAAGAAGTGTCAAGGAAAGATGTGGAACAGGCATTTGGTGTTCTAAAGAATAAATGGGCTATATTAGCTGTCACACCCCGTCAATGGCGGAAACACGAGATGTAACAAAGAAGGCACATTGCATAACATTATAGTTCACACCATACATTAACTTCAATAATAGTTAACATCATTACATATCAATTCTTGTATAACTCTTGAAAGTATAAATATCTCCATATTGAAATCTTATTGTCTTGAAAACATGGTAGTAAGGTACCAAATAGTCTGACTCCAATAAACGTGCCCCCAAATACTTTAACAATGATCACCTGAAAATGGTACTAGAAAACGTCAACATAATGTTGGTGAGCTCGTAGGTTTAAAATTTAAACCAAGAAGCTGTGAATTAGATAATGTAGGACAATAGTGAGTGAGATACACAATTATAGCACCAAATCAAAGGAAACAGTTTTGTTCGCGCCAATTGAACCTACCATGATTGTCACACACAAATAAATAACAGCGGGGATCTACGTCGAATAGTAATATCAAATGCTTCGGCTCCAGACGGAGTTAAACAGTTGTGCATGCTTGCTCACATAAAATAAAGCTATACCACATAGCACATAATCACAATCAAATGCACATAATTGTCCAAAAACCATGAAAACAGTAAATCTCAGCATAAAAACATTTGAAAAACATTGAGCACCATTTCCACCCCAAGGTAAAACATATTAAAAGTGGGGCTGCGAGAACTCACCTTAGCAATGAAGAACACGGTAACACAAACAGTATCAAGAAGTAAGGTACAACGGTACACAATCGGCACAACCTAATAATTATATCATTCATCTCAGAATATGTCCCGTAAAAATATTATAATACCTATGAGTTTTCAAAAGACAAAGTGTTTTAGTTTTCGTGGATTACTCGTATCAATGTTTGTAAAAGGTTTAGTATTAACGTTTTGTGTGGTGGTATAAAAACATAGACTCGAAATACAACTCACGTCAAAGAAGGATAAATGAAAGAATAAACAAGGAAACGTGGATAAAAGAAAATGAGTAGGAAAAATAAGAATTGAACAAGAAAAGGAGAAGTCAATGGTAAGTTTCGGTGTTTACCCAATAATCCCCAATAGTTTAGAAAAGTCAATTAATGTTTTATAAGAAAACCGTAGTTAATAATATAACTTAACAAACATACATTTAAATTATTGTTGGGTTTTATAAGAATAAAAGGTTTTGAAATAAAAATATTAGTTTAGAAGGTCTTATAAATTTTGGCATAACGCGTCCATTTATACTACTTTCCCGAGTTATTGTGATCTTAAGTAATCCAACTTTGTAATTACAATGTTTATAGGTTTTATGTTTCATTATCATTTACGTAATTATTAGTTTTGGGTTTATTGAATATTTTGTGTCTGTTTCGTGTCTAATATATTAAATTCATTTCGAGTTTAACATATTATACCGTCTCAAGTCCCAAAATGTCCAATAAGTCCAATGTCTAATATCGTAAATCCGATAACGATCCAATTGTCCAAATAGTATCAAGTCTGATATATATTTAGTCCGTATTGTTTGTGTATCCCGTCTCAAATTTAATAAACCCAATGTATCCGAAACCTTCCAAGTGAGCACATATGTCAAAACAATCAAACAAGTTAGTCCGACAACTCAAAATTTGCAAATAACCAAATATATATAACACTTTACGCCAAAATTTACGAAATCTAAAAATATTAAACATATTAGTCCTACCTATATATGACTTAACCAAACTCAAAACAAGATTTTAAAAAAACCAATTGCACCCTATGTGGGTTCGACCCCAAACAACCCAAATGCACCCTAAATTTATCCATGGTTGCTGCCCAATATCAAACACACCCTTTTTGTTACCTTATTTTACCGAAACCAAGGCTACACCCTTACGGGTTTGACTCTCGTGAACCAAAACAACACACACAAACCACCCTTGTGGCTGTGTCAACTGATAGCAAACAACACCTTTGTGTTTTCTAGTCGGTCAAAACCAAAACAAACACTCCTTCTCGGGTATCATGTTGAAACGAACAAATAACCAACCAACCAAATTAAGCAAACCATGACCCTAAAAAATCAAAATAAGCAAATAAAATGAGGAAGAATAAGCACTATCGATCAAATAACATCAAACTAAGAAATCCTGAACTAAACTGTGACCCTCACGGGTCTCAACCCAAACCCATACGGGTCTCTACTTCAAACCGAAACCAAAATAACAAACAGACACTTTTTCACACGATTTCTTTACCACACGAAACTTTATTAACAGATTTTATTTCGATTTTAGATCCCACGAAACTTACAAATCACATACTAGTCGGTTTAATACAAATTAAAGAAAATAAATTTATGTTTGTCGACATACCCGATAGACGATGAGAAAGAGAGATTGGGAGATGGTGGTGGCGCGGCTGTGGTGACTTGATACAGAAATGACATAAAATCGCGAGGAGGACTCCCAAATCTATACCCTAGCTTCGACCTTCTTGCATTACTTGACCCAAACGGAGTTGTAACAGTGGCGGAGTGACGATGGCGGCAGCTCAGAGAGATGGCGGCTGTGGTGGTGTTGATGGTGGTATTCGACTGTGGTGTTGATGGTGGATTTACATGGCTGCTATGGTGTTGAGGGTGGTGGTTGTGGTGTTGATGGTG
This sequence comes from Artemisia tridentata subsp. tridentata, assembly GCA_021014915.2. NCBI lineage: Eukaryota > Viridiplantae > Streptophyta > Magnoliopsida > Asterales > Asteraceae > Artemisia > Artemisia tridentata. Next base: position 181,476,775 of record CP139505.1, read on the forward strand.
ATGATGAAAGCCGCGGTGTTGATAGCGACTTAAAATGGTGACCTGGTGGTGAATGGTGGAAGTGAGAGTGAGGAGAAGGGAGGGTTCTGTGAGTGTGGCTAGGGTTTGAGTGAGAGTGGAAATGAAATTAAAAAAAATAATAAAAAAAATAAAAAAATAATAATAAAGTGTTCAAAACTAGTAACTATCTATTTATAAAAAAAATAATAAAGTGTTAAAAACAAAATGGCAAGTGTGGGATAGTTTATGGGGGCGGATGAAAGTATTACCACAGGGACCATTATCTTTTGTGATTTTGAGGATCGGGACTCATTTAGGCTTGATAACGATCGACGCCATTGCGTTCAAAATAATTTTTCCACAAAAATGAGTATTTACACGACTAGTTTCTCATAATTAATATAATAATCAAATTAAAACGTTTATTGAGTTACGGTTGTGCCGGTACGCGTTGTGTGTCGGTTTTTTCACGCTTCACGAGATAACCTTTCATTTTCAAATCAAATGAGGTCCAAAGAGCTTGGAAATATATAATATGTATTAATAACTGAAATTTATTATTAAAATAAGTTTGGAAAAATCATCGTTTGCCATAAATGGTTTTGAGTTTTATAAACAAGTATTGCCCTAAAATGCCGGTTGCTACAGTACATCCCCGTTAAAGGAATTTTGTCCTCAAAATTCAGCTAGTACTACTGCCAAAAAGTGTGGGTACTTAATTCTCACCTGGTCCTTACGTTCCCAAGTAACTCATGTCCGCGGTCTAAGCTTAAATAAACTTATAATTAGAATCTTGTCTCATCTAAATTGCTCAACTCCGGTTTCGGTTGGCTCTTCCACAACACGAAATAAATCATCAAACGGACACCTTATGGGGCGATAACTAGTTGGTCACCAGCTAAGCTTTGCTTATGGTTCCTCACACGTTAACCATTAAATCCCAGACCGTGTTTGTCGATCAAGACGAAAATCTTGCTTGTGAAACTTCTAGTCTGTTGCAAACGATCTAGCCACCTATATTAGAATCAACGATTCTGTCTACTCTTACTGAAATAGACTAGCGCATGTACGTAGAACCTAACGAAGGTCAAAGTCATGACAAGAGAACTAGAATTCGAATCAGGGCTCCAATGTTGCGGTTGCAACTTATGTGACAATGGTAGATACTACTAAAAGCTGTAACCTACGACGGCTTAATCCAAATTCGTACTTCTAGGTGTAATGAGACGGGCAGTCTAGGGTAACTATCGGGTGGCTAAATTTGATGGAATAAGCTTTTTCGTCTTCGAGCAAAATCATCGAAACCTTAAACTAAGTAACAACTTGATTTTAGCTAAATCTCGTAACTCATCAAATAAGAACTGTCACGAGATTAGACTACGTATCAAGTCGTTGAGAGAGAGGAATTTAACATCTTTGATGATTTGGCTCGATTCAGGAATTGCACAAAACAAACAAATGGGTACCTACGGCTAGGATTGGCGAGATCAGCAAAGAAAATCGAGGGTAGTGTCGAGGTAAGTAAGTCACTTAGAGAGAAATTGGTAGAGGTGACAGGGAAGAAGTTTTGTCTACGAGATTACATAGGTAGGCCTAAAGGAGGTTTTCCTAGTCTAGAAGAGATGAGCTGAATTAGGTGTATGTAAGGAATCTTCGTTGTGTTATGATGTCTTGCAGATCATAGAGTATCCATTGAGGAGGGGAGGATCAGTCGTTATCTATCTTCATCAGGACCCAAAACGGTTGTAGGATTTGTAGTTACAAAGGTTTAGACTTACTAGCGCGAAATGGTGTATGAGTATGGCCCGGCATAGATTTGGCATGAGCCTTTGATACTAGTGTAGCCATCCAGGATGCTTTACGTAAGGCTACACTTACTTAGTTGAATTGTGAAGATTGTGGTCTCCGTGGACTCACAAGAGTTGATGTATTCGTCAAAGAGGTGAACTATGATATGAGTCGCTATTGGAAAAAAAAATGAACATGACAAGAAAATGGAGAATCTAAGGAAAAGGTTGAGCTTTTAAAGCGATTGATGAGAAAATAAGGGTAGCATCGGGTGTTGTGTTTGGTATCTTCCTCGTCTATAACATACTTGCTTCCGTCTGACGTCTGGTGCCAAAAAGATGTTTTGCGATTTCTTCTTCATGTCCTCGCGTGAGTCGTTGATCGAAGAAATTAAATGGAGCGCTAGGAGAAAATTTGTAGATAGAGGAAAGATTTTATTACTAAAGAAACCATTGCTGATATTCTCAGTAGTATTGATGGGGAGAAATTTGGTGGAATAGATTACGGTGTAGTTAGGTGAATTTGTTGTGGTTATGGGGAGGGAGTTGTTGACAAAATCGATGGAAGAAAATCATATGTGATAGAAACATTATTAAGGCTGCGTCTCCGAATGAAAGGACGATCGTCATCTATGAAGATTGAAGGAGTAAGATGAAGGCTCCCTAATATGAAGAAGGTTGTTCTGAGGTAGTTGAAAGAACTGAGGAGGAATATCCAACTCGCGGCACGGAGTTGGCAGTCGTAGTTTTGAAGTAATATCGTGGAGGAAAATTTTGTTGATGTAATCATCTGGAAGGAATGAGTAGAATCCAATAGAGTTCGATTTAATGATGATAGATGTAGAACCCCGTAAAAATCCCTTGTAAATATATTCGTTAATAAATAATAAACCTCTGTTACTGTTACTAATCCCCGTTATTACAGAAAAATTTGAAATTTTCTTATTATATTATTTAGTCGTGTTTACGAAATAATATAATTCACCAAATGACGAAACAAGTTCTCGACGCGTTTGACAAAACTTAAATGTTTCATTAATCCTAATTAACCCCTAATTAGTATTAATCGGGCCTCATTATTTTTTTAGCTCAACTTCTATTCGGTCCACTCTATTCTAAGCCCAAGTTATAAGCCCAAGTTCTATATTATGGTTTTATGTAAAAATCGACTAGAACCATGCTTCTAAATGCTCTTCGTTCTCTCGAATATTAAACACGACACGTCTATATTTTTTATGTCCTCTCGTTACACAACTATTCAACTTTTAACGTGCCAAGTTTCACATTATATAGTCGCGTTTTACTTAATGTTTGAAAGCCAATCCATTCGACCCAACTCAAACCCACTCGACACAAACTATTATATCAAAACTTAACCGTTTTGACTCTCGTTTGTTCCTACGTGATTCTAAAAATATTTCAATCATAGTTCTATAAATAAAATCGAGCTTCATTTCCATGTTTTATATGTTGTACGATTTTGTGTAGATCGTATATAAGGAAAATGTTAGTCGACATGTTTGGTTGACTCACAAGAGACACTCTCCTCATTTCATGCACTCACACACCTATTTTATAGTCATAAGATAGCAGTGAATTCTCTATTATTGACTGACAAGAGCTAGGAGCTAGTGTGGTAAATTGTTGAAAACTATACGTAGACATTCAACGTCTCTATATATACTCCTCGCTTACCACCTTTCTTTCACCTCAAGAACTATCAATATCACTTTTATTCTCCCACAAAGTAATCCTTACAAAGCCAGGAACTGTCACTCGATCATTTGGAAGCTATCGAAGAAAGTTTATCAAAGTATAACTCGTATACTTTGAATAATAAGTTAACGTGTGTTTTTGTTGTGTATCAACTCATTCCTTTCGATCCTTTACTTCATTAGAAGTGTTGTAAGTATTTTGAGAACCCATTAATTCGACTCGTCACATATTTTATTTCATCATGCATCGTTTCTTTATCATACTCGAACGTATAAATTCTTACATATTTAATTTCGTATTCAATATCGTATAGAACCACAAACGTGACACGACTCCATCTTGGAAGTCATAGAAGTCACGTTACACACTCCATTCACCTTTATTTTCAAGTATCATGCATTGTATAATTTATTTTTGATCATGTATTAATCGAATATATAAACAGCCCCAACACTTAGAATTATTTCAACATATTTTCTATATATATACACGTTCCAGTCGCCTAGAAAACACCTCCATATCTCGAAATTTAACTTAATAACCATGCTATATTTTTACACCACTCGTTAGACCACCTAGCTAGCTAACACTTTCATTCTTACAACTCGTAAAAATAAACACATTTCGACCTTCAAAACTTGCCAAAGCAAGTCGCAAAAACAAGAAATCAAAATGATTAAAAATAGCGAGTTGGGCTTTTCAGCCCAATAAGCGAATTATAAGCTCTATGCATAAGCTGGCTTTTCAAAGCTTTTTGATATAAATTTAGAACTTGAAAAATGATATTTTTGATGAGCTCAACTCGTCTCACGACTTACGGATTTTAAAACGTTAACGGGCCACTATATTGATCGTTAAAGCCCATTAGATAAAATAATAAGATTTAGACTTTATAAACTGTTAAAATAAGCTTTTTATAACTAAATTAAGCTTCGGAAATTTTAACATAATTTTTCCCATTATTTTTGTAAAATTGGACTAAAAATGTAACGCGACAACACTTAGAGGGACTAAAATTGTTAATCGTATGAAACAAGGACTGAAAATGTAAAAACAATATCAAAAGGGTATAAAATGATATATTATTAATTCCCAAGCCCAGAATTGTATATTGGACAAGTAGAGGACTATAATTGTAAATTATATATAATAAAGGACTAACGGTGTAACGCTAACGCCGTTAGGGTAAAAAGTGTAAAATTGGAAAAGGACAAGGACCAACATATTCTATTTGACATTCTTAGTTTATTTTCTATTTTGTCATTTCAATACACGTCACATGCATATTTATTACATTTCATTTATATATTGTTTAACTTTACGTTAATATTATATTTAACGATATTTTAACCAGTTATCTTTACGTATCGTTTCATCATAATTAAAAAGGAAAACTTTGGAAATAACATATCATGTGATAATACTTATAATCTCGATAAATACATTTGCATATCATCTTCTCATAACGATTAATATTATTCATTAATCGTTATTCGTTCGCGTTATCATTCCATTTTTCGTATTTAGGTCAAGTTCTTAGAAATCCCTATTTATTCAGGTTGTATTTCGAAGCCGTTACCATAATCTCATCCGAACTTACTTATTTCCATTCTCAGTATCATATAAGGTGCGTTATAGCCTCACATTTACTTATTTTAAACTCCGTGAGGGAGATACATGCTATAAACAAATCACAAGTATTTTTCTGTATGCTTACCTGACTTGATATATGTCTAAGTTACCTATTGCCAAAAGACCCTTATTCATGAGCCATTAATCACTAGGAATAGTGAACGCGAATATAGTGAATAGATCTATTTAGGTTTGACAGCCTATCCCACTAATACAGGACGGAATGCCTTTTGGTTAGTCGTATTAGTCGCGATACATTATATTTGAGTAAAAATAGGAATTGGCAAATCACCTATTACACGAGGGCCATAACTCATGCCATTGATTTGGATTGTTCACCTCCGTTTTACGGTATTTTGTTAACGTTTGCGTGTCATGAGACTTAGGGCAATATATAGTGCAATATCAATTTTTCAACTGATTGTATCTTCAATACAATCTTACTTGTGTATCGAAATGATTATTAAATCTTAAACTCTATAACATCACTCAACAATTTTGTTGACTTTTAAGCATGTTTATCTCAGGTAACTAGCAGGAGAAGCAAGGGCATGGAGCGGGCAAATTTCCTATATATTAATAATGGTGTAAAATAAAATGTTTAATTCAGTTTAAAACATTAATCCTCCTAAGGATTTTATTACTCTGATATGTACTTTTGTAACTGAATTTCTATAATAATGGACCTATGTTTTCAAAACGTCTCTTTCGAGTCGTTTTCTATAATTATGACAAAGATCTTCACAGTAATACCCCGATTAGTCTTCCGCTGTTAACTTGTAAATTAGGGGGTGTTACAATAGAGATCATTAATAGCTTCACAGCAAATAAAAGGCTTTCAAGGGAAAAGCCCTTGGTGTGAAAATATCAGGGAAGATCATGTTGTCAGCTATGCACGAATAGTTGAAGACAATGGTCTATGAATCAAAAGGTCTATGGGCAGGACTTGGTTTCAATGATCTGGAATGCTCGAAGATCATTATTAGGCGAACTCTTACGTCTTAGTGCTCAATTTCTCTAGGCATGACTAAAATATATAATGACTCAAAATTGTTGCCAAGTGAACACTACGTCGAGAGATCCGGTTACAAGTGAAAGCCAAAGATCTTATGGTTCAGTGCAACTTCTTGTACCCAAATGTAATAGTAAAGTCATGTCCTAATGTGACTAAGTCGTCTAGGACTCCGAAAACCCACGTTGTCTCTTAAGTGATTTCACACTGACTGTTAGGAATATAAATATTCACATGAAAGACTCGGTCACCCCGAGTATGGATTAGCATTAAGTAGCTCATAGGTTTAATTATATTAGTTTAGATATCGTTTCACCATGGAGTCGGGTCGAGTCTTTACCCACTTTCAGCCCGGTCCATAGCCTACTAGAGGCGTTTTATGTCATGTATAAATAGCCCTTCCTACCCATGGGAAGGGTTGGAGCTTCATTTTCAATCTAACTTACTACTTTTATTTCTCTCTCTAGAAGTTCCCTCCTCTCACTCTTTCTCTCTCTATAATCGGCCATAACTCAATTCTTGTGTGTGTTATGTGTTTTTGATAACTTACAATTGGTATCAAGAGCCATGGTTATGACTAGCTAGATTGTGTGTACAATTTGTGGTTTAGTTTTTTCTTGTTTTTATTCTTCTTTCTTGGTTCGAATAGAAAAGGCAAGAAAAACATTGTTTGAGCTTTGTTGGTGGTTAAATTTGTTGAAAGGTTGTACTTTAGGGCTTAGATTATCACCTTGTGTTGTTTCTTGGTGATATACGACTCATTTGGTGGCTTTCTTGGAAGATTGAAGTGTTTTTCTTCCCTGCGTTTTGACTCTCGAAGTTGTGTTCTTCATTGCGTTTTGAGGTTGCTTGGGAAAGTCTTGATTGCGGTTTGGTAAGGAATCTGACTGCGTTTTGGTTTTTAACTAAAACGGGAAAGAAGACAAAACGCAGTGAAAGTGACACTTTGTCTTGTGGTGACTGCGTTTTGCCCTCCTGCGTTTTGAGCTACTGCGTTTTGGACTCCTGCGGTTTGGTCTTCTGCATTTTGTATCTAGCTGCGGTTTGTGGTCTCTGCGGTTTGCTTCAACTATTGCGGTTTGACCTTGCGTTTTGGATCTTGCGTTTTGTACTATTTTTCAGGTTGCGGTTTGAGTTTTGCTGTCTGCGGTTTGCCACTTGCGGTTTGCTTTAGCTTACTTGCGTTTTGCCTATTGCGGTTTGCTGTTGCGTTTTGCCATACTCAAGACCAATTATCAAGACTAACTAAACATTTCAACCAAATCCAATCACAACTTAACAACAATTCACCTAAACTAACAAACAATCATTCATCTTAACACACAATCACTAATCATTATCGATCCAAACTTTCATCATAACACATTCAAGTAATCAAATCACGGTTTATTCTTGATTTTTGTAAAATCCCGCGAAAGAATCTATTTCTCAGTTTCAATCATAGAATTGTAAAATCCCGTGCACATTAACATCATGGCAAGCACTTCTTCTGATGACATTCAAGCTGCCGGGTCCGATACCCGCCCTCCTATGCTTGATAGGACGGATTATGAATCATGGGCACAAAGAATACGACTTTATTGCTTGGGAAAAGAGAATGGTGTTAACATTCTTAAATCCATTGATGAAGGACCGTTTCAAATGGGCACCACTAGAGATGCTATCACTACCGCTGAGGATGGAACTGTCACTTTTGGAATCGACAGGCTATGTAATTACAACGATCTTAATGAGGAGGAGAAGAAGCATTATGATGCAGACATTAAAGCTTCTAACATTGTGATTCAAGGGCTCCCCAAAGATGTTTACAAGCTTATAAACTTCAACACTGAAGCCAAAGCTGTTTGGGACAATGTCAAAATGCTTCCAGCTGGATTTGAACTGACCAAAGAAGATCGTGAATCTCAGTTGTATGATGAGTTTGAGTACTTCAAGATGAATCCTGGAGAAAACATCACTGACTATTATGTGAGATTTCACAAGCTTGTGAATGACATGAGGATCATCAGGATGACAATGCCAAACGTCCAACTCAACTCTAAGTTTGTGAACAACATGTCACCCGAGTGGGACAGATTTGTCACTGCCGTGAACCTCAACAAAGGATTGAGAGAGACTAATTATGAACAGCTGTATGCCTACTTTCAACAACATGAAAAGCATGCTATCTATGATCATCAATTGAGGGAAAAACTCAATCCAACAACATCTAATGATCCTCTAGCATTTGTCTCAAATGTTCAGCCGTTCAATCAATCCTCACTTGATCAAGTTTATCACCATCCCTTTTCATCACAGAATCAGACATCATTTGCCCAATCATCGTTGCACCCACCATCTGCTATGAACAACCAACTGGATTCAGGATATTCTCATACTGACAAGATGATTGATAATCTTTCCAATCATCGTTGCACCCACCATCTGCTCTGAACCAAGCACATCAAAACCAGAAAAATAAATGGCAGTGAAACAAGCTAATGTTCCCATCATCATTTCTACAGGAGTAAACAGTGACACTAAAACTAGCGGGTCAAAGCCTAGTCGCAATACAAAGAAAGATAGGACTGCGCTAGCTAAGAGTGCTCATCAGGAGAAAGTAGAAGACCGTCTTTGGAACAATAAACTTGATTTGATAAAAAAGAATCGTGTTGATTCTAGTATTAGCTATAAGCGTACTTTAATTAATTCGAATTCTAATGCTATTTGTTAGACATGTAACGAATGCTTAATTTCTGGTAATCATGATGAATGTGTTGTGTCATTCTTGATGTCTTTTCAATGATCCCCAGTTAAGAATGTTAGGAAACCTAAACTGAGTAAGCAAATTTGGAAAGCAACAGGAAAAATGTTTGCTCATGTTGGTTATCAATGGAGACCCACTGGAAGAAAATTCACTTTAGGAGATCAGTGTCCCTTAACTAGAATGACTAATCATAAAGTAGTGACAATTAAGGAATGGAAGCCAACTGGTCGAATTTTCCCTTTAGAGACACAATGCCCTGTAACTAGGTCAATTGCTGCTACTAGTGAAGTTTCCACTGTGAATACCATGGCATCTATGAATCCTGTAGTTCCAAAATTTGTTTGTGCTAACCAAACGAACCCTAGTTGCACGTGGGGATCCACCTTTTTCAGTTATCCATCTTTGTCTGTTTTCAAATGCAGGTCGTACAAATCGTCCTTTGGTATTTGGACTCAGGCTGCTCAAAACATTTGACCGGGGATCGCTCACGGCTCAAGAATTTCATGAATAAGTTTATCAGTACAGTTAGATTTGGGAACGACCATTTTGGGGCGATTATGGGTTATGGAGATTATGTGTTTGGTGACAGTGTAATTTCCAGGGTATACTACGTGGAAGGACTTGGGTATAATTTGTTCTTTGTTGGTCAATTTTGTGATTCTGATCTTGAAGTTGCTTTCAGAAAACACACATGTTTCGTCAGAGAATTGGATGGTATTGATCTCCTTAAAGGCAGTCGTGGCACTAATCTATACACCATCTCTATTGAAGACATGATGCGGTCCTCTCCTATTTGCTTGCTGTCAAAGGCCTCAAAGAACAAATCATGGCTTTGGCACCGTCGTTTAAATCACTTAAACTTCGGCACCATAAACGAACTTACTCGCAAGGATCTTGTACGAGGTATGCCCAGATTGAAGTTTGAAAAGGATCATCTTTGTTCTGCTTGTCAATTGGGCAAAAGCAAGAAGCATACTCACAAACCCAAAACTGTCAACACCATTATGGAAGCTCTTCACACCCTTCACATGGATCTGTGCGGACTAATGAGAGTGCAGAGTATAAATGGGAAGAAATATATTCTTGTGGTGGTCGACGACTACTCTCGGTTTACATGGGTGAAGTTTTTGAGAACCAAGGACGAGACTCCAGAGGTTATCATCAAACTTATCAAACAGCTACAAGTAAGACTCAACAAAACTGTCAGAATCATCCGAACAGACAATGGAACTGAGTTTGTTAACAAACAACTCATTCAATTTTATGAAAGTATTGGCATAACTCACCAAAAAAGTGTTCCACGCACTCCTCAGCAGAACGGGGTTGTTGAAAGACGAAATCGTACTCTTATGGAAGCTGCACGAACCATGCTGATATTTTCCAAAGCACCGATGTTTCTTTAGGCGGAAGCAATTGCTACAGCTTGTTACACCCAAAACCGATCCTTGATACATACTCTTCACAACCAAACTCCATATGAGCTGATACATGGCAAGAAACCAGATCTTTCTTTTCTGCGAGTGTTCGATGCTCTATGCTACCCGACAAATGACAGTCAGGATCTGGGAAAACTAAAGGCTAAAGAAGACATTGGATTCTTCATTGGGTATGCACCAGATCGCAAGGGATACCAAATCTACAACAAACGAACCCGACAAATTATGGAAACCATTCACGTGACATTCGATGAGCTGACTGAGCAAACGGCTCCTGGACACACAAGTCCTGGACCCGCACCTAATCTTTTGTCTCCTGGACCAATTAGTTCAGATCTTGTATAGCATCCCACTCCTGCAATTCCTTATGTACCCCCTACGAGTGAGGAGTTGAAGAATTTGTTTGATCCGATGTTTGATGAATACTTTGAGCCACCAACTGTTGATAATACAACTGAAGTTCCACCTTTACCTCCAGTTGCTGATGCTCCAATTCCACACAACTCAGATGGTCCATCTGTATCTGTCTCAATTAGTCAAGACGCACCATCTGCCAGTCACTCACCATCATCATCGAATATTCAATCTCCTTCGGTACAACAAAGCTCTGCAGTTGATAATTCTTTAGATGTGAATCCTTTTGCTCCTGCTGTTGATGCTCCGTTTGTGAACATATTTGCTCATGAATCATCTAATGACGCATCTCCTTCAGGGGATCCTAACACGGCTACATCAGTTCCCTGTCCTCAACCACATGAACATCTCAGAAAATGGACAAATGATCATCTAATTGACAACATTATTGGGAATCCTTCTCGTCCGGTATCCACACGAAAGCAACTTGCTACCGATGCCTTGTGGTGCTTCTTTAATTCCGTACTATCCAAAGTCGAACCCAAAGACTTCAAAGATGCTATGTCCAAAGACAGTTGGTTTAATGCAATGCAAGAAGAAATTCATGAATTTGATCGACTTGAAGTATGGGAATTAGTACCACCTCTAGATTGTGCAATGATTATCGCTCTAAAGTGGATCTTCAAAGTGAAACTCGATGAGCATGGTGATGTTTTGAAAAATAAGGCACGGCTTGTTGCAAAGGGGTATCGTCAAGAAGAGGGTATAGACTTTGAAGAATCATTTGCACCGGTTGCTCGAATTGAAGTCATCAGAATCTTTCTCGCTAATGCTGCCAGTCAGAATATGACAGTCTACCAAATGGATGTAAAGACAACATTGTTGAATGGTGATTTGAAAGAGGTAGTCTATGTGTTAGGAATATAAATATTCATCTGAAGACTCGGTCACCCCGAATACTCATTAGCATTTAATAGCTCGTAGGAATATCAGTAATATTAATATGATTTGTATTAGTTTAGTTAGTTAAGTATTCGTGGAGTGGGTCGGGTCTTTACCCACTGTCAGCTCGCTCCACAGCCCACACGGGGCAACTAATATGTAACTATAAATACCCCTCTCCTACCAAGGGAGAGGGTTGGAACTTCTCAACCATTTAATACAATTCTCTTCACTTTCTCTCACTAAGTTCTCAACTCACTTTCTCTCTCTAAATCTCTCTTAAACCGCCGGCCAAATCCACCATATTTGTGTGTTTGATTTTTATGAATATGCTACAAATGGTATCAAGAGCCATGGTTAGGTTCGTGTAAGAGCATATTCAGATTCGTGGGTGGATTTTTGGTTCTTTTTAGGTCGTATAAAATAGTGAGCTAAAATCCTTGTTTAATCTTTGTTTGTGGTTAAATCTGTTGAATACTTGTACTTTTGTGTTCATTGAACTGTTTTACATCTTCCTTGATAACTTACAACTTGGTTAGTGTCTGTTTGTTGAAGATTTGAAGGATTTCTTGGCAGCGTTTTGGTGTTCGGAAGAGTTTTCATCATAGCGGTTTGACTCTCGGTAAAGGATTCTTAGCAGCGGTTTGTGCTATTTAGGTAAGTATTGTTGGCGGTTTGGTCTAAATCTTTGATAGTGGTTTGGATTATAACCAAATTTGGAAAAGGACAAAACGTACTGAAAAGGACGGTTTGTCCATTTGTGGTAGCGGTTTGTCAGTTCTTGTCTCTAGCGGTTTGTCGTTTAGCAGCAGCGGTTTAACCTACAGCGGTTTAGATCGTAGCGGTTCAGGATTCAGCGGTTTAATCTTCAGAGGGTTGAGTCTTAGCGGTTTTGGTCTCAGCGGTTTAGCTCTCAGCGGTTTAACCTTCAGTGGTTTAGGTCTTAGCGGTTCTGATTTCAGCGGTTTAGCTCTCAGTAGTTTAATCTTCAGCGGTTTTGGTCTTCACGGTTCTGGTTTCAGCGGTTTGATCATAGCGGTTGGGTTAATTACAACGGTTTGAGAATAGCGGTTTGGTATTCAGGACTTGCGGTTTGACTTAGCGGTTTGTTGTGTGGTTTAGCAGTTAGATATTAGCGGTTTGCCTAGGGTTTTAGCGGTTTGATACTTAGTGTTTTAATAGCACTTCAGTGGTTTTGGAATAGCGATTTGTTCTTGAATTTTGTAAAATCCCGCGAAAGAACTTATTTCTCGGTTTAAATCTCAAGAATTGTAAAATCCCGTATACAGTATGGCAACCATACCAAGCACTGCATCTGATGACATTCAAGCAGCTGGGTCCGATACCCGTCCTCCTATGCTTGATAGGACAGACTATGAGTCGTGGGCACAACGAATACGACTTTACTGCTTGGGCAAAGAAAATGGATTTAACATTCTTAAATCCATTGATGAAGGACCATTTTAGATGGGCACCACCAGAGATGTTGTTACTACTGGTGATGACGGAACTGTCACTTTGGGAATCGACAGACCTCGAACTTACAATGATCTTAATGAGGAAGAAAAGAAGAGGTATGATGCCGAAATTAGAGCCTCCAACATTGTCATTCAAGGTTTGCCCAAAGATGTTTACAAACTCATCAACTTCAACACTGAAGCAAAAGCTGTGTGGGACAACGTCAAAATGCTTCTAGCTGGATCAGAACTCACAAAGGAAGATCGTGAGTCACAACTGTATGATGAGTTCAAGCATTTTAAGATGAACCCTGGTGAGAACATTACAGACTACTATGTGAGATTTCATAAGTTGGTAAATGACATGAGGATCATCAGAATGACTATGCCCAACATCCAACTTAACTCAAAGTTTGTAAACAACATGACTCTAGAATGGGACAGATTTGTTACTGCAGTAAAACTCAACAAAGGTCTGAGAGAAACAAACTATGAACAGTTGTATGCCTATCTACAACAACATGAGAAACATGCTGCTTATGATCGTCTGTTGAGAGAAAACCTCAATCCAACTGCATCAAATGATCCACTGGCATTTGTTGCAAGTGCTCAGCCAATCAACCAATTGTCATCTGACCAAGCTTATCACCATCCCTATTCATCACCATCTGCTATGAGTCCACAACTGGATTCAGGTTACACTCACACCGACAAAATGATTGATAACCTTACCAACCAAGTGTCCTTACTTGTTCAACAATTTAAGGCTACACTCCGTCAGACTAACAATCAACTCAGAACCTCATCAAACCCACGCAATCTGGCAACGGTGGAGGATGGAAGAATTTTAGTTCAAAATGTTCAGGGGAGGCAAAACTTGAATCAAAGGAACATGGGTCGAGGTAATGTGCAGATCAGAGTAGGGAATGCAAATCAGGGGCAGGGGAAACAGACTAAGTGTTATAACTGTGGTGGACTTGGACACATTGCCAGAAACTGCAATCAACCAAAACGTCCTCAGAACTCAGACTATTTCAAGGACAAGATGTTGTTGATGCAGGCTCAAGAGAGTGGAGCGGTGTTGGACGAAGAAGAAATGTTGTTTCTTGCTGGCGATGGGGGAAATACTTTTGATGCCGATGTGGACGAACAGCCAGTTCAGGACCTTGCACTTAATGATCCTAACATTTTCAAAGCTGATGATTGTGATGCTTTTGATCTGATGTGGATGATGAACCAACAGCTCAAACAATCTTCATGGCTAATCTGTCCTCTGTTCTCTCATCACCTCAACAAGCTGGTTCCTCTACTGCATCTGTGATCTCTGAGGTACTAAAGCTTTATGACACATATGACGTGGTTGATAAACAAAAGATTCCCAACGAAGTACAACAGACAGATGGGGTTGATTCAGATACTGTTGACATGGGAAATAGTAATATTATTCCATATGAACAATATGTGAATCATAACAACGTGTCTGATGTACAAGGTGGTGCATCTTTTGTTGAAAATAGTGTTTGTGTTGTAGATAATGCATGTGTGGTAGATAATGCTTGTGAGTGGCATGAAAACACTGAGTTTGTCCCTGATGACCCCTTGACCACTAGACTAAACATATATAAAGATCAGGTGGCAATTTATGAACAACGTGCTAAATTTGAACTAATTGAACGTGAGCATAAAATGGATAGTCAAATGCGTACACTTATAACTGAGCGTAACTTAAGGGAGGAAACATTAAAACAAGAGTTGAATTCTTTACAAAAACAGCTGGATCAGACTGTTAAACAAAAACAGGAGGCCCTAGAGCATGTAAATACACTAAAACAAGATTTCAAGGAAAAAGAAACACAACTCTTAAATGATTTCTCAAGACTTAAAATCTTAAAGAATAAGCTTGAAAATAAGTTGTACACGCAAGACCAATCTAGAGAAACGGTTCAAATGCTTCAAAAGCACAAAAAGTTGTGTGATAAGCACAGTGTAAGTAATGTAGGTGAACCTAAATTAGCTCTCCTTAGAAAAGCTAAAGTGACCCAACCTGCCTTATATGATGCCAATGTGATGATTATGCCTGGTCATGCCCCACCTGATGTTTCATCCTTAGAAGAGAGTGATGAGATAGATGTGAGAAAAAGAGAAAGAATGAATGAGAAAATGAAGGATCCCAAATGCATAGCCAAACGAATAATAGTCAAACCCCATGATTATTATGAGGAGAATCGATTGACTGTGTTTGCACCTCAAAAGAAGTTAACGCCTGAACAAATATTTTGATCTATAGATATGGAAAAGAGAAAGGCCGATGAGCTTGAAGCCAAAACTCCATCCCTTAGGAAAATTGCAGCTGCGACGGTGTATCCTCCCAATACACCTAGGCATTTGGTCCCTTTGACTCTTCCTACTAAATGTAAAACCTTAATTAGCATATATGTACTTTGTCAACTATTTACTGATTTTGATAAAACATGTATGTTAATACAAATAGCGTCCCAAAAACGTTATTTATATTCTTTGATCTTTCATTAGTTTTGTTAATGACAAATATAAGGAATATCTTTTAGCAAATAATAAATACTAGCTTAGTCTCTTAAGTACACACTTTACACTTCACATATTAACTAAGAATTACAAGTTTAGTAACTTGTTTCCTTAAAAGGAAACTTTAATTCATAAACCATTCCATCACATCATTGTATGCATCACATACAATATCTTTGATATATCTTGGTTAGATATGCAAGCAACATAGTTGACATTTGAAGATCTTGGATGATATGGTAAGATACAACTAAGATATGGTAAGAGACAACTATTACATAGCTGTCACATCCCACGGATCCAAGTCCTATAAAGGACGGATCCCTTTTGAGGGATCCGCCGGATCCGTGAGCTGAAGATCAGCTTGCCTATAAATAGGAAGCTGATCATTTGGCTCTCTCATCACTCATATAGCTTAACACATATATTCATTCAGTACATATCTTACTAACATCATTCATAGTTGCATTTCACTTTGATCTTTCATTTTGTAGAAAAGAGATCAAACATTCAAGGATCTACAGAACCGTAATCCTTTAGTTGCATTACTGTGTGATCTTGTAGTTTGTTTCACACATCATATCTATCATTTGTAATCAGTGAGTGTGGTTAGTACTTTAGTCCTTAAAGTACAAAGAGTGTAGGGAGTGGTTGTACCCTTGTAAAGAACTCGACATCTAGCTTAGTGTCGGTAAAGTAATTAGGCGACGTCAGGTTGGTTCTACCTTGTGAAAGAACCCGGTGTTTAGCTTAGTACCGGAAAAGGAAGTAAGCGACGTGTAAAGGTTTTCTCCGCCTAGGAAAGGAGTTTGTTTCTTAGTGAAAGATAAACTCTCGAGTAGGAAACTCGGGGAGTGGAGTAGGGCAAGGAATAGAGTTCTTGTAGCCGAACCACTATAAACAACTGTGTCGTGTGGTTTGATCTTTCCTCTCTTTATCTTTTGTTTACATTGTGTGATTATTTATTTGTGATTGTTTCCTTTGAATTAACATATAGTAACAAAGCAAATAAAACTTTAAAAACGGTAAAAACTATTCAACCCCCCTTCTAGTTTTCCACAATTGGCATCAGGAGCTACGTTACTTAAGATCTTTAAAATATATTGTATTTTAAAACTTAAAACGATCCATGGATTTTGAAAACTTTAAAGAAGGGCAATCTATGCAGAGACCACCTCTATTTGAACCAAATTGTTTTATTTATTGGAAAAATCGCTTTGAGACTTATGTAAAGTCAAAGGATATAGATCTATGGTATATTATAGTTGATGGTGATTACAAGCCTATTAGTAATAATATTTCGGGTGGTCGGGATGAAGGAGCTTCTCTTACTCGTCACAGTGATGAGCAAAAGAAACTAATTGCCAAAAATAACGAAGCCAAAATGATGCTTTATAATGCCTTACCTAAGAAAGAATATGAAAGAGTTTTTATGTGTAAAACGGCTAAGGATATTTGGCAATCTCTTATTATCACACATCAAGGAAACTCACAAGTAAAAGATAACAAAATTGATCTTCTTGTCCAACAATACGAACAATTTGTTATCTCTGAAGATGAGACCATTGATAGTGCGTTTGCTAAGTTCAATACTATTATTACATCACTTAAAGCACTTGACGAATCTTTTTCTAGCAAGAATTTTGTCAGGAAATTTCTAAGAGCACTCCATCCGAAATGGAGAGCAAAGGTGACAGCTATTGAAGAATCTAAGGATCTCTCAAGCATGACACTGGATGAGCTCATAGGAAACCTAAAAGTTCACGAAATGATTATGGAAAAAGACTCGGAAATTGTCAAAGGCAAAAAGGAGAAGATTAAGTCTATTGCCTTGAAAGCCAAAGTCGAGTCAAGTGATGATGAGTCTTGTTCAAACAGTGATGATGAAGAATATGCCATGGCCGTGAGGGATTTCAAGAAATTCTTCAGGAGACGAGGAAAGTTTGTAAAACCACCTCGTGATGAAAAGAAATCCTCTCGGAAAGATCGTGACGATAAGAAAGGTAAGGTTTATAGGAAATGCTATAGGTGTGGTGACTCCAGTCACTTAATAGGAGAATGTCCAAAGCCTCCAAAGACCAAGTCTCAAAGAGCCTTCGTTAGTGGAGCTTGGAGCAATAGTGAAGGAGATGATGATGAGCAGCCTAAGAACAACGAAATTGCACTTATGGCTAATGACACAGAAGAGGTATGCTTGAAAGTTGATCTTGAACCTGATGAGTGGATCAAAGATAGTGGGTGCTCAAGACACATGACGGGAAACAAAAATCTTTTCTCAACCTACCAAGTGTATGACGGAGGTAATGTCACATTCGGTAGCAAGCTTAAAAGTAAAATCATCGGAAAAGGTATAATCTCTCATGACTCTCTATTTATTGATGATGTTGCTCATGTAGATAATTTAGGATTTAATTTACTTAGTATAAGTCAATTGTGCCGCAAAAAGTATAACGTCCTTTTCAGTG
Source organism: Artemisia tridentata subsp. tridentata (assembly GCA_021014915.2). Classification (NCBI taxonomy): domain Eukaryota; kingdom Viridiplantae; phylum Streptophyta; class Magnoliopsida; order Asterales; family Asteraceae; genus Artemisia; species Artemisia tridentata. The sequence goes on from CP139505.1 coordinate 181,494,866, forward strand.
AAAATGGAAGTAAAATACTTAAAGATGGCATAATCGTAGGAAAAGGTGTTTTAAAGAATAATGTCTATGTTATGAAATTAGATAAAACACCTAAAGATAAGTTATGTCTTACCTCCTTGGACGAAAACTCAACTCTATGGCATCGACGCTTAGGTCATGCTAATATGAGGCTTATTCAATCCTTGTCTTCCAAAGAACTCGTTAGGAACCTACCCAAGTTGAAATATGACCAACACTTTTGTGATGCTTGCAAAATTGGGAAACAAGTACATAATAGACATAAGGCTAAAAACATGGTATCTACATCTAGATGCCTAGAATTATTACATATGGATTTGTTTGGCCCGTCGGCTATACAAAGTTATGGAGGAAATTTTTACACTTTAGTCATAGTAGATGATTACTCTAGATATACATGGACAAAGTTTTTGAAAACTAAAAATGAGGCATTTGATAAATTTGAAATTCTAAGCAAGAAAATTCAAAATCAAATAGGAAGTAATATAATATCTATTAGAACTGACCATGGTCGAGAATTTGACAATGAAATTCAATTTGGAAATTTTTGTGATAATAATGGAATAACTCATAATTTCTCGGCTCCTCGTACACCTCAATCTAATGGTGTAGTAGAACGTAAAAATAGAACAATTCAAGAAATGAGTAGAACTATGTTAAATGAACAAAACATACCACAAAAGTTTTGGTGTCACGCTGTAGATACTTCTACATATATCCTAAATAGAGTTTTAATTAGACAATTTTTAAATAAAACTCCTTATGAAATTTATCGAGGCAAAAAGCCTACATTAGGATATTTTAGAGTTTTTGGAAGCAAGTGCTTCATTTTAAACACAAAGGACTATCTCACTAAGTTCGACCCAAAGTCGTATGAAGGTGTATTCCTTGGGTACTCGCAAAACAGTAAAGCATACATTGTATTAAACAAGTAAACATCAAGAGTCGAGGAATCGTTGAATGTAACATTCAACGAAAGTCCGCCTCCCTCTAAGACATCACCTTTGGTAGATGATGACTTAGTTGAAAGTCAAATGGTTAATGATATAGAAAACATTGAAAATGGTAATGAACCCATAAAAGGAGAAATTATTAATATTAAAGAAACTAAAAGTCATCCATTAGAAAACGTCATAGGAAAACTTAATGAAAGAACATTAAGATCCAAAGCTCAAAATGAAAGTAATTATTTTTGTTTTATTTCAACGGTTGAACCCAAAAACATAGACGAGGCAATAAAAGATGAATCTTGGGTAATTGCTATGCAAGAAGAACTAAATCAATTTATTAGAAATGATGTTTGGACATTGGTCCCTCCACCTAAAAACCAAACCATAATCGGCACTAAATGGGTCTTTAGAAATAAAATGGATGAAAATGGCATTGTATCTAGAAATAAAGCTAGGCTAGTAGCTCAAGGCTACAATCAACAAGAAGGTATAGATTACGATGAAACTTTTGCACCCGTAGCTAGACTTGAGTCTATTAGGATATTACTTGCATATGCATGTGCACATGATTTTAAGTTATTTCAAATGGATGTCAAAAGTGCTTTCTTAAATGGGTTTATAAATGAAGAAGTATATGTTGCACAACCTCCCGGCTTTGCCGACTTTGAAAAACCAAATTATGTTTTCAAACTTAAGAAAGCTTTATACGGACTTAAGCAAGCACCAAAAGCTTGGTATGATCGACTTAAGACTTTCCTAGTTGACCATAAGTATACCATGGGCCTAGTAGATAATACTCTCTTCACCAAGAAAAAGGGATCACATATTATCATAGTCCAGATATATGTGGATGACATTATATTCGGTTCAACTTGTCAAGAGTTATGCGACGATTTCTCAAAAATCATGCATGACGAGTTTGAAATGAGTATGATGGGGGAACTAAACTTTTTCTTAGGTCTCCAAATTAAACAATTAGAAGATGGGATATTCTTCAACCAATCAAAGTATATCAAAGATATGCTTAAGAAGTTTGGTCTTGAAGACTCAAAACCCATGAGAACACCCATGTCCTCCGAAACCAAACTCACTAGGGATGAAGAAAATGAATCCGTAGATAGCACTAAATATAGAGGAATGATTGGTAGTTTACTCTATCTTACGGCTAGTAGGCCTGACATTATGTTTAGTGTTTGTCTATGTGCACGTTTTCAAGAAGATCCAAAAACATCCCATCTTGAAGCCGTTAAAAGAATATTTAAGTACATCAAAGGTACTACACACTTAGGATTATGGTATCCCAAAGGAACGGGTGTAGAAACCATAGTGTATACCGACTCAGATCATGCAGGTGACTATGTTGATAGGAAAAGTACTAGTGGTATTTGTACTTTTGTAGGATATTGTCTCACATCATGGTTCGCTAAGAAACAAACTGCCCTCGCAATCTCAACAACAGAAGCAGAGTATGTGTCTGCAGGAAAGGCGTGTCAACAAGCACTGTGGATGAAACAAGCTCTCGTCGACTATGGAATTGAACTCAACAATATTCCCATTCTTTGCGACAACAAAGGTGCTATCGATTTAAGCAAAAATCCAGTCCAACACGCTAGAACCAAACATATTGAAATACGCCATCACTTCCTTCGCGACAATGTACAGAAGGGAATCATCTCAATTGAGAAAGTTTCCTCAGAGGACAACATTGCCGATATCCTCACTAAACCACTTAAACGTGAACCTTTCAACTATCTTAGACTTGGATTAGGATTAATGGAACCTAGTGATTAGGAGAAACATTAGTATAAACATTAGTTTAGACACACACGACACTAAACCAAAACATGTGTTCTGAATCCGCGGATCCAATCGACAACAAAGACGGATCCTTTGTTTGGGATCCGCCGGATCCGCCGCATGCTAAGTCCAGTTTATTATTTAATAAACAAGAACAAGTACTATTCACTCCTCACTCCAAAACATATCACCTTACTATAGTCGACACACACTTAATCTCCATCATATTTTAGACCATTTTCTTCCACAAATTTGTGCTTCTAACATCACTGTAAGTATTCTTATCATATTTATACTCCTGATCTGCGTCTAGGATTTCCATTTCATGCACAAAACCAAAACTTGGGGTATATGCATAATTCTTGAAAAATCATGAAGCATATTTATTGCATTATACTTAAAAACATGTTTTTCTTAGTTAGGAATTGCATCTCATAGCACATTGTCTTAATTTAACAAAAACCCCATGAAAATTTTTCACTAAAATCTTCTAACGACTAGGTAAAATGATTTTTTCTTACATTGTTCATACAAATGCAAAAACGTTATCTTTTAGACTTCACTTGCATAATGTCTCTTGAATGCTAAAGGGAATACATAACTAATATGTATTTTTGGGTACATTCAACCGTAGCTACATTGAAATAGGAGTGTTTGGGTTATCTCTCGTTTTGTAAACAAAACTTGCATAAACTAATTTTTCTTGCATCAAAAGGAGTCGAGATAACCGCACCTCCACATTGTCCCCATGTAGGCACACACTAGGAATTTTACACTTCCTTTGATCATTTTAACTAAAACTATGTAACTTTTTGTACTTAGGAAAATTATGCCTCCCGCAACCAACTACGATCACAAGAAAACCGTTAACTACTTACCCAAAGTCTACAAAACCAAGGGTCTAACCGATGCCCAAATCAAAATTTTCAAAGTCTTAGAGAAAAAGTATGTTCATGAGGGTAGAGCCGTAGATGCATCATTTTATGAAGGCACTCAACTTAGGGAACAATTAGCCGCAATTCAATTTGATTCTCTTCTAGACATAGATGAACCAATCATTCCTAGGTTCATACTTGAGTTCTATGCTAGTGTAGGTCTTAGCTCGAGTGATGAAGGTTACTTAAGTCTTCATTTTACTTTAAATGGAAATCTTGTCAACATCCCTCTTGATCAATTTGGTGAGGTCTTAGGAATTCCAAGTCAAGGTACATGTATTTACTCGGACAAATGGTCCTTAACAATCTTAGACTCAAATCTCGATAGGACGGCACCATATGCCACTCCTCTCCAATCAAAAGAAGTGATTAGGGAACATCTCTTCATTCCTAAGAACAATCCCACAAGAATGTATCGTGGTCGTGAAGTTGCTAGAGATCCATTTGCAATGGAACTTAATGAACTAAGACCCGAATTCAAGAAGATGGAGGATGTATTAAGGGCAAATGTGATGTGCACCATAGGAAACCGTGATCATATCAATGCTTGTTTATGCCACATGATGTACAACATCTCTACTCGTCAACCCTTCAATCTTGCTTATTATGTTGCCAAACGAATGTGTGACATTCCGGTTCAAAGCAAGATTTCAATGCCTTATGGTATGCTCTTAACCCGACTTTATAGAGCCTTTGCACCCGCTCGTCCAAACCATCTAGGCTTTGTTCCGGATTACAATGAAATTGAACACACCTTCGTTCCTTTGAGTGATTTTAGGGTTAGTGTTGATAAGGGCAAACGTCCTCGTGTTCCAACATCATCCTCATCATCTTCCATGAGTGAAGATGATGGTATGCCAAATTCTAGGATTCCTCCACCCGAGTACTTAAGCCATCTTCCTCCAATTCCACATGAATCCGCTGAGTATCGAAACATCAAAGGAATGGTGAAGAATCTGGGTCGTTGGATGATGAAATTACACAAGGGGATGAAGAAGTTGAAGAAGAAGCTGAGTTAATGGAGTGTTTGGTTTTAAACAATGTTGGATGTTGTGATGTTAAATTTCTATGTGTCTTGAATTTATCTGATAATACTTATTGTGTATGTGTAATAACTAACACTTGCAGGTAGATAACCATCACGGTTATCAATTTTCTGGGTTATTGCCTATGTTTGGCATAACACCTAAAACGGTAAGTTTCTAAGTATGGATTAAACTATGTGCAATCATGTGTTAATATTATCATATTTAGTTGTTTTGCTATACATATTAGATGTTAAGTAAGGTCTAGATGAATTTTTGGGTTTTCGTCGAAAAACGCGAAATATGACATATGTTCTGTTTACTTTCTTAGTTTTAGGCCTACGGATCCCGCGGATCCCAAAACAGGGTTCCGCCAAGGCTTATCGTTGGATCCGCCAACCGCCATCCTGCGGATTTGGCGGATTGCAAAATAAGGTTCCGTATTTGCAAACACTTGGATCCGCAGGTTTCCCAGTAAAATTCTAAAACTTTTTCGACTCATCCCGATTCTTAAATCTTAGTGTTTAGTATCATTTAGGCTTCATTCACTGATCATAATTCATCTTAGAATCATTTAGGAATTCTTAGAAACTTAGGAACAAAATTTCCCACCAAAATTTAAATTTTTGAACTTTAGGTGTGAGTTACCAAACAAATACAAAGAAGGAACCCTTTTTAGGGATCCGTCAAATCCGTGGAAATATCAAATCATCAGATTTTCCACTATCCTCTTGTATTAACTACATATCCAACACATATTACTCAACCAAAGCTAAATGGATTGACTTCCTTGATATGACCTGCACAAATTTTTGTTCCAAATCATTAGTAACCAACATTCTCTATTGGATTCACATCAAATCCAAACACACAGACTCACAAACCTTCTGTCTATAAATTAGCACTTTAGGATCATCACTTCACACAACAACCATTTCCTCTCCTGTACATCTTAGCTATCATACTTCACCATGACCAAGTCACACAACTCTTCCACATCTAGAACTCCAAGAAGAACAGCCCGCATCAGTGTTAAACCTTGTTGTTTTATCAACTTAGCAAACTCTTCATCTGAGGAAAATTCTCCTCTCAATATATCATCACCCATTGCTAGTGAAAATTTCCTTACCCTCTCCACCCCAACACCATCACATGTTGTTATACAAACACCACCACCAACCCTTACTCCAATAGCCACTACTCCACCACCGGCTCCATCACAGACTGTTAGATCACCATCACCACCAAAATCACCTAAACTCCAACCCTTGGAATTATTTAGGACTCCTCCTACATCACCACATCTTGATGACTTAGAAGAACTTTCACCAAAACTACCCAATCTTCCACCCATGACCTTTGAAGGTCAACAACCCATGCTTTTTCACCCGGTTTACCCAGACATCCATGGCCCTTTATACCATGATGCACAATCATCCCAACCTCAACCACAACCTCTATCACCCACATCCACTCTAGTTGCCATTGACGAGGCAATGTGGATGAATGTGCCTCAAACCCAAGAAGAGATTAGTGAAGAGCTCAATCGTCTCTACACTCTCTCGGGTATGGTAGACCATCGCCTTCATGAAGCAATGGACATTCAAAACATCCTTATGAACTCCCTCCAAACACCACAACAACCATCCAACAACAACAACAACCAACCACCACCACCGCAAAGCTTGGAGCCTAGTCTCCCTCCCGGCTTCTCAAGTCATGATTGCGCACATTGCGAGAGAACGGCTCACTTGGCCCAAAGGACCAACATCTTGGTCCATGAGCTTCAAAATGAGATGAGGTTCATCTTGAACCATGTTCTTGAACGTTTGAACGCAATCTCTCATCCTCCTCAATAGGAGGTTTTTAGACTAGTTGTTAGGACCTCTAAAATTGTTGTTTTAGGACTTTTTACTTTTTATGTCTTTTTATTGTAATCATACCATCATTTCTCTTTGTGACTTTTGTCACAAAATTTTCAACTTATATGAATATGATGTTTTATGCTTATGAGTGATCAACATATTGCATATTATCATTATCATTATGAACTAACATTCCTATATTGCATATATTATATCTTGCATATGATTGCTTTAGGTACAAATTATGATCAGACACTTAGTTTGACTTTTTAAAGTCAAACATATTGAAAGGCTTGTTTGGAAGAACACTTCACAAGCATTCTACTTCTTCATTGAAGTCATTTCATAACTAACACTTCATTTGCAGCATATCATACCCTTCAATAGTATACGTTGGTACTCGAGAAGTGAGGAGTATACATCGAGGGGGAGCATCTCATAAGCATCTCATATACTAACCGTTTGTTTTGTAGATTCATGCATCATTTCCTTGATTACTCCATTTAGGGGGAGTATAAAACAAGGGGGAGCTCTTAAAGTTCTCAAAATCGCATTCCGCTTCGCTACTCTTTTTGTTTCGACAAAAAGGGGGAGAAAGGACTAAGTTTGCATCAACTGTGAATCATCACAGTACATACATTTTTTACAAAACTTTTCTTTAATAAACAAACTTAATATATATTTTTAAGAACTCATGCTATATTTATTCTCTTGCTCAAAAATATACTTTATGTTTTGTCATCAACAAAAAGGGGGAGATTGTTAATACAAATAGCGTCCCAAAAACGTTATTTATATTCTTTGATCTTTCATTAGTTTTGTTAATGACAAATATAAGGAATATCTTTTAGCAAATAATAAATACTAGCTTAGTCTCTTAAGTACACACTTTACACTTCACATATTAACTAAGAATTACAAGTTTAGTAACTTGTTTCCTTAAAAGGAAACTTTAATTCATAAACCATTCCATGACATCATTGTATGCATCACATACAATATCTTTGATATATCTTGGTTAGATATGCAAGCAACATAGTTGACATTTGAAGATCTTGGATGATATGGTAAGATACAACTAAGATATGGTAAGAGACAACTATTACATAGCTGTCACATCCCACGGATCCAAGTCCTATAAAGGACGGATCCCTTTTGAGGGATCCGCCGGATCCGTGAGCTGAAGATCAGCTTGCCTATAAATAGGAAGCTGATCATTTGGCTCTCTCATCACTCATATAGCTTAACACATATATTCATTCAGTACATATCTTACTAACATCATTCATAGTTGCATTTCACTTTGATCTTTCATTTTGTAGAAAAGAGATCAAGCATTCAAGGATCTACAGAACCGTAATCCTTTAGTTGCATTACTGTGTGATCTTGTAGTTTGTTTCACACATCATATCTATCATTTGTAATCAGTGAGTGTGGTTAGTACTTTAGTCCTTAAAGTACAAAGAGTGTAGGGAGTGGTTGTACCCTTGTAAAGAACTCGACATCTAGCTTAGTGTCGGTAAAGTAATTAGGCGACGTCAGGTTGGTTCTACCTTGTGAAAGAACCCGGTGTTTAGCTTAGTACCGGAAAAGGAAGTAAGCGACGTGTAAAGGTTTTCTCCGCCTAGGAAAGGAGTTTGTTTCTTAGTGAAAGATAAACTCTCGAGTAGGAAACTCGGGGAGTGGAGTAGGGCAAGGAATAGAGTTCTTGTAGCCGAACCACTATAAACAACTGTGTCGTGTGGTTTGATCTTTCCTCTCTTTATCTTTTGTTTACATTGTGTGATTATTTATTTGTGATTGTTTCCTTTGAATTAACATATAGTAACAAAGCAAATAAAACTTTAAAAACGGTAAAAACTATTCAACCCCCCTTCTAGTTTTCCACAATGTAAGAAGAGAATTACACCAACCGGAATTTTTGAGGGGGAAAGGGGTTTTGAACAGACAAAAAGGTGTTACTTAACTGAGGTCATTCCATTCTTTAAATTACTCAAGGAACAGTTTGAGGGATTGCAAAACGCTCTTGAAATTGAAGTAAATGAAATGAAAGTAATATTTAAAGATATGGAAAATGAGGTAGCTCAAAATGCGATAGAACTTAAGAGCCGGGAGATCGAGAGAAAGAACATTCTCATCACCAATGAGAATTTGATTGCTAGATGTATTGCACAAGATATATTTTATACTGCCACTGATTCTGCTTTAACTGCCTGTCAATTTCATGAGTATTCTATTGCATTGAATGTTACCCAGAATCGTGTTGTTGAGCTTGAGGGGGGAGAATTTGAAACTGCAAGAGAAAATTCAAAATGATGACCATGATAACATGGTCAAGCGTTTTTCAAAACTAGAAGTTGATTATCTTAATTTACAATTGAAATATCAACACTTAGAAGAAAAATGTAAAATATCAAATGCCAAGACATCTCTGGATGCTCCTGAATTTGATACATATTTTGAATTGAGTAAACGTGATGAAAAAATTCAAGCTCACACTAACACGATTCGACAGTTGAGGGCTCAAATTTCCCAATTAAAGTCAAATAAGAGTGAAGCAATTGGCACCAATAAACCATCGTCTTTGGATTCTCAGAATTTTCACTATCAGGACACTATCAATAAGTTACATGGTGAAAATGAGTGTTTTCGAGCTGAAAATTCAAAAATCAAACAGCATTACAAAGAGTTATATGACTCAATTAAAGTCACACGAAACAGTCATAATGAAAAAATAACTTCTTTGTTAAATGAAATTGAGAATCTTAAGACTCAGGTGAAAGGAAAAATGCCAATTGACACTTGTGATAAGGTTGCTCCAAAGGCTTCTGTTGTTAAAAAGTATGATGTTGATGTTGTGCCTATTCCAATTCCCCTTAGGAACAATAGGTCTGCCCATCAAATTTATCTTAATCACCTTAAGGATAGCCTGGATATACTTCGTGAGATTGTAGAGGAGGATAGGATAGAAAAACCACTTGATAAAGCAGTTGTGGATGCCTGCTTCCTCACTAAAAGGTCTCAGGAATTTTTAGAGTACGTCATTGACACTGGCCCTAAGATTGATAACAAAAGAGATAGATTTGTTGCATCATCATCTATGACTAAAAACAAGCAAGTAACCTTTGACCTACCACTGAGAACATCAGAACCCAGCACATCAAAGTCAGGAAAGCAAATGACAGTAAAACAAACTAATGTTCCCATCATTACTTCTACAGGAGTAAAATGTGACACCAAAGCTAGCGGGTCAAAGCCTAGAGGCAATGCAACGAAAGATAGGACTGCGCCGGCTAAGAGTGGTCACGAGAAGAAAGTAGAAGCCCAACTTAGGAACAATAAGTTTGCAATGAGTAGAATGAATCGTGTTGATTCTAGTATCAAAAGTACTGTAATTAATTCGAATTCTAATGCTGTCTGTAAAACATGTAACGAATGTTTAATTTCTGCTAATCATGATGATTGTGTTGTGTCATTTTTGATGTCTCCTGTATAACCCCATGTTAAGAATGTTAGGAGAACTGAAACAAGTAAGAAAGTTTGGAAGGCAACAAGAAAAACATTTGCAAATGTCGGGTATCAATGGAGACCTACTGGAAGAAAGCTCAGTTTAGGAGATCAGTGCCCCTTAACTAAATTGAATAACCATAAAGTAGTGAAGGTTAAGGAATGGAGACCAACTGGTCAAATGTTGCCTTTAGTGACACAATGCCCTACTACTAGGTCAATTGCTTCTTCTAGTGTAATTTCCATTGTAAATACAGTTGCATCTATGAAACCTGTAGTTCCAGAATTTGTGTGTGCTAACCAAACGGACCCCAGCTGTACGTGGGGATCCACATTTTTCAGTTATCCATCGTTGTCTGTTTTCAAATGCAGGTCGTACAAATTGTCCTTTGGTATTTGGACTCAGGCTGCTCAAAACATATGACCGGGGATCGCTCACGGCTCAAGAATTTCATGAAAAAGTTTATCGGGACAGTTAGATTTGGGAACGACCATTTTGGGGCAATTATGGGTTACGGAGATTATGTGTTTGGGGATAGTGTAATTTCCCGAGTATACTATGTGGAAGGACTAGGACATAACCTGTTTTCTGTTGGTCAATTTTGTGACTCCGATCTTGAAGTTGCTTTCAGAAAACACACTTGTTTCGTCAGAGAGTTGGATGGTGTTGATCTTCTTAAAGGCAGTCGTGGTACCAATTTATACACCATCTCAATTGAAGAAATGATGAGGTCCTCTCCTATATGCTTGCTTTCAAAGGCCTCGAAGACTAAATCATGGCTTTGGCACCGTCGTTTGAATCACTTGAACTTCGGCACCATAAATGACTTGTCTCGCAAGGATCTTGTACGAGGCATGCCTAGATTAAAATTTGAGAAAGATCATCTTTGTTCTGCATGTCAATTGGGCAAAAGCAAGAAACATACTCACAAACCCAAAACCATCAATACCATCATGGAAGTTCTTCACACCCTTCACATGAATTTGTGCGGACCAATGAGAGTGCAGAGTATCAATGGAAAGAAGTATGTTCTGGTGGTGGTCGACGACTACTCTCGGTTTACATGGGTAAAATTTTTGAGAACCAAGGATGAAACTCCAGAGGTTATCATTAAACTAATCAAGCAGTTACAGGTAAGGCTGAACAAAACTGTCAGAATCATCCGGACGAACAATGGAACTGAGTTTGTTAACCAACAACTCAGACAATTTTATGAAGATATTGGCATAACTCATCAGAAAAGTGTTGCACGCACTCCTCAGCAAAACGGTGTTGTTGAAAGACGAAATCGTACTCTAGTGGAAGCTGCAAGAACTATGCTAATATATTCTAAGGCTCCGATGTTTCTTTGGGCAGAAGCAATTGCTACTGCATGTTACACCCAAAATCGTTCCTTGATACACACTCTTCACAACAAAACTCCTTACGAGCTGTTACATGGGAAGAAACCAGATCTTTCCTTTCTTCGTGTGTTCGGTGCCTTGTGCTATCTGACAAATGATGGTCAAGATTTGGGAAAGCTAAAAGCTAAAGCAGACGTATGTTTCTTCGTTGGGTATGCACCAGATCACAAGGGGTATAGAATCTACAACAAGAGAACCCAAAAAATCATGGAAACTATTCACGTTACATTCGATGAGCTGACTGAGCAAACGGCTCCTGAACAAACCAGTTCTGGACCCACACCTAATCTATTGACACCTGGACCAATTAGTTCAGGTCTTGTACAGAATCCCATGCCTACAGTTCCATATGTACCTCCCACCAGTGAAGAGTTGAAGAAGTTATTTGATTCGATGTTTGACGAATATTTTGAGCCATCAACAGTAAATACCACTACGGAAGTTCCACCTATACCTCCTGTTGTTGATGCTCAAATTCCACAGAACTCAGAAGGTCCATCTGTATCTGTATCAATCAGTCAAGATGCTCCACCTGCCAGTCAATCGCCCTCATCATCAAATATTTAGTCTTCTTCGGTACAGCAAGGTTCTGCAGAAAAAAATTCTTTTGAAGTTAATCCTTTTGCTCCTGTCGATGATGTTTCGTTTGAGAACATATTTGCTCCTGAGTCTTCAACTGATACATCTTCTTTAGAAGATCACAACACGGCAACATCAGTTCAAAACCCTCAACCACATGATCATCTCAGAAAATGGACCAATGATCATCCAATTGACAACATCATTGGTAATCCTTCGCGTCCGGTATCTACACGAAAACAACTTGCCACCGATGCACTGTGGTGTTTATTCAATTCCGTACTATCCAAATTCGAGCCAAAAAATGCTAAAGAAGCAATGTCCAAAGACTGCTGGTTCAACGCTATGCAAGATGAAAGTCATGAATTTGATCGACTTGAAGTATGGGAATTAGTGCCTCCTCCAGAGTGTGCAATGATCATTGCTCTAAAGTGGATCTTCAAGGTGAAACTTGATGAGCATGGTGATGTTCTGAAGAACAAGGCATGACTGGTATGTGCTTAAACACATACCATTTCTCGACCAAAACCGGACCAAATTGACCAAAAACCCGTCCATAACGCCAAAAGATATAGTGTTTTTGTGTTTTGTTTATGCAGGGACGGATATCGCGAAAAACCGACAAAAAGACACAAGAAAACAAGAAAACGAGCACGGGATACGGAATCGGCTCAGAACCGGAACCGGGAAAGAAGATTTTGTCAAAAAGTCAACAGAGGTCCTCATATTTTCAGAGATTGTCAATTTCAGCCCTTGGATCTACTTTTGAAAAATGGCATGATCAGTCCCTATAAAATCAGAAGTTACAAAAATGGTCCTTCACTAAAAACACAAATCCTAAAATTACTACACCTTACCCGGATTCACCTTAAATCCAACAAACCAAATCCAATCCACAAACTAAACCCCCAAGCCCAAAGAATAAACCCGCTAGCCCAACTCCTTTTACCTAAACCCGGATCCACCCACAAAACCCCAACCCGGTCAAAGTATTAACTAAAACTAGTCAAACAAAAATAAATAACTCACAAAAATTTACCCGCCCCCCTTTTTATCCTTTCCCAGAAAAGATGAACCCTAATTACCCCGTACCCCTAATTTACCCAATTAAGGGTATAATTGTCTAATCATTAGGTGTCAGGGATGTCAGATGAGGGCAAGAAACACACGCATGGACACATGGCAGCTTTCTATTGGTCAAGACACCGCATCAAAGTTGATCAGACGGCTTGGAATTGAAGATTGGAGGGCAAGGAATGATCAAGGGTTGAAAACAAATCTAAGAAGCACACTATCCCTCGGATTGATGACCTGGAATCAGAGGCTAGAAGGTTCTCCCCTCAGCTATAAATAGGAGGTCGATCCTCATGTTAGTTAGTTAAGTTTTTAGTATAAGGTTACTCTGTCAAAATTATTTACTGTTTTGTAATTTTAAATTTCTTATTGTAACTTTTGAATTTTGTTAATGAAATTTTAATTTTAGATTTACTTTGATCCTGTTTTAGTTAAATTGTTTATCTGAAATTAGTTTATTAAAATTTTTATTAGTTTATTACAAATCATTTCTAGTTTAGTTCTGTTTTAATCTCAGCTTTTGTTCAAATTCCTTTTAAAAAATCCAAAAATAATTCCAAAAATATTTCAAAAATTCAAAAATATTTTAAACTTAAGCTTCAACAAGCTGTTTTATCTTAATTTTAAGCTAATATAAGCTATCTAGCTTATTGTTAGCTTCTGGTAGTTAAATTCAATTGATATCTCACAAATCCTCAAAAGTCAAATAGAAAGTCAACAAGTCAACATCTGGTCAAAGTAGCAGTTCAGGTGATAAGCTGGGGTGTTAAGCTGATCTGGGTGTTGTTTTTGGCTAATTGATAAGCCTGGGTTCAGATTAGTATTTGGTTCATCCCATTGCAGCCATATCTCTTGTGAACAACTTGTAAGTTCCATATAATTTGCATTCATAAGTTGATTTAGATTAACTGCTTTATTAGAGCTTATTTAGGTTTGGCAATTACATCTCAGTAGTTTATTTAGTCAGAAAGTTAGTTGAGTTTTATTTTCAGAACTTATTTCAGTTATTCATAGTTTAAGAGTACAAAAGTAGATTAAAAAGGGTTGTTTGGATTATAAGAAGTTGAGCTTATTACTGTAGCATTGCAATTAAGTGAAATCTGATCTAGCTTAATTAAGGTATTTTGAGTTCATATCAGTTGGAGTTTTGAGGATTTAAGTGCCTAAAGTAAGTTCAGCCTACATTGTGATTTTAAGACTTAATAAGCTTAGAATAAGCATCAGCATAAGCTGAGCTTAATTGGATCTTATTCTTGCAATTCTGAGTTCATTGTAGTTGCCTAAGTAAGTTGTTAAAAGTGTGGTTCATTTGGTCAAGGTTTTCAACAAATTTGCGCCACTTTTACATCTCTGCTGTCACAGAACAAGTGCAGACCTGCACTTGTTTATGGTCTGCTGATCTAAGCTATTTTGTAGCTTATTTAATTAAGCTTTTGCCTTGAAATTTGGTTTGTAGTGAGTTAGTATAATAAGCTATAGGTGTGATATCTGGGATTAAAGTTTTGTGCCTTCTTAGATAGCTTAAAAGAGGCCTGCAAAAGCCCCCTTGGCTGTTCTTAACTTGTTCTCAGTATTAGTGTGTTTTCTTGCTCTGTTCTTGGCTTCTTTTGAATGTGTAGTTGATTGATTTAATTGATCATTTTCAGTCTTTGAATAGTTAGTAGTACAAGCTTCTTAGATTAGCTTTTGTTTTCTATTGAATAGCTTTTGGTTAGCTTTTATAGTTGCTTGAAGTTAGCTGCAAATCAACCTTTTCTGTCCAAAACCAAAAGCTGTGCAGCAGCTTTTGGGATTGTCCCATAAGCTTTTCTGTTGATTGTCAGTTTTTTTAAGCTTGTGTTTATGTGTTTTATCCTATTTGAGCTTTTGGAAATTTTTGGCTAGCTATAGCTTATTTTTAGCTTATTTCTCAATTGCTTATTCTCTGTTTTAGCTTAATTAGACATAATCAGCTTTTGAAATTATTTTTCTTAAATTTCTTATTAAAAATTAAAATTACTCTAAAATTTTCAGATTTTATTAATTAGTTTTACTATTTTTAAATCATTTAAATTGATTTAATTATTTTTTAATTCATAAAAAAATATTAAAAAGTCAAAAAAATATTTTTCTTTTTCCAAAAATTTTCTTTTATCATTTTTTATATAGGAAAATTATTTTTATATTTTTAGGTTTTAAATTTTAGAATTTCACTTTTATTTACGTTTTATAATTCGTCGCGTAACGTTTTTAAAATTCAAATTTTCGTTTTTAGGTTCGCGTGCTTAGTTTAATTGTTTCAATTAGCATAATTAGTTGTTTTTATTTCATATTTCATTGTTCGTAGTGTAAAATCACAAATCACCACTCTTTTTCACACTCATTCACCACACGTATTCGATAACGTCACGAAAACTCAATATTCGACCTTCGTTGGGACACGACCTGGGGAAAACGCATACGTTGCCTTTTCCTTTGGAAACACAAAAATACTAAATCAATGACTAGTTGCAAAAGGGTATCGACAAGAAGAGGGCATAGACTTTGAAGAATCTTTTGCTCCGGTTGCACGAATTGAAGCCATTAGAATCTTTCTCGCAAATGCTGCTAGTCAAAATATGATAGTCTACCAGATGGATGTTAAGATAGCTTTCTTGAATGGTGACTTAAAGGAGGAAGTCTATGTGAGTCAACCAGAAGGATTTGTGGACGCTGATCATCCCACTCATGTCTATCGCTTGAAGAAGACCCTCTATGGCTTGAAGCAGGCACCTAGAGCATGGTATGACACGCTGTCCAAGTTCCTTCTTGCAAACGGATTTTCCAAGGATGTTGTTGATCCCACACTATTCACCAGGAAGGCGGGCAAACATCTACTTCACGTTCAGATACATGTAGATGACATTATTTTTGCCTCTTCTGATCCTAGTGAATGTGATCGGTTTTCAAAGGAGATGAGTTCTAAGTTCCAGATGTCGATGATGGGACAAATGTCATTTTTCTTAGGTCTGCAAATCTCTCAAAGTCCCGGAGGCATCTTCATTAATCAATCCAAATATGCATACGAAATTTTGAAGAAGTTTGGATTTGATTCAAGTGATTCTGTTGACACTCGCATGGTTGAAAGATCAAAGCTGGATGAAGACCTCTCTGGGATCTCGGTTGATCAAACAAAGTATAGAAGTATGATTAGATCCTTGATGTATCTCACTGCTAGTAGACCTGATCTTCTGTTCGCAGTATGTATGTGCGCTCGGTACCAATCCAAGCCTAACAAAAAAGCATATGGAAGCAGTGAAAAGAGTCTTCAGATATCTTCAAGGCACTGTTCATATGGGTCTCTGGTATCCTAAGGACACTGCAAAGGAACTCACGGCTTATGCCGATGCTGATCATGCTGGGTGTCAAGATACTCGTCGAAGTACTTCAGGGGGAGCTCAGTTTTTGGGGGGAAAGTTGGTTAGTTGGTCTTCTAAAAAGCAGATGAGCACTTCTATATCTTCTACAGAGGCCGAGTACATTGCTATGTCTGCTTGTTGTGCTCAAATCCTATGGATGAGATCACAACTTTCAGACTATGGCTTTGCATACAACAAGATTCCTCTGTATTGTGACAACAAAAGCGCTATTGCTCTTTGTTGTAACAATGTCCAACACTCCCGGTCGAAGCACATCGATATCAGGCATCACTTCATAAGGGAACAGGTTGAAAAGGGGATTGTTGAACTATACTTCGTGAGGACGGAGTTTCAGTTGGCTGACATCTTCACCAAGGCACTTCCGAGAGAACGGTTTCAGTTTATTCTCCCTCGTCTTGGTATGAAGAGCTTGACACCTGAAACACTCAAATGTCTTCAAGAAGAAAAGGAGGAGTAAAGGATTGGCTTCACATATCCTTGTATATACGTGTATATATCTTAAACCAAAAAGAAAATAGAAAAATATAAAACCTATAAAAAAAATCAGAAAAACAGAAAATACCAAAAATAGTTCTTCTAGGCATGTCTTCTGTTTATCGATAACATTTACGGACCTAGAAATGTCATTCAATAATGACACGGGTCTTTAAATGAAGCTCGAGCAGAAGTTATACTAACCAGTTAAAACATGTCTAAATGGCTTGCAGTTACTTCATACTGCAACCCGCGCTATACTATGGGGAAAGCATGTCGCCAAAAAGACAGTTGTTCCTCCAACTGGGTGATGTTCACCTGGGCATGGATTACTTTATATCCATGTTTCTTCGATCTGATGTACGATTCAGTGCATCATTTCTGGTATAAGAAGAGAAGTATTCTTTGCACCACAAACTCTTTATTTTCTATGATTCTTCAGGAGAGTTTTCGTGTTTCACAAGGTGGTAACTGGACTTAAATTTTCACAAATACTTAAAGCTCAATTGAATGACAACAGCTCTTTAAATAGAAAATGGGTCATTAATTGAGGGGGAGAGTATTTGTTCAAATTTTTGACTCCTTTTTAAGCATTGTGCAACATTAGCAGTGACACTCTCTCATGGTTTAAGGGGGAGCATAGTATGCTCCATAATCAGATTGTATATTAAAACCTGACCACATTTTCTCCCTAATTTTCTAAACATATTTAAATCAATTGGGATCACAAATCTTAAAAGGTTTGAAATTTTGATCGGGGGAGAGAATGTGATTTAAATATGAAATCTGATAAAAATGTGATGTTTTGGACCTAAATGTAAGCTCTCCCATATGTGCTAAACTCTTTCGCATATCGATGCACATATTGAGGGGGAGAAAATGGTTTATTGAAACAAAAAGGAGATGGCATATCATGTGAGCGTGACTCAGTCTTCACCAATGAATTGACGAAACATATACTGTCATTAATCGAAAGGATGCGTCCTGGCCGGGTAATAATTTCAAGCTGGTCTAACCAGTGATGTAAGTGTGTCTCGAAGAGGACGTATCTGAGTAGAGTGTACCATTTCGAGAAACTTTCTGTGGATGTGACCAGGCCGGGTAATAATTTCAAGCTAGTCTAACTAGTGATGTAAGCGTGTCTCGAATCGGTCATGTTCACTGAAAGTGGATCAATTCAAAAAGTGCAATCTCTACCCAACATGTGCAAATTTTAAATTAAAACATATGAGCACATGTTAAGGGGGAGCCTTTGAAAATTATAAAACTCTCAAAGTGTTAGCAAAATGTGTTTCATAATCATGAACATTTTGAGAGACTTTTCAAGGATTTTGGTTTACGGCAACATAAGATAGTCATGATGTTATAAGGTGGCTAAGGTTAGGAAAACCGTCCTATGATCCGCCAGAGCCGGAGGGATCTACCCAGGGACAATACCGAATAGTTAGTATTAGAAAGTCCTTAGGTATGATCATGAAAAAAGGAGTAATATGAGAAAGGATAAAGAAGGGGTTGAAGAATTAAAAAGAAATGAAATGAGAAAGGGTGAAAAGAAATAGCCCTCCAATTATTCAACCTTAGGGCAGAAACCGGGTTCAATTCATATGCAACTGGTTGTTACTAAGGTAACACCGGTATTGAAGATAAGACGTCATGGACCCAGTGACGCACTGCACTAAACCTTCTAAGCCACTCAAGTTCTCTTAAAAGGACTTGTTTCATTCTCACGGGGAACCCCGCATAATCTATCGACCGCTCATTACGAGTTATGTTAATATTGAAACAGGAGACACCGCTCCAGTCTCCGACCACCAAAATTGCACTTATCGAGTCTAGAGCCACGAGATGCATCATAAGATCTCATAGGAACACGTGTTACTCCTACACTGGTTGTTCAACATTAAGGACACCAGATGTAAACTTATGAGTCCTATGCAGATCTCAGCAATCTGCCAGAACATTTATGAGGGAATTTACAAATGTAATTCTCAGTGATTGAATGGAAATTCCTGCCAGGGTCGACATCAAACAGCCCTGAAAGCAGGTCACTTCGGTAATTCCTTGTGGATTACGCTTAGTGGTCACGGCGGTTCAAACGGTCTACAGTCGTGGAGCGAACTCCAGCGACTCACCTAATCGTTGATTTACCACGGTAGATCTTTTAAGCCCTCTGTGGGTTTTCGATTAGGAACGACCTTGGTAAGGATTAGAGAGATTTTTCACACTATGCTGTTAACAATCTCGAAATCCAAACCTATAAGTGTCGGATGTTTTATTGCTAACTGTCGTATGCAAGAATTCCTGGCGATTGTAGCTGATTGCAGAGAAGATGCCAATCCACTACCACATGCTCACACTATACCATCATTGTATACAAAGAAGTCATGATAAACTAAAAGACCTTCAACACTGCTTCTGCAAACTCTGATGCTGAAAATCATGACCCAGAATAGTGTGAGCATGTCGGCTCAAAGAGTACCACATCACATGGAGACATACTGCTAAAAGATGACTTGGAGACATATGTTGGATGAAGACATCAAAGAATCACCAAAGATCATCCAAGACTGAAGAACAATCATCAAAAGTTCACTGCTGAAAGGCACAAAGACTTATGACGTTGAAGAATCAAAGACTACGAGCTATGAAATCAAGATCATATGAAAGAATGCTAGATTTCGAAATATTATTTCCGGGGTGACCTCCCTTAGGGGGAGATTGTTAGGAATATAAATATTCATCTGAAGACTCGGTCACCCCGAGTACTCATTAGCATTTAATAGCTCGTAGGAATATCAGTAATATTAATATGATTTGTATTAGTTTAGTTAGTTAAGTATTCGTGGAGTGGGTCGAGTCTTTACCCACTGTCAGCTCGCTCCACAGCCCATACGGGGGCAACTAATATGTAACTATAAATACCCCTCTCCCACCAAGGGAGAGGGTTGGAACTTCTCAACCATTCAATACAATTCTCTTCACTTTCTCTCACTAAGTTCCCAACTCACTTTCTTTCTCTAAATCTCTCCTAAACCGCCGGCCAAATCCACCATATTTGTGTATTTGAATGTTATGAATATGTTACACTATGTCAGTCAACCTGAAGGATTTGTGGACCCTGATCATCCTACTCACGTCTATCGCTTGAAGAAGGCCCTCTATGGCCTAAAGCAGGCACCTACTAAGTTTCTTCTGGCAAACAGATTCTCCAAAGGTGTTGTTGATCCTATATTATTCACTAGGAAAACGGGAAAACATATACTTCACGTTCAAATCTACGTAGATGACATTATTTTTGCCTCCTCTAATCCTATGGAATGTGATCGGTTTTCTATCGAGATGAGTTCTAAGTTCCAAATGTCTATGATGGGACAAATGTCGTTCTTATTAGATTTACAAATCTCTCAATGTCCCGGAGGCATCTTCATTAATCAATCCAAATATGCAAATGAAATATTGAAGAAATTTGGATTTGATTCAAGTGATCCTGTTAGCACTCCTATGGTTGAGAGATCGAAGTTGGATGAAGACCTCTCTGGGATCCCTGTTGATCAAACCAAGTTTCAAAGTATGATTGGATCCCTAATGTATCTCACCGCTAGTAGGCCAGATCTCTTGTTCGCAGTATGCATGTGTGCTCGGTACCAGTCTAAGCCCACCAAAAGGCATCTGGAAGCGGTTAAAGCGGGTCTTTTGATACCTTCAAGGGACTATTCACATGGGTCTCTGGTATCCTAAGGACACCGCCATGGCACTCTCGGCCTATGCAGATGCAGACCATGTGGGGTGTCAAGATATTCGTCAAAGTACGTCGGGAGGTACTCAGTTTCTAGGAGAAAAGTTAGTAAGCTGGTCATCTAAGAGGCAAATGAGTACATCTATATCTTCCACAGAAGCTGAATACATTGCCATGTCTGTGTGCTGTGCTCAAATCCTATGGATGAGATCTCAACTATCGGACTATGGCTTTGCATACAACAAGATTCCTCTGTATTGTGATAACAAAAGTGCTATAGCTCTTTGCTGCAACAATGTCCAACACTCCTGATCAAAGCACATCGATATCCGGCATCACTTTATAAGGGAACAGGTTGAGAAAGGGGTTGTTGAACTCTACTTCGTGAGGACTGAATTTCAGCTGGCAGATATCTTTACTAAGGCACTCCCGAGAGAACGGTTCCAATTTATTCTCCCGCGACTTGGCATGAAGAGTTTGATGCCAGAAACCCTTAAGTGTCTTTAGGAAGAAAATGAGGAGTAAGGGATTTGCTTCATGTATCCTTGTATATATTTTAAACCAAAAAGAAAATAGAAAAATATAAAACCTATAAAAACCATAAAAATCAGAAAAACAAAAAAAATACCAAAAATAGTTCCTCTAGGCATGTCTTCTGTTTATCGATAACATTTACGGTCCTAGAAATGTCATTCAATAATGACACGGTTCTTTAAATGAAGCTCGAGCAGAAGTTCAACTGAATTATTAAAACATGTCATGTCGGCTTGCAGTAACTTCAGACTGTAACCCGTTCTTCATTATGGGGAATGCACGTCGCCAAAAAGATGGTTGTTCCTCCCACTGGGTGAAGTTCACCCGGGCCTGGATTACTTTATATCCATGTTTCTTCGATTTGATGTACGTTTCAGTGCATCATTTCTCGTATAAGAAGAGAAGTCTTCTTTACATCGCAAATACTTTTCTATCTATGATTCTTCAAGAAAGTATTTGTGCTAAACTTGGTGGTACCATGAATTTTTTTGGAAATCAATCAGACTTGAAGTTTTTCATAAAATTTGTCACTCAATCAATGACTACAGCTTTTTAAATAGAAAATGGGTCATCGATTGAGGGGGAGAGTGATTTCAAAAATTTTATATCATCAAAACAAGTCACTTTGTACATAATAAGCAGTGAATTTAATGAAACTTGTTGTTATGTGTCAGGGTATGATTTTTTAATTGCAAATATCTTTCAAGCTTATCATACCTGACACTAAAATTCTCCCTCATTGATTGAGGGGGAGCATTAGTATATTCCATTATCAGCACATATTAAACCTGACCACATTTTCTCCCATATTTTCTAAACTTATTTAAATCAATTGGGATCACAAAATCTCAAAAGATTTGAAATTTCTGATCGGGGGAGAGAATGTGATTTAAATATGCAATCTGATAAAAATGTGATGTTTTTGGACTTAAATGTAAGCTCTCTCATATGTGCTAAACTCTTTTGTATATCAATGCACATATTGAGGGGGAGCAAATGGTTTGTGGTGACAAAAAGGATATGGCATCTCATGTGAGCGCGACTCAGACTTCACCAATGAATTGACGAAACAAAAACTGTCATTAATCTAAAGGTCTTGTCCTGGTCGGGTAATAATTCCAAGCTGGTTTAACCAGTGATGTAAGCGTGTCTCGAAGAGGACTTGTCTGAGTAGAGTGTACCATTTCGAGAAACTTACTGGGGACTTGACCAGGCCGGGTAATAATTTCAAGCTAGTCTAACTAGTGATGTAAGCGTGTCTCTAATAGGTCATGTTCACTAAAAGTGGATCAATTCAAAAAGTGCAAACTCTACCCAACATGTGCAAATTTATAATAAAAACATCTGAGCACATGTTAAGGGGGAGTATTTGAAAAGTAAAAAACTCACAAAGTGTTAGCAAAATGTGTTTCTTAATTATAAACACTTAGAGAGATTTTTCAAATAAATGGTTTACGGCAACATAGGATAGTCATAGTGTTATAAGTTGGCTAAGGTTAGGAAAACCGTCCTATGATCAGCCAGAGCCGGAGGGATATACCCAAGGACAATACCGAATAGTTAGTATTAGAAAGTCCTTAGGTATGATTATGGAAAAAAAGGAGTAATATGAGAAAGGAAAAAAGAAGGGGTTGAAGAATTAAAAAGAAATGTAATGAGAAAGGGTGAAAAGAAATAGCCCTCCAATTATTCAACCTTAGGGCAAAAATCGGGTTCAATACATATGCTACTGGTGGTTACTAAGGTAACACCGGTATTGAAGACAAGACGTCATAGACACAGTGACGCACTGCACTAAACCTTCTAGCCACTCAAGTTCTCTTAAAAGGACATGTTTCATTCTCACGGGGAACCCTGCATAATCTATCGACCGCTCTTTACGAGTTATGTTGATATTGAAACAGGAGACATCGCTCCAGTCTCCGACTACCAAAAATGCACTTATCGAGTCTAGAGCCACGAGATGCATCATAAGATCTTATAGGAACACATGTTACTTCTACGCTGGTTGTTCAACATTAAGGACACCAGTTGTAAACTTATGAGTCCTACGCAGATCTTAGCAATCTGCCAGAACATTTATGAGGGAATTTACAAATGTAATTCTCAGTGATTGAATGGAAATTCCTTCCAGGGTCAACATCAAACAGCCCTGAACGCCAGTCACTTCGGTAATTCCTTGTGGATTACGCTTAGTGGTCGCGCCAGTTTCAAACGGTCTACAGTCGTGGAGTGAAATCCAGCGACTCACCTAATCGTTGATGTACTTCGGTAGATCTTGTATGCCTTCTCGGGGATATCTGATTCAGGAACGGCCTTGGCAAGGATTAGAGAAAGTTTTCACACTATGCTGTTAACAATCTCGAAATCCAAAACTATAAGTGCCGGACGTTTTATTGCTAATTTTTGTATGCAGAAATCTCTAGTGGTTGCAGCTGATTGCCGAAAAGATGCCAATCCATCACCCTATGCTCACACATCACCATCATAATCAAAGAAATCATGATGATTGAAAGACTTTCAATATTGCTTCCGCAACTCTGATGCTGAAAATCATGATCCAGAAAAGTGTGAGCATGTCGGTCCAAAGATCACAACATCACATGGAGACAATACTGCAAAAAGATGACTTGGAGACGTACGTTGGATGATGACCTTAAAGAATCCTCAAAGATCATCCAAGACAAAAGAACAGTCATCAAAAGTTCACTGCTGAAAGTACAAAGATTAAAGAATTATAAGAATCAAAGACTACGAGCTAGGAACTCTAATCTATGTAATAGAATGCTAGAATTCAAAGTGTAATTTCTGGGGTGACCTCCCTTAGGGGGAGATTGTTAGGAATATAAATATTCACATGAAAGACTCGGTCACCCCGAGTATGGATTAGCATTAAGTAGCTTGTAGGTTTAATAATATTAGTTTAGATATCGTTTCACCATGGAGTCGGGTCGGGTCTTTACCCACTGTCAGCCCGGTCCATAGTCTACTAGAGGCGTTTTATGTCATGTATAAATAGCCCTTCCTACCCATGGGAAGGGTTGGAGCTTCATTTGCAATCTAACTTACTACTTTCATTTCTCTCTCTATAAGTTCCCTCCTCTCACTCTTTCTCTCTCTATAATTGGCCATAACTAAATTCTTGTGTGTGTTATTTTGTTTTTGATAACTTACACTGACTGTTTAATCCAACTCGCTTTGATCATCGCGAGAGTCTTATCTTCTGGGATGAGTAGAAAAGTTGTACTTCGAAGGAATAGTGTCAAGGCACGGCACACTGCTACTGACAGTCTCGGAAAAAGGTGTTCGATTCACTTCTAAGGTCGCTTAGTATGTAGGCATTGTGATTTTTCTCGAGGTTTGTCCATGAATGGTGCGTGTTATCTCTTGGAGGCATGGTTTTTGAAATTTATTAAAAATTTGAGCATAAATGTCTTTTGAAGCAACTTTTTTTTTTTGAATTTCTCAACAACTATAGTTATGTGAAAAGATATGACTACCAAAAAGTTTGTATATTGAAAAAGTTTTTTTTTTTTTTTAATTTTTTTTTCTTTTTTTTTGAAAAATTACGTTTGGACAAATATTTAATACGATTTTTATATCAAAACGGTCCAACCCTTTTGAAAATCATCAAATTATTCTAAGTATTTTAAGGCAATTTCGACTATCAACAAAATTTGGTTTTGAAGAAACATTATAACACGGTCCAATTAATGAGGATTACCAGTTCATCATACTTTATAAAGTTCGCAAGAAATCTTTCATTTGCACAAAAAATTTGACCAACAGCATTCTAATTATCTAAGTAGTACCAACTCCGGAACACGAACACTAGGACGAACATCGCCATCATGGTTAACACAAGCAACTCAACTAACAAGCTTAGGGTCATTGCTTTCTCATGTGTCCTATTATCTCACTTGCAGTCTCCAAGGTCCAAATCGTACGACTAAGCCATTAATTTCGACTACGCTAGTTGGCGGGTCGATTCCCTAAGGCAACTAATAACGTCATCCGACTCATCAAATTATAATGTGGTGTATTCAGGCTTTCTCACAAATTGAGGGGTAAGGGAGACAAGGCATGTGACCTAACGGCATAGGGCAATACCAGAGTAATCATGTTTCCAAAATAGCTTTCAAATAGTATCCCAAAATAGTGTTTCCAAAATGGTATGTCCCAAAATAGTTCTCAAAATAACATATCAATATAATACATTTTCAAAATAGCGAAACCACTGTTGACCGTCCAAAATAGTATTCAAAATTGTACAGCATATCCAAAATAACGTATCCAAAATAGTCTACCCAAAATAACGTTTTCAAAATAACGTATCGCTATATATATTAAGCAAAATATATAGAATGAGTTTTGTTTGCGTATAAGGATAACTAATATCAAGCGCACAGGTATGGGGAATGGTACAGGAAATACTCTAACTCAAACCAAATAAACCATGTCATATCAACTCAACTCAAAACACATCATAACATATCGGATCAAATCACACAATATCAAATCAAATCAAAGCACTTAAGTACGCAATTGCAAGCTCACATATTGTCCTAGAAACTAAAAGCTTCAGCACACAGAAGGTAACGTAGCATAACAGCAGATACACATAACACGTAAGGCAGATGCACACACATAGGCCAATGCATTTTCAGGTGATCTAGACTCCGACTCCAACCAAACAAAATCTAAAGTAACTACCACTATTATCCCATGGTCGCTCCTGAATTAAGCATAGTTGATCAGGCTATGCGTAATTTAGGAAAATGATGGAATGCTCTGGCTAATCGACTCGTACCATGTTTGGGATTTTATTAAAAACTTTAGTCTGGTTATAGTTAAGGTCTTCATTTTTGAAAAATCGGCATTCTCTATAACCTTAGTCTCTGATACCATTCTGTCACACCCCGTCTATGGCGGAAACACGAGATGTAACGAAGAAGGCACATCGCATAACATTATAGTTCACACCATACATTAACTTCAATAATAGTTTACATCATTACATAACAATTCTTGTATAACTCTTGAAAGTATAAATATCTCCATATTGAAATCTTATTGTCTTGAAAACATGGTAGTAAGGTACCAAATAGTCTGACTCCAATAAAAGTGCCCTCAAATACTTTAACAATGATCACCTAAAAATGGTACTAGAAAACGTCAACATAATGTTGGTGAGCTCGTAGGTTTGAAAGTTAAACCACGAAGCTGTGAATTAGATAATGTAGGACAATAGTGAGTGAGATACACAATTATAGCACGTAATCAAAGGAAACAGTTTCGTTCGCGCCAACTGAACCTACCATAATTGTCACACACAAATAAATAACAGCGGGGAGCTACCCCGGATAGTACTATCAAATGCTTCGGCTCCAGACAGAGTTAAACAGTTGCGCATGCTTGCTCACATAAAATAAAGTTATACCACATAGCACATAATCGCAATCAAACGCACATAATTGTCCAAAAACCATGAAAACAGTAAATCTCAGCATAAAAACATTTGAAAAACATTAAGTACCATTTTCACCCCAAGGTAAAACATATTAAAAGTGGGGCTACGAGAACTCACCTTAGCGATGAAGAACACGGTAACACAAACAGTATTAAGAAGTAAGCACAACGGTACACGATCGGCACAACCTAATAATTATATCATTCATTTTTAGAGTATGTCCCGTAAAAATATTATAATACCTATGAGTTTTCAAAAGACAAAGTGTTTTAGTTTTCGTGGATTACTCGTATCAATGTTTGTAAAAAGTTTAGTATTAACGTTTCGTGTGGTGGTATAAAAACATAGACTCAAAATACAACTCATGCCAAAGAAGGGTAAATGAAAGAATAAACAAGGAAACATGGATAAAGGAAAATGAGTAGGAAAAATAAGAAATGAACAAGAAAAGGAGAAGTCAATGGTAAGTTTCGGTGTTTACCCAATAATCCCCAATAGTTTAGAAAAGTCAGTTAATGTTTTATAAGAAAACCGTAGTTAATAATATAACTTAACAAACATACATTTAAATTATTGTCGGGTTTTATAAGAATAAAAGGTTTTGAAATAAAAATATTAGTTTAGAAGGTCTTATAAATTTTGGCATAACGCGTCCATTTATACTACGTTCCCGAGTTATTGTGATCTTAAATAATCCAACTTTGTAAATACAATGTTTATAGGTTTTATGTTTCGTTATCATTCACGTAATTATTAGTTTTGGGTTTATTGAATATTTTGTGTCTGTTCCGTGTCTAATATATTAAATTCATTTCGAGTTTAACATATTATACCGTCTCAAGTCCCAAAATGTCCAATAAGTCCAATGTCTAATATCGTAAATCCGATAACGATCCAATTGTCCAAATAGTATCAAGTCTGATATATATTTAGTCTGTATTGTTTGTGTATCCCGTCTCAAATTTAATAAACCCAATGTATCCGAAACCTTCTGATGGATCGTGTTTTGGTTGATATATTGTGAATCGGGAGGTCGTGGATGATGGAAATACATCATCTCCATGGTAAGAGTTAGAGAGAGAAAGTGTAGAGTGAGAGAGAATGAACCTGGATGTATTATTGATAAAAGTGAAAATGTAAAATACATAAACAAGGCTCACCAGTGAAGTCTAGGAGGGTATTTATAGCTAACATACACATGACTTTACATAAATGACGGTTTCAGTCCATGTGTTTGAGTCTAATAAGATAACTAATGTAATCCCAAATATGTTGTCACATTTTAGTGTTAGAAGCATTCCCAACAATCTTCCCCCAATGTGGCAACATATGGGATTACTTACATCATTTCCTACAAGTAAAAATACAAATAAAGAAAGGTCTTCATAAGCTCTTCATGTGCTGAGGATGACTACAGTTGACGCTCTTTGTCTTTATCTTGTACCTCGGCTTGAGAACTTTTCTTCACTTGTAGTCAAATGATGTAATATACATGAACTGGATTAACTTCCCCCCAATTCATGCTGCATGTCTTTAACGGCTTCTTCATATACTTCTTTTTGGTGAAGTTTCTGAATCAGCTTCCCCCCAAACTGACAACCGTCTTCAGCAGATTCGAAACTTTGATGTAGTTAACATGTCTTCTATCTTTTGAAGGTTGTAAGTACGCAGCGTAATTTGTAGATGACATCGTAAACCACACCAAGTAAATCTGACTAGTACTCAGTAACGGTTATGCTCAATGCGGAAACTCCGTTCGGGGGTAACATGCAAGAAATCAGCAAGATCTTCTCACATAAGTAGGCTACTTCACACTTCACAACCTGTGAAAGTTGAAACGATTACACCAAAATCACAAAACTGAACCACTGATCATCTCTGCGGACGTCTCTCCGGTAGTACTAAAATTGTAAGCTCGATCACGTGAATCTGTTATGCGTCCCCGATGTGCACATTTCTTCCCCCTGAATGCAGATACATCTGGAAAAAGAGTGTTTTCGCAAAGAATGCAAGAAAAGTCCAAGAACATCCACTCTCTCTTCCCCCACGATGTCTTAGGTGGGGATCAATGGGTGTCCCATGTATGTCAGCATCTAGCTTCGCGGAATCGGAAGCATACACACTATGGTTACGATGGAAACGGAGGCAGCGTAAACCCTGTATGTCCAATTTGTCGAAGATGTGTGAAGTACCATAAATAGCCCGTGAGAATCAACTGCTGATAAAAATCTCTACTCTTTTATACTCTTCTCATCTAACTCTTTACCGACCCCATTATCATTCTGATGGCTTTTTGTAGTAACCACTGATGGAGAAAACCCGATATTATGAACTTGAGACTGAAGTAAAATAACCCAAACTTGTGACTTAAACTTGCACTATTGTCTTACTAAGAACCTATACTGAGCACTACAACGTAACTCCTTAAAGCATAGGCCGTTTCATATACCCATCCAACCATCCTTAACTGTATATGAACTCATCTTGAATTATCCACATCTTTTTGTGACACTTGAGCACTACAATGTAACTCCTTTAAAGTGATAGCTATACTCTGTGAGCACAACAACGTAACTCCTTTCATCAGGTATAACTAGATAACTCAAGTCTTAATCATTTTGACGGTTATAAGCTCGAACAAGGAACTCGAAGAATCATGCATCCAACCAACCCCGATATCTTCAAGATACTAAGTACACGCACCCGTGATATTCCACTTCAACCTCAAATAAATAATAAAGAATTAACCCCGTAGTCACATCTTGCGGTTCAATACCCAACACTAGCCTTTTGACGGTTTAAATGAACTATGATAATGGTTTTATCCCGATCTTGTCAAAAACGTATCCCCGTGAAAATTTGTTAGACCAAAAATACCACTCTTTTTGCCAAAAATAATACCAACAATTAACACTTTGTATTTGAAGAAATACATTTGAATAATTAAAAATTCAGCCCATGTGTTAACTCATATTGGATGCAATGAGCAGTCAAGTCCATTAAGTCGTTAAAGCCCACCAAATCTTTGTGAAATAACATTGTAGCCCGTGAGATGAATGGTAATACCCGGCCCAAGACAAAACACAACCCAATTACGAACCGGTATTAATAGTATGGAACCCAATTACACAAACCCTAATCTCATTCTTAAAAAATCCGCCCCCTTTTCAATCTTCTTAGCAGTCACCAACTCATCCACAACTCCTAACAATCCACCCACATCACTCATCCTTTTATCAATTAACATAAACAACAACTGAATCTCAACAGATCGAGCATCAAAAACTAATAACCATACCCTATGTATAATCAAATATATGCTCCGACCGAATCAAGAAATCTTTTTGGGAGGCTTCAAGATCTTGTAGGTCTCGGGTAGGTTTGTAATGATGTGTTCTAATGTTTTCTTGTTATGAACGAACTAAAGATAAGATAATAACATGTTTGTTATTGTTCTCTTTTTTGTGTCGAATATATTGAATGAAGTGTAAGCTTCAAAATAATAGATCGATGATGACTTTCTTTCATTCGTGTGTTAGACTTTTGAAAAATCTTGGTATGACTTTGAATAATACAAAAGATATAGACTGAGATCTTGTTAGGAGAGTGATATTTGTAAATTGTTGTAGTTAACGAAAGTTGGATATGGGTTTGAAGTTGTTGATTTGTGACTGTACTTAGGCATTCGATTTAATTTTCTATTCTTGAGGATTCATATTAATTTGTAAATTGTTGTCTACGTCATCACATCTTCATCTTATTATTTTCTTTTAATTTCTATAAGTATGACAGTTGACCGGTTTGACCGATTGACACCATTTGCGATAACACCGATTGCGAAAGGTTTGACTGTTGACCGGCAATTGCGAAAGGTTACAATTGCGAAAAGCATTAAAAAAAAAAAAGCAATTGCGAAAGCAAAGGGTTTATCGCAAATGCTTTACAAGCATTTGCGATTTCAGTCCAGAATTGCGATAAAAAAGGGTTTTTCTCAATTACTTATACAAGCAATTGCGAAAAAAACCTTCCGATGAGTTTTCCGATAACTTTTCCGACCATCTCATTTTTATCAGTACATCGAGCACAAATTTACCACAGATTCTGACCAGTAACCAAGCTTAAACTCTTCACGGGATTGTTACAAACAGCCACACAAAAAAAATAATAATAATAAAAATTGATAAAGATATATAAGGACTGAAAATGGACCAGATACACTAAAAACTGTTGATAGACTGTTTATAGCACTATTTGACAATAAAATATTGATCAGTAAAAGTACTAGTGCAACAACTTCAAAAACAGATCTGATCCACAAATAAATACGATTTTGACAAGATAACATCACACAAATCAACAAAAACTAAAACCTAAAACCTTGTCTCCGATACTAATTGATGATCGTGTTTTGGTTGATATATTGTGAATCAGGAGGTCAGGGATGATAGAAATACATCATCTCCATAGTAAGAGTTAGAGAGAGAAAGTGTAGAGTGAGAGAAAATGCAAAATACACAAACAAGGCTCAACCTCCTAGTGAAGTCTAGGAGGGTATTTATAGCTAACATACACATGACTTTACATAAATGATGGTTTCAGTCCATGTGTTTGAGTCTAATAAGATAACTAATGTAATCCCAAATATGTTGTCACAGTTTAGTGTTAGAAGCATTCCCAACACCTTCCAAGTGAGCACATATGTCAAAACAATCAAACAAGTTAGTCCGACAACTCAAAATTTGCAAATTACCAAATATATATAACACTTTACGCCAAAATTTACTAAATCCAAAAATATTAAACATATTAGTCCTACCTATATATGACTTAACCAAACTCAAAACATGATTAAAAAAAAACCAATTGCACCCTATGTGGGCTCGACCCCAAAAAGCCCAAATGCACCCTAAATTTATCCATGGCTGCTGCCTAGAATCAAACACACCCTTTTTGTTACCTTATTTTACCGAAACCAAGGCTACACCCTTACGGGTTTGACTCTCGTGAACCGAAACAACACACACAAACCACCCTTGTGGCTGTGTCAACTGATAGCAAACAACACCTTTGTGTTTTCTAGTCGGTCAAAACCAAAACAAACACTCCCTCTCGGGTTTCATGTTGAAACGAACAACCAACCAACCAAATTAAGCAAACCATGACCCTCAAAAATCAAAATAAACAAATAAAATGAGGAAGAATAAGCATTATCAATCAAATAACATCAAACTAAGAAATCCTCAACAAAACTGTGACCCTCACGGGTCTCGACCCAAACCCATACGGGTCTCTACTTGAAACCGAAACCAAAATAACAAACAGACACTTTTTCACACGAATTTCTTTACCACACGAAACTTTATTAACAGATTTTATTCCGATTTTAGATCCCACGAAACTTACAAATCACATACTAGTCGGTTTAATACAAATTAACGAAAATAAATTTATGTTTGTCGACATACCCAATAGACGACGAGAAAGAGAGATTGGGAGATGGTGGTGGCGCGGCTGTGGCGACTTGATACAGAAACGACCCAAAAATCGCGAAGAGGACTCCCGAATCTATACCCTAGCTTCAACCTTCTTGCGTTACTTGACCCAAACGGAGTAGTAACAGTGGCGGAGTGACGGCGGCGGCAGCTCAGAGAGATGGCGGCTGTGGTGGTGGTGATGGTGGTATCCGACTGTGGTGTTGATGGTGGATGTTGTAACCACCCGTAATTTTCCCAACATTATTTTAATTGTAAAAATTAACTCATTATTATTTGGCAATTTATTTGAGCATTTTTGGAGCCTACATGATTATTCTAGGAGGTTATCTCGCACACTGAAGCATATAGTAACCCTCCAAACTATTTAATTTTATCAAGAAAAGTGAAGTTATCACTTCCTGACACTTACTGACAATTTATTTACGAAACCGGGAAGTCACCTCGCTTTTCTGAAAAACACGACACCACACGCGTACCGACAACACCTTAGTAACGGTTTAATTTTGTAATTCATTTTCGGAGTCAATAAATTTTATTCTATGTCAGTTTTGTAAAAACGTCTCCAAAATTTTATTTGTCACGTTTATACCAACCCGAAGTACCACGATTACACCGGAGCTCAACGGGACGCACCTAAATCTATTAATCTAAATCTTACCCTTATTAAATAAAAACCTAACACTTACTTTTATTTAAAATCAACATTTACCTTCTTTTTGTTTAAACCACTTACTTTTAATTAGAAAAAAAAAAAGGATATAAAACGTTAAAACACTTTACCCTCTCCCTTATCCCCACAAACTCAGCCACACGTCTCTCTCTTCTCTTCTGCATCTCCTTCCCCATCTGCTTCTTCTGATAACCTCCAACGTCACCCTTATCCTCACAAAAACAGATCACGCGTCTGCCTAAAGATGGTGACTAATGCTCAAAATAACCTCCCCAAAAATCAAGAGCAAGAAAGAGGAGTCAAACTTTCCTCTTCTTCTTCTTTTTTATTCTACCCATTCGATGCACAGGAACACCACAACTTACATTGGTCATTAAAAATCATAAGGAATAGCTGTGGTGGTCTCCTGCTTGATCGGAGTGGGCTTGTTCTTCGTGATTCAACATCTTTTGGTCTCCTTTGTTGGTCGAACTATACCACTGTAAGGTTATTCGAGTTCTTTTCTTTGTTCACTGTACCGATTGTTAATTTGAATCTTGGTTAGTTTTCATGATTTGATCTTGAACTACCTATTTTTGTGGATATAAAAACCTGTTTAAAACATTTTAATTAGTTTCGTGTGGTTCAAAAATCATTGAGATGCCTATTGGTGTTGTTGCTCTCGATCTGGAATTATAACCCATTAGAGTTCAGGTCGACCCAGTTTGGGTCTTGGTTTAAGATTGAACTGCTTGTTGTTATTGAATCGAGTCGACTCACTGAGTCAACTCAGTGAGTGAGTCACTCTTTGATCGTCCTTGTTCTGTGTCTCGCCATCCTGTGATTGTTATTGTTGTCGAGATGGTTTAGTCTCGGGTCGAGTTATAACAGACTATAGTTTCGAGTTGTATTGATTGTTGGTGGTGTTATTGATCCGAGTGTGAGATAGTGGGTTTAAGTAAATCCGGTTTACTGTTATTGTTGTTGCGTTATTAAGATTGGTTTGGCCTCAGTTTGTTCGTCGTAGTCTAACTCCTCGAGTCTGGTTGTCAAACACAAGTTGGATGTTGGTTTTACTTGTTGTACCGTCCTTGGTCTTTCGTTGCTTCGAGTAGAACCCATGTGGTTACGGGTGATACTAGTTGTCCTATCATAGGGCTGTCCGATCAGAATTGAACCATTTTGCAATACATCGTATATAAAGTAACTAACTCTGTATAGTAAGTCGCCTCAAATAGAGGTCCTGCACTTGAGTGTGCACCTTTTAGTTGCGTGTTGCACATGAAAATAATCATATACACGAACCTGTACCATTTTCATTACTTACAAGTAGTGTTGGGTTTATTGGTTTGGGTAAATTTATTTGTCTTTCGACTTGGGAACGGCTTATAAACGAACATAATTTCCAGTTATACAAAACTTAAGTCCCATAAAATGGCTGTCTTGCTTTGCGCCGTGGTTTCAGATTTCAGTGAAAAAAAAAGTTGAATTGAACTTTGCTATTGTTGTACCGAAGTCTAAACTGATCAATTTGACCCTCAAAACTCAAGTTTATTTTTCAAAGTAGAAACTCTGAGTTGCACACCGGTTAAACAAGTACCACCAAACCATCACTTCTCGTAATAACATATATAGTTTTTGTTTTTATTTCAATAAAATATATTAAAACCATCTATTAGGACCAAACAGTTTGGATCCTAAAACTGTTATTTATACTTTGAACCTTGTAGCTTATTTGGACTGTGATTTAGATTTGGATAGTACGGATACATACCGGACCTAAATATTCAATTGGCGCTTATTAAACTAATAACGAATGGGTAATTATAAACTGTCGAGAACATTATTTTGAGAAACTGAGTTTTATGGAAGTCGCGACAACTTGTGAAAAGTTATATAAATGGACGTGTCACGCCAAATTTTATAAAACTCACTAGACTTATACCTTGATATCGAAAATGTAATATACTAATTGAAGTTTTCTTTTAAAACTTAAATCCCCTTTCCAAAACTTTATTAGTTATTTCCGAACTAGTTGGGATTATTGGGGAACACCGAAACGTATTAACTTATTTGGTCGACATTTTCTTTTGTCACTATGTTCCTTGACCTCGTTTGTCATTCTTTTCTCGACTGTGTCGATTTTCTATTCCTTTTTGGCGTGAGTATTCTTGAGTCTATGTTTCCTTACCACCACACGAAACGTTAACACTAAACTTTTTACAAACTTTGATTCGAGTAATCCACGAAAACTAAGACGTTTGTCTTTTCAAAACTCTTTACTCTTCGAGACATATTCTGAGATAATTATATATATAATTAGGTTGTGCTGATCTGGCAACGTTGTGCCTGAACCCTCGATATCGTTGTGATTTGCCCTTGATGCCAGTTGTGACCACAGTGATACTTTGCGTTGCTGCAAGCTAAGGTCAGTTCATGGCCCCTACTTTTACTAGTTTTTAAACTGTTTTAGGGGGATAATACATGCTCTTTTTAACTAAACTCAATGACTGTTGCTTTTGAAATCTGCAAACTGTCTAGTCAATATCTGACTGTGAGCTGAATTATTTGAATTGATTATTTGAAGGCATTATGTGATTGACTGATATGTAACCCCACTCTATTTGAACTTGTTTTACAATCGGGGTGAGAAACATGCAAAACTATTTTATGGACCAACACTGTTGTTACCAAACTATTACGCGGATTAGCCTAAGCACTATTATGTCCCAAATTGCCCAAACTCATGAACTGTCAATTCCTGCTGGGAAGCGCGAATGTTATAAATAGATCTATTGGGAGTAACGTCCCCGTTCGGGTTGACCGGATAGGCAAACGAACGTATACCATGTCGAAACACAAGTGTCTGGGATAAACACTTGCCGGGCCTTTGTATTTAACATGCTTCTAGAGCATGCACACTGTTATAGCTTCGGTTACATGAACTTAGAGCTAGCATAATAAACTATTTATTTTGGGTTGCATACCCTACACTTGGTCCACATCACAAAATTTACTTGAAGGTAAACACTATTTTCAGGACATTGTGAGCGACACAATGGTCACAAAACTCTTATGGAACTCACAGTATTTTTACTGCTTTATTACAAATCTATGAACTCACCAACCTCGTGTTGACACTTTTAGCATGTATTTTCAGGTTTAAGGCGATAATCTAATGGTGAAGGCTTTTGGCATGGCATGACATGGTCATAGGAGACTCTGATGTATTTGGGACCACTTGAAACATTTTATGGGCTTATATTTCAGCACCATTTTTGAAATGTTGTAAACAAATCACTTTTGAATATGGAATCTATTTTAAATGCTTGAGGTAAAACCATTCTTTATACATTGTGTTGTGATACCAATTTAGTAGCACCCAAACATGTATGCTTCCGCTAAACCATATTTTGGGGTGTTACAGATGTACATGGCAGCTATGGTGTTGAGGGTGGTGGTTGTGGTGTTGATAGTGATGATGAAAGTTGTGGTGTTGATGGCGGCGGTAGATGGTGACCTGGTGGTGAACGGTGGAAGTGAGAGTGAGGAGAAAGGAGGGTTGTATGAGTGTGGCTAGGGTTTGAGTGAGAGTGGGAAAAAAAAAACCCTAGTAACTATCTATTTATAAAAAAATAATAATAATAAAATGTTCAAAACAAAATGGCAAGTGTGGGATAGTTTAAGGGGGCGGATGAAAGTATTACCACAGGGACCATAAGTGTAATTTTAGTTATTTTTTGTGATTTTGAGGATCGGGACTCATTTAGGCTTGATAACGATCAACTTTAGACATGAAAACGACGCCATTGCGTTCAAAATAATTTTTCCACGAAAAACGAGTATTTACACTACTAGTTTCTCATAATTAATATAATAATCAAATTAAAACGTTTATTGAGTTACGGTTGGGCCGGTGCACGTTGTGTGTCGGTTTTTTCACGTTTCACGATATAACCTCTCGTTTTCAAATCAAATGAGGTCCAAAAAGCTCGAAAATATATAATAGGTAATAATAACTGAAATTTATTATTAAAATAAGTTTGGAAAAATCATCGTTTGCCACAAATGGTTTCGAGTTTTATAAACAAGTATTGCCCTAAAATGCCGGTTGCTACATTAGCCAATTCTGCATGACCGTATCGTGAAGAATAAAATAAGGAATGCGATGTACACATGCATCATTTTACATAATATGATTATAAAAGACCAAAGGTAGGCGATATTGTAACACCCCCAAAATTCGGTATAGCGGAAGCATACGTGTCATGGGGTGCTACTCAATTGGTACCACAACATAGAGTAAAGAGAACGGATTTATCGTATCCGTTTAGAAGAAATTTCAAAATCAAAAGTATTTAGTTTTACATTATTTAATGAACTGCGGAAATAAAGGCCCATGAAAGAAATAAAGTTGTCCCCAAGGTCATAGTTTTTGGGAATGTTTACAAGGTCATAGTTTATTCATTATAGATCCATTTGACAAACGGTCGAACTTTCTGGAAACTAGGTTATGTAAACTTAATTTTGCTTATTGGTGTGATTTTTCCATAACGGACTCTATCTATGAGAAAAACGGGCTCAAACAAGGTCATATGAGAAAAACAGTTTTAACACTTAGAATTATTTTGACTGTTTTGAGCTGGTAAAATAGTTAGTTTCGTCGTAACTTTAAATCAACGTATCTTGGTCGTTTTAGCGCCGTTTATTAAGTTCTATATATCTCCGGTTTCGTATTTAAGTATACTAACAGATTTTTAGTACCTCGGATGCTCTAGTTAACTTTTAGTACTCGATTTTACCTCTTGAAAGTCGTCTAACAGCCTTAATTGTTTCAGAAAAATCATTTTCGTCACTCAACTTTAAACTAACGTATCTTCTTCGTTATAAGTCCGTTTTAATCCGTTCAAGCGGCCACTTTTTCGTATTTGAGTCTATTTCCTGAATTTCTAGCCTAATCTTGTTAAAAAGTTAATGGTTTTTCTGTGTGAGGCCGGATAGGACAAATTCTCATTTTAAGTGTCAAAAATGCGTTTCTACTAGTTGTTAACTTATTATGATTGTAAAATCTACAACATGTACATAGGGTGATAATCAAAGTGTATGTAAACTTGGTATTAAGTACTAGTAAATGCTAAGTAATGGTGTAATGACTTACTTGATGTGATTAGGATGATAAGGAGATGAAAACACAAGTTTACCCAAAACCAAGTCTCCTAAACCCTTGCTATTAATTTAGTTACCCAAGTAAACTATTAATGAACCCTTAAACTTATGAAAACTGTTAGGATTCGACACACGGTTAAGGTGGTTAAACCTTTTGTACTTTGTGTGTATGATATATTGAGTGAATATGATTAAGTATGCGGAATCTACTTAATCACACTTAGAAGGTTATTATAATTATGGAAATGGAACAGTTGTGTTTGTTATTGAACAAGGAACAATGAAAGATTAACACCAAACGATTCAATATTATTAATGATAATAATACGAGTGATCTTGAAATATCACTAGGGTTACAACCTTGAATCTTAAGTTTCTATGTTCTTGACATTGTTGTGTTTTTTTCTAGTTCTAACAGTTTTGAAAGTTCTAGGTGTTTACATTATCAAAAAATAACTTATCGACAAAAAATATCGAGTCTAAGATCTTCTTTTATAGTACAAGAAGATCTTTACAATATTGCTTAAAGTCTAGTTGAACTACTTGCTAACTTATTTTGAGTGTGTCAGTACATAAGATACAACATGTATCTGTGTACACAACTTGTTAACTAAGCACATGGGGTAAGATATTATCTACCGTATATTCTTGACCAAAATGCATAATATCTTTTTCATACTTATCCATCTAGCAGCAGCAATGAGCATTATCAGCAGCAATGAGATAATGCTAGCAGCAGGAATGAGATAATGATAGCAGGAGGAACAGATGCACTAACAGCAGCATCAACCAGTAGCATTATCATCAGTAGAAACAATACACTACCAGCAGGAACGAAATGTGCTACCAGCAGGAACACACTTGTAGTATTTCCCGATTCTTGAATTTCAGAATATTTAATTCCCAACAATCCTCCCCTAAACATGTGAATCCATCTCAACATGTTTTTTCTGAATTAAATGAGGACTTGTGAAGATCTTTCAAACACTTCATAGTCAGACCCTTGATCTGAACTTTCTTCTATTCTGAACTCATCTGCTTTCTTTTGACTTTAACAATATCAACACACATCCTAAAGATGGTGCAATTTCCTTGGATGGAGGAATTATAAGAGGCAATGGTGCTGTGTATCTTGGATGCTTGTTTCAACAAGTGAAATCATCTATCAGCATGCCTTTGCAAGTGATGAACAAACGTGGTAAACTGAAATTGAAACTTTTCTTCGTTTGACCTAGATAGAACTTTCTCCTTTGGAATGCTTCATCCCTTCTGAATATATATAATACTCCAGAATAAGCTCTATTCTTGTCATTTTCAACCTCCATGTCATCATCTTGTATGCTCTTGTCTTTTCCTTCCATACATTGGGTTTTTCTTCCTTTCTTGGGCTTTTATTTCCTCCCCTGAAGCAAATAAAATTTTATCCTCCCCTGTTTGGAAGATCTCTCACCATCATCCCATCACTATCTGATCTACCAATGTGAACTTGTTTTCAGACAAAGTTGTACATGAAGCCATCAATTCCTTAAGAGTTTAAGTTGTTGCCCTCATCACTTCTAGG
Source organism: Artemisia tridentata subsp. tridentata (assembly GCA_021014915.2). Lineage (NCBI taxonomy): Eukaryota > Viridiplantae > Streptophyta > Magnoliopsida > Asterales > Asteraceae > Artemisia > Artemisia tridentata. The sequence goes on from CP139505.1 coordinate 181,534,503, forward strand.
TGTGTTAACTCCTATGAGAGGTGAATCAGTGGACATTTGACTCATGGTCCATCAATGGATGGTTTTTGTGAATCCTTTGAAAATCCTTTTAAGAAACTTTTGCCTTAGCAGTATGTATATGATTTTATTATGAAAAACCATACTGCTTTCAACCATTTTGAAGGGATTAAGTGTATAACAGACACTTAATCAAAATTTCGGTTTAAAGCAACATCTGGTTGTGTGAGAACCAATGTTTTCAGTTATGAATAACTGCCTGTGTGAAGATAAACCTATTCAAAAGGCTTTCTTGACAGGGTTTCCAGCTCATAGTAATTGTTGCCTCTAACACAAGTGTTAGATTCACTTTTACTAGCTGTTCTTTCTATCAGATATCCTTAGATTAACTCATTATACTTGAAAGTATAAAATGATAGAAAGTGAGTTGAGTCAGTTACTATCTGACCAACTAAGTTATCAATTCAATATGAAATTTCATACTTAGGTTTCAAGAAAGAAGTTTTAAGGAGTTTTAAATTCCCAAACTCAGTCCATCATAAACCTAATATGTAGCAACTGGATATTCTGATTCTGCTGCTTCCATTTCACTTGAAACATCCTTTTGTGTTCACATGATCATACCTGAAATTGTTAGTCTAAAACCAAAAGAACAATGTACAAAGTACTTGTCTTGTATTAGAATAATCATAGGACTAACTGTATGAATAACACAAATTTAATTTGTACTAACAGCACAAACTTTTGTAATAGCAGTAGTAACTTTTAAAACTAGCAGCACAAACAAAAATTTATTTACAAAAACACAAAGTTTAAAATCATTGAGGATTAAGCATTCCAATACTTGCTACCAAGTACTGAAACCTTCCAACATCAAAAGCTTTGGTTAGCAGATCTGTAAAATTAAATTCTGAAGCAATTTTAAGTACTTGAATTAATCTTTTCTCATTGCAGTCTCTTATAAAGTGATGTCTAATTTCAATGTGTTTTGTTTTAGAATGTTGCACTGGATTTTTAATAATACAAATTGTACTACTATTATCAATATGAATAACAGTGTTTAAGAAATTGTACCCATAGTCAAGGAGTTGGTTTTGAAGCCATAGAACCTGACCATAGCAACTTGCAGCAGCTATATATTCAGCTTCAGTTGTTGAATTTGCCACACTTGTTTGCTTCTTACACTGCCATGAGACAAGTCTACACCCAAAGAATTGACATCCTCCAGTTGTTGACTTTCTGTCCAAGCTAGCACCAGCATAATCACTATCTGAAAATGCTACCAAGTCAAAAGGTGATTCCCTTGAATACCATATACCCAACCTTGGTTGACCTTTGAGATATCTAAAAATTCTCTTGACTGCAGTTAAATGAGGAACCTTTGGAGTAACTTGAAATCTTGCACAAACACAAACAGGGAACATGATATCAGGTCTAGATGATGTAAGATACATCAAGGAGCCTATCATAGATCTGTATGTGTGTACATCCACATTTTCTCCATCTAAGTCTTTTAGAAGTGGCTTCTCAGAGTCCATTGGTGTGCTTGCCACTTTTGAATCAGCAAATTGAAATTTTCTAAGTATCTCTGCAACATATTTGTCTTGACTAATAAATATGCCTTCAGATGATTGCTTAACTTGCAAACCCAAAAAGAATGTAAGTTCTCCCATAGAACTCATCTGAAACTTAGGCTAGACACAATGGTTCGGTCGATCGATTCGGTCGCCAACCGATCGATCGATCCTCCCCATTGTAGTAAGTCGGTCGCGACCGAATGGGAGCTCCAAAATGCAAGCACTCGGTCCTAACCTCGATCGAGTTGCTTTCAAATTTTTTTTTAACTTTGATCCAAATTTGTGTACCACATATCTTGTTAACGTTGCATGCAAAATTCAAATACAACTTTGGTACCGTTGCATTCAAAAAAAAAAAAAAAAAAAAAAATTCCCTTATAAATACACAACACAAACACACTTCAATTCACACAATCTCATTTCAAAAATTCTATACAATGTCTCACAATATGAACTCTTTCGAGATATTTTTTGCCGATTCGGATGATGAAGATGAAGTCAGTTCCCAGTTTTTGATGTTTACGGAAGATTGTTGGGAGGCTTATCAAGCGTCAAATCCTAAAGAAACACGAAACCGTGTTCATAGGGATCGTTTGGGTGCTCATGATCGTTTGGTTAACGCTTACTTCTGCGCTAACCCAACATACGGCGATGAACAATTCCATGATCGTTTTCGAATGAGCCGCAGACTATTCGAACGGATTGTACGAGAGGTAACCGATCATTCACCTTATTTTCAACAAACTCCCGATGCAGTGGGCGAACTTGGTATTTCTCCATTGTTAAAAGTTACTTCATCAATTCGTCAATTGGCATACGGAGTCAATCCTGATATGCTTGACGAATATGTGCAAATGGGTGCGACAACAATTCGTGCGTGTCTCTATAAATTTTGTGAGGCAATCATGGAGTTATATGGTCCAGAGTATTTGCGAAAGCCGACGGTTACTGACGTTGACAGACTCTATGAGCATCACCATCGAGTTCATGGGTTTTCGGGGCTGATAGGGAGCATTGATTGTACAGATTGGCCGTGGGAGAATTGCCCACATGGTTTAAAAGGTCAATTTTGTAGGGGTGATCACGGGAAAACTCATTTCATTTTATTGGAAGCGATCGCCTCTCAAGATTTATGGATTTGGCATGCGTTCTTTGGTGTCTCCGGGATGAATAATGACATAAATGTTTTACGTGCATCCCTCTTTTCAATGATCTCAAGACAGGGAGAGCACCGGATGTGCAATTCTTTGCTAACAGCGTGCCTTATAAACGGGGATATTATCTTGCTGATGGGATATATCCGGAATACTCTGTTATTGTGAAGTCCATTAAAAATCCAGGGACGCATGATCACAAGCGTCAATTGTATAAGAGGATGCACGAAGCAGCAAGAAAAGATGTGGAACGTGCTTTTGGTGTACTAAAGGTTAAGTTCTTAATGATTAAAAATCCGGCTAAAGGGTTTGACAAAGAGCGTCTTGGACATATTATGTACACATGCATCATATTACATAATATGATAATTCAAGACGAAGGGCGGGCGATATCTCCTGAATTCTTTCCAGCGGAGCAGCACCGTTCTTATGATCCCTTAAGAACGCATGCAGAATCATTGGAAGTTACTAGGGAGATATGCGATAGAACAACTCATCTTAGCCTCAAAGCCGATTTGGTGGAAGAAATTTGGCAGCATCATAATAATCAAAACTAGTTTGGTCGTTTTATCGTAATGTTTTTAATGTTATTTGAATTCTATTGTAATGTTTTTATTTTATTTGAATTATTATGTAACGTTTTAATTATGAATAAAATTTTATTTTGTGTTTAAAATGTTAAAAAAAAATAAAAAAAAAAAAAAAATAAAAAAAAATTGGAACTCGGTCGCCCCCACTGTGGCACTGAATCGCCTGCAGGTCGCTGGAGAGAGAAAGCTGACGTGGCAGGAAAAATGGAGGGGATTGACCCACTCCATTGTGTCTAGCCTTATCATGCATAAGTTTCTCAAACTCTAAACACATCTCCTTCCTGGTAGATCCAAAGATAATGTCATCCACATACACCTGCACTAACAGAAGATCCTTCTTGTGCTGTTTGATGAAAAGTGTCTGATCAATCTTCCCTCTTTGAAATCCATTTTCTAATAAGTAGGAAGCAAGTGTTGCATACTGATGAACTCAAATAAGTACATTTTATTATCATCATTTGTCCTATTTATTTGACTTGTTTTATTATATTATATATGAGAATTGATACGTTAATGTTTACTTTTGTAATTCTCAGGTAAAAACAAGTATTATATGAAACTTGGCGATTTTGGACTAATTATGGAGCAAAACAAGCAAGATGTTAAGAGTCTACTGAAATGTACAAGATCAAGATCATTCTGCTCCAGATATGCCGCAACATACTTCTTACATACGGCGTATCACTATCAAGATTTCACAAGTTACAATCCAAGACAGCAAAGGACATGCGCCGCATAGAGAAATGGAGTTACGCCGCATCTTAAAGTGGTGTACAAATATTCCTGAATATATTAATCTTGGACCCCACGCGAAGTTAAGTCAATGCGCCGCATCTACTTATCCTATGCGCCGCATCTAACCCTCAGACAGAAACTATAAATACCCCAAAGTCAGACGAATTTTGTGTGCAAGATACCATACGTACGAGTACCAAACCAGAGACAAATTCAGACGTATTAGCAGCACAAGACACACCCTGAACGAAGATACAAGAGCTGTAAGAAGGTCCTGCATGTATTCAATTCATTAAGTAGTTTTGTTTTATTGTATTAGTACACTTTAATTCATCAGGATTGATGGGCTGATGTCATGTGACTATGAAATATCATGCGCACCCCTTAAAATTGCTTTCCCATTAATTAAAGTTTATATGTTGATGTCTTTGGTGACTTTTATTAGTGCATTGATAACCTCTGTGTCTAGCTGAGCATTGCTTGGGTCGCCATGCCCCTTCCTCGCCTATTTAAGAGACGCTTAATAAATAGGATAGACATAAGTAATCATTAAGGGTTTACTCGCCGATAAGATTAGAGCCAACGAGAAAGGTTTAATTATATACACTTCATATAAAACTAGCAATAAAACAAGTGACAAGCTACTTAACTATCAGGACAGGTCTTCTTATTGTCTCAAGTATCTATCTGTGTACGTGTGTGCTAATCGCTGATTCGTGCTCATTAGTTTAGTTTTTATTTAATCATAACCAAACCGTGCCAGTCTCTCAGGCTGAACCCCCTTGCGTTAGATTAGGTTGTACAGCTAACTTAAGATATTAAAATACTGATTAGAATAACTAGATAATACGTTCCACTCTTAGTGATCAACACTCTACTTACCATTATATTCATACTGACCGGGTACACTGCTCGTTAAGTGTGTGTGTTATTGATAAGTCGGCTAAATATAAATTTAAAACTTGAGTAGGCATTAATACTGCTAAACCGCAACGACACGCACGCGCATCACATACCAAGCTCTTGGTGCCTGATGTAGGCCATATAGAGCTTTCACTACTCTGTACACCTTGTCTGGATGGTCAGGGTCAATGAAGCCTGGCGGTTGTGAAACATACACCTCCTCTGGAATGTTTCCATATAAAAATGCACTCTTGACATCCATTTGGTAGACTGTGAAGCCTAAAAATGAAGCATAAGCTAAGAAAAGCCTAATTGCCTCAATCCTTGCTACTGGAGCATAAACCCTATCATAGTCTATTCCTTCTTCTTGTGTGTACCCTTGGGCTACTAATCTAGCCTTATTTCGAATCACTATTCCCCTTTCATCCCTTTTATTCTTGAAAACCCATCTAGTGCCAATTACCTTTGCATTCTTAGGTAAATCAACTAGCACCCATACCTTCTGAATCTTGAACTGAAGAAGCTCCTCTTGCATAGCTTCTACCCAGCTTGAATTATCTAAGGCTTTCAGAATATTCTTTGGTTCATCTTGTGAGAGAAAACATACAAACAAGCAAGAGTTTGAAAACTCATGCTGCTTTGAAGCATAAAGGGCATCAAGAAGCCCTTGTTGGTCTGAAGACATCAGTTGTTGTCTTGTCTTTACACCGGATTGTACATCTCCAATCACATTATTTAGGGAGTGGACTCTGTGAATTCTTGTTTGTGGAGTAGAAGGAACTTGATAATTTGATGGAAGATTGTTGAAATCCACCTCATTGTCTGAGAATTCTGCTTCTTTCGTTTCTGAAGGGCCAGCAGCAGAATCAGTTGGCCTAGCAGCAGAATCACCAGCAGAAACAGATACACTACCAGCAGCAACAGAAATGCTACCAGCAGAAACATTTTGTTGTTCCTGAGTTCCATCTTCTTTGCTTTCATCTTCAACACCTTCTTTAGCTTTGCCAGAAGAAGATTCATCAGTTGTTGAAGTTGATTCCACAATTGTACTTGACCATATTGGCATCCAAACATGATCTTGGTTTGTCTCCTTTTCTAACCTTGCCTCATCTGTTGCTTGTGAACCTGAAAAATTATTAGTTTCTGCAACAACAGGCACATAATTCATTGATTTGGTTAGAGATTCAAGATCAAATAGCCATTTTGGTCCTTGACCTTCTACATTGGATTTATCTTCTAAAAACTCCACATGTAGATTTTCTTCTACAATCATAGTTCTAGTGTTGTATACTCTAAATGCTTTGCTATTAAGAGAATATCCAACAAAGAATCCTTCATCTGCTTTACCATCGAATTTTCCTAAATGGTCTAAGGTATTGAGAATTGTCACATGACATCCAAAAGGTCTAATAAATCCTATTGCAGGAGTTCTACCTCTAAAAAGTTCATATGATGTCTTATTGTGAGGCTGAATAACTAAAACTCTATTTTGGACATAGCAAGCAGTGTTGACTGTTTCAGCCCAAAAAGTTATAGGTAGCTTAGAATCAGCTAACATAGTTCTAGCAGCTTCAATTAGCGTTCTATTCTTTCTTTCAACTACTCCATTCTGTTGTGGAGTTCTAGCAACACTAAATTCTCTCCTAATACCCTTTTGTTTGCAGAAATCATCCATAACTCTATTCTTAAACTCTGTCCCATTATCACATCTAATGACTTTCACTTTCTTGTCTACTTGGTTTTCTATCTGTGTAATGAATGTCTTAAGGATGTTTGTAGTCTCATCCTTAGTAGATAGAAAGAAAACCCATGAAAATCTAGTATAGTCATCAATTATAACAAGACAATATCTCTTATGCATTATACTACTTACTGAAACAGGTCCAAATAAGTCCACATGCAGCATAAAAATGATTGATTGAAAGAGTTAAAAATCTTGGGCTTACAAGTGGCTTTGTGTTGTTTGCCTTTAAGACAAGCAATGCATGTTTGATCATTTTCAAATATTTTGTGAGGTAAACCTCTTACCAAACCATTCTTAACAATTTTATTTATGGTTTTGAAGTTAATATGACCAAGCCTTCTATGCCATTTCATTGATTCATCCAATGTGGCCTTTGCAACAAGACAAGTTAAATTCTTTTTAGGAACAATGTTCTTCATGTCTACACTGTACATATTGCCCTTTCTAGGAATTCTAAGAAGTGCTTGATTTTCATCAGGCATCTTAAAATCAGGAGAAAGTACAAGACATTCAGTCTCACAGAAAAGAACATTGTTCTTTTTGTCACACATTTGTGAGACACTAAAAAGATTATAATTTAGCTCTTTTACATAGAACACATCTTCAAAATCTAAATTTCCAGTTTTAATGGTACCTTTACCGGAAATTTTTCCACCAACACCTCCTCCAAAGGTAACATAGCCTCCATCTATTGATTGAAAATTTGAGAGATAAGACTTGTGGCCTGTCATGTGCCTAGAACATCCACTATCTGAGTATCCTTGATCCTCTTGCTGATAATTTGAATGTTCCTGCACATAAATGAGAAGTATTAGTTTCTTTTGGGGATCCAAGCCATTACTGACTTGGATCTGCCTCTTGCATCAATGTAATTTAATCTTTTAAGGACAGTTGATGCAACATTGGATTTTAGAATCCAACATGCTGAGGCCTTAACAGCATTTGCCCTGTTTTTCCATGCAGCAGTACTAACTGCTTTCCTAGCAGTTGTAACTGCTGGACTAGTAGTACTAACTGCTAGTTTTGCATTTTTACTCTTTGGTTTCCAAACTTGTTTTTGAACCACTGCTTTTAATTGAATGGGCCTTGTAACAGTTTTTGGTGCATGTTTTGAAGTTATTTTTGCACTTTTAACTGTTGGTTTTGGGTTAACAGTCTTAAATGGTCTAGCAGTTGAAACTGCTTGCCTAGCAGTAGAGACTGATGTCGAAACTGTTCTGGGTTTTATACTTTTGGACTTAGAGTGAAAGTGAGTTTGAGGAGTTTGCCTTTTGAAATTCACCCTATTGTTTTCATAACTAGATACCCAATGGTTGCAGAAAGCTGCAAGATGGTCAAAACTACCACATGTGTAACAAGCTTTGTTATAAAAAGCAAAGTCATCACCTAATTGGTTAGACTTGAGGTTGTTCCAATTCATTTGGTTACCTCTGGGCTTGTTGGTGGTTCTATATTGCTCACAATATCTAACTGGTTGCCTAACATACTTAATGTTTGATTTAGGCCAATCAGTATTGTGTTTGACTATCTTAGGAACACTTGTTCCTACTTTCTTAACCACTTCAGGTTTAGACATAACATGTTCTTCTTCATCACTATCAGTTGTGCAATCCTCAACAACTATAGTATCTAATTTCTTAACAAAAGACACCTTGTCCTGATAAAGTAAAATTTTATCTAAACTTTTACTTACTTTTTCTACCTTAAGACTCTCAGTAGTCTTAGAACCATATTCCATTATTGGTTCTTGAAACTCAGGTAAACCTGAATTCCCTAGGTCAATCCCTGGGGGTTTTGGGATGCCTCTATAAGGAGGTGGGACACTCTTATATCCTACTCCTGACTTAGCTCTATTAATCACTTGACATTCTACTATGTTGTGCACACTTCTAGAAGCATGTTCTAGTGCCTGTGTAGTCAAGTGAATATTTTCATTTTCCTTTTTGACTCTATCATAAGCTTCTCTCAAAAGCTTGATTTCAGCATCTCTAAAGAATATGTCATGTCTTAGGAGAGCTTTGTCATCAGAAAAAGCTAATTCATTTTCCTTATAGTGTGTGATTTGTTTTTCTACAGTCTCTAATCCACACTTATAGTTTATAAAGTTTTGAAAAGTCTTGCTTAGCTCTTTCTTTTGATCATCATATTGTTTCATTAAAACCTGTAGAGCATTAAGAGCAGTGCAAGTATTTGAACAAGCTTTATGATTTTGTACCTCAGTAGCAGAAAAAGCCATAAGTGCCATCTGAGCAGGAGTTTCTTCTTCATCTGCCATGAAGCTCCAATCAAAACCTAAGCCATCAATAGCTACCATAGCTTTTGGCTCAATAACCTCCTCTGTTTTAGATTTGCTTCCAAAACATCTATTCTTGCTATCTTGCTGCCTTGGTCTTCTGCACTCTCTTGAGAAATGACCCATCATGTGGCAGTTATAGCACTCTATCTTTGACTTGTCAAAACTAGCAGCATCAGTGTTGCTGATTATGAGCTTCTTCCCCGTCTTGTGATAGAACTTCTTGGCTCTCATGCTAAGAAGAGAAATTTGCCATTTTAGATCCATTTCCTCCAGATCATCTTCATGGATCTCTTGGAGGTCTTCATAGGAGAGCATGGACCCATTATTCTGACTTGTAAGAAAGGCACAACAAGTCTTTTTATCCAAAATACTTATGGTACTGCTTGATGAACTAGCAATACCAACATCATCAACAACTTTCACCTTTTCACTTGATTTTGAGGTACTAGGAGTTGACATAAATGCCTTGTTCCCAGTATTAGAACTAGTACCTCCATTCTTCTTCAAATCTTGCTCCACAATCTTGATGTTGCTATACAAGTCCATCAGTTCCATGGTGTCTAAGTCTGGCTTGTTCTTCCAGACAACAACATGCATAGCCCACTCTTCTGGTAAGCTTCTCAGAAATTTTGAGTTCAGATCTTCTTGAGGCATTTCAATCCCAAGAATAGCAAGTTGGCTCACAATATTCTGAAGCCTATTAAACATGTGGTCAAGAGATTCATTGTATGTAGAGGAGAAGTTTTCAAACTGCTGCTTGAGCAGTGTCTTGTGGGTTTTCTTGGTGGCTTCATTTCCACCATACCTGGCAATAATAACTTCAAATAATGACTTGGCATCTTTGAACTTTCTGAAGTTTAGAAGTTGATCATTGGGAATGGTCATCATCAGCATGCTTCTTGCCTTCAAGTCATTTTTCTTCTTTATTCTATCTTCTGCAGATGCTGGCTTTGTCTGCAGAGTTGAGACCACTTTGCCGTCCACTGTTGATGTAGTGGTGGTAGGCTGGTAAGAGTTTCCATCTTCAATGATTTCCCAAAGTGCATAATCTTGCACTTGGAAATATTGCTCTATCCTCAGCCTCCACATCTCAAACTCATTATGTTTGAGCATGGGAATCTTTGCAGCAACATTTGTCTGAATAGATTCAACATCCATTTCTTCAGCTTCTTCTTCTAAATCAATAATATCAACCTGATGCTCTGATACCACTTGTTAGGATTCAAACACCGGTTAAGGTGGTTAAACCTTTTGTACTTTGTGTGTATGATATATTGAGTGAATATGATTAAGTATGCGGAATCTACTTAATCACACTTAGAAGGTTATTATAATTATGGAAATGGAACAGTTGTGTTTGTTATTGAACAAGGAACAATGAAAGATTAACACCAAACAATTCAATATTATTAATGATAATAATACGAGTGATCTTGAAATATCACTAGGGTTACAACCTTGAATCTTAAGTTTCTATGTTCTTGATATTGTTGTGTTTTTTTCTAGTTCTAACAGTTATGAAAGTTCTAGGTGTTTACATTATCAAAAAATAACTTATCGACAAAAAATATCGAGTCTAAGATCTTCTTTTATAGTACAAGAAGATCTTTACAATATTGCTTAAAGTCTAGTTGAACTACTTGCTAACTTATCTTGAGTGTGTCAGTACATAAGATACAACATGTATCTGTGTACACAACTTGTTAACTAAGCACATGGGGTAAGATATTATCTACCGTATATTGTTGACCAAAATGCATAATATCTTTTTCATACTTATCCATCTAGCAGCAGCAATGAGCATTAGCAGCAGCAATGAGATAATGCTAGCAGCAGGAATGAGATAATGATAGCAGCAGGAACAGATGCACTAACAGCAGCATCAACCAGTAGCATTATCATCAGTAGAAACAATACACTACCAGCAGGAACACACTTGTAGTATTTCCCAATTCTTGAATTTCAGAATATTTAATTCCCAACAAAAACCAACTTCCTTGCTTCCTTTCTTCTTATGGCAGATTATAGAATGGTAGAGATGAGTGTTTTTGTGTTCAAGTGTGAGTAAAATGAAGTGTAAGTCTTCAATATATAGAGAAAGTAATTATGGTAGTCAAAGTTCATATCTAGGGTAGGAAAATTTATGTTGGCTATGTTGTCCTTGTGTTTGCCGAATTTCATGGGAAAGGAGCGGGACAAATGAGTTAGTCAAGCACACACACTTGTTAGTCCTGGTCTCCTTGTTGAATTCTTATAGGATTTGGTCAAAAAATTTAATGTTTAGTGTTATAAAATAAGGAGAGGGGGGGGGGGGGTACGACAATGGTAAGAATAAATGTATATGTGTTTAGTTTTTATTTAAAAAAATGTATTTTAAGTGTATTGGGTATTAAAAATAGGTATTGGTTAATAGTTTTTGCGGTTAAAGTTAAATACGTATAATTAAGTGGACTTAGTAAAAGAATTATAACGGTGCACGAAAATAATTTGTGTACCTTTGTAGTAAATTAGGGAATATAAGAATGTATTAAAAATAATTGTTGGGTGTATCGGTACATTGTTCCTTTAAATTGTGAAAAGCTTTTATTAAATTAATACTTGCGAGTAAATAAAGATGCAATTGCCCTAGCAATTAAATTATGAATTAGGGTTGTGGCAATATAATGTAGTGTCGTAGACTAAATATAGTCTAAAGTAGTAGTGCACAAGAGGGTTATTCTTAGTTTTTCGTTTATTTAATTAAAAAGTTATACGTAAAAAGTATTCTTGTAAATTTCAAAGTAATGACTTGGAGTTTAGAATTAAATATTGATGTGGAAAATTTCAGGTTGTTATAGTCTTCCCCTGTTAGAAGAGTTCCATCCCGGAACTCAGTTTGTGTTATCTGATAGTGTGGTGTCTAGGATGAGATGGTGGTACCAGTAGCAGTTTTTGAGTCTCATTAGGTTGTTCAAGGGTTCCTTTAGACTTTCTCAGTCTTAATCTCATACATGGTCTATACCCTAGTGGCACAAGGTTTCCAACTTGTTCTGGTGTAAGGAGGTAAAAAGGTTAGGATGACTGGTCTTCAGGATTTGTTTCGGAGTTATGCGTTTTCCTTCTTAAAGGAATGGAGAAAATTTCTGTTCGAAAACTTTATTTGAGTAAATTGTTATACGAAATTGACCAAAACAATATTCCAAGTAGTAAACATTACCTTGTTTGAAATTGATAGTTATGTAAAGTGATGCGACTTCAAAAGATTCGTAATTTAGTATAACGGTTTTTAAACAAGATGGGATAAGGAGTTTCACAAAATTTTACGTTTAGTCACCCCGTAATATGCAAAAGTCCTGATAAGGTTTGACCAGAAAATTTTCAACACATCAAAATGAGTATCTCAGATAATATCACTACGAGTTTTATGATTGAAATAAACGCATTTAAAGGGAAATCCTTAAAAGTATTATGTTTATGAAGTAATAGTACAAAACACCTGAAAGGTCCACAATGTGATTGCAGAATAGTTTATAAGATAGTTTATAGAGTAATGGAAAACGATGTATTATTTATAAAATAGTAGCAAAGCTGTGGTCTAGTTTGTGATATAGTAGCAAGACAACAATTTGGTTTGTGAAATAACTTGTGAGATGATTTGTGAAAACAGTTTACAGAGTGGTAGGAAGACAACTTGTTATTTGCTAGGTAGTAGCAAAATTCATCGTTTAGTTTATGTTTACATAACGAGGCAGCAACCAACTGCTAAAATCATTTGAGAAATGAGTTGTAAAACAGCTTATAGGACAATAGGGAAACAATTCATTGTTTATAAAATAGTAGTAAGGTGAAAATTTTGATTTTTATGATATAGTAGTAAAACATTTCGTAGAATGACCGCAAAAGGGTCTGCAGGGTAATTGAAAACAATTTGTACGTTTATAGTAAAACAATTTATCAGTTTATACGAGGGTAGCAAGGTAGAAAACTGGTATTCCCAAGGGATGAGTGAAGGATGTGGCGTCTGTTCCAAAGGTGGTTCAGATTACTACGTAGGGTCTTAAGGTTTCTGTTGGGTTACAAGTCAACCTATTGTATGTTTCTAGACTTTGTTAAAGGTTCACTGGTCATTTCATTGTTTACTTCCTTCAAGAGGTTCTCCTTGTAGGTGATGCTAATGTGTTGGGTGTAGATGTGAATGTTCAGGCAACGATTGTGTACACACACATAAATTTTGTAACCCTTAGAAATCAAGTAGAGAATCAATCTAGACATAATTCAATTATAACTACTCACAGTATTGCAAAATTCACCTCTGAGTCGGACATAGGTGATCAGGCTATGTCCCACTATCCCTGGTTGAATATAGGTGATCAGTCTATATTCACCCGAGGTTCAATGAATTTTGAAATACACGGCTTAGTTATACTAGTAACATGTCCCTCACATTTAAAAGCCGTTTTGAAAGACTAAGGCAAGTGACCAAGCTCGAGGTCGAACGATGAGATTACGTAAGGAAAAGGCGTAACACTGTGACAGGTACGATACATAATGTAACACCCCAACCCGAAAAGGGTCAAAATGTCACATTATGGTATCAACAGAACAAACACAAGCGGAAGACTTTTTTAATTTCTAATGTTACAAAAGTTCAAAATGAAACTAAGGACATAATAAGTCTAAACAATAATGACTATCAAACTAGAATACAAGTCTGAATCAAATCTAAATGGAAGATAAATCCAAAGTCTAATCCAAATGCAAAGGGAATATATCATCGGGGTAGTCCACTAAGATCTTCTATGCACTCTTCACTCAACCCAGCTTCCAACCTAAAACCTGCCGCAGGAAAAGAAATGCGGCTGAGCTTAAAAATTCCGGTGAACAGATATATATATATATATATATATATATAACAACCGAATAATCAAACATATGTAAGTATAGGGAAAAGGAAACATAAGCTCCTGCTGAAACGAATATCATCTGTCAAAAGAATGAAAGATCAAAGATCAACTGAACAAATATCATAAGTCAAATGAGTAAGAGATCAAGAGACACAACAGATCAGATAATCATAAGGAATCAACCGAATCATATAGGAATGCCCACGAACCTGTCTAAATGAGACACTCGAATAGACCACATAATCACATATACGGAATCAAATCATAATATCATAAGGAAATGCCCAACGAGCTCAGAAAGTATGTCACATGCTTAGTCACATAATCATAACCTGTCATATCATAAGTAACCATAGAGGAGCGACCTCTCAAAAGTGAAATGGGGTGTATGGCACACACCAACCAATCACTACAAAGCCATATCATAACATATCACAAAACCTAGGATGCATCCATACGCTCCCTGAACAAAATACATATACAAGTACGAGACTATGCATATATATAACAAAATGGCCATGTGCGCAAATAATCATATCATAACAAAAGGGAATGCCGTGGATCAATCACACCTCCACAGAAAGTGTCATGACATTGGTGCCTCAATGAAATGGCCATGGTACCTCCATGGCTAGTTAGCTCGGGCAACAGAACAGGGAAACAAATCAAAGCTATCCATAATCATAACGAAGCAATCATAGCATAATCATCAAAGCATATCAACTGAACAGAATCTCATATCAAATGAGATGGCATACTGAATATCATAACAAAATGGATAGCTGACTGAATCATATCAAAGGATCATATCAAATGGATCATAGCAAATGGGTCATAGCAAATGGATCATAGCATAGTAACTGAATCAAAGTCAAGGATCGGAAAGTCATGAGAGAACAAAGCCCTTACTGAGAAAGGGTAGAATATCTGTACCTTAAACCGCAATAAACCATATCAGAAACACATGGATCGGAAGTTACTCCTTCTTCAGCGAATCTCAAGGACGAATGGAATAGGAAACACAAGAACCAAAAATCATATCCTCTTCGAACCAAAGCTACAAACGAATCACACCAAATGTTACCACGAATTGGTCACCAACCCCAACCAGAACCAACTGATGCGCCACCTTATCTTGCTAAATACCAGTCGATCACCAAGCTACCACCACCTTCAAACCTTCTTCTTGGAGCCAAAAAGGAGCAACCGATTTAGTGTTTGTGTTTTAGGGTTTTTAAGTGTGTTATTGAATGTGTAAAATTCGGTTGATACAATGAAGGAGAGGGGGAGATATATGGGGATAAATGCCGAGTAGAGTGGGAGGTCAAAATGACCAAAACTTATTTCAAATCAACATGTATCTAGACCCTTTTGTGGACTTATAAGTTGTGTACAAGAATTTAAAAGAATTCAGCCCTCTATATGTCTTTTAACGTGCGATTTTTTTAGTGTATAGGACCATGTATTTTTTTCTACTCATATAAGACTTAGGTCATAGCTTCTTTTTTTTTTATATATATATATATATATAATATATATATATATATATATATATATATATATATATATATATATATATATATATATATATATATATATTGTAATTTTTGAGTTGTAGCTTATAGTTACTTAGGTTACGAGTAATTCGGGCTCAAGGTTCAAATTAGTAACGGATTTCGGAAGCCATGACTTAGGTTATTATAATTCTTCCCCTCTAAAAAGAAAAATTCCATCCTCAAAATTTGAAGACGCAAAAGTTAGACGGAGACGTATCAATCACGAAAAGAAATGACAATTGAGAGGATTCGATACAACTAGCCTCACGCTCGGAGAGGTTCTTCCAAAAGCATCTTCACAAACGGAATAGTTTTATTTCTTATGACTCGATCCCGACAAACTAGGATAGCCCCAGGCTCTCCACAGAACACAAATCATATCAAATTTGATCCAACGAATACGAAACAAATACTTAGCAGATGAGAGTTGTAATCTCACAAAGAGATACATGAAACACATATACACATGTGGCAAATACGGAGGTAGTGCTAAACGATAAAACTTCATCAATTCTATCCAGATTCTGAATGAACCAAGGAACTGGCTAATAATCCGAGAAGCACAAATCAAATCATCAAACGTATCAAGAGTTTCAATAAGAGGTGGGTAACATATTCGTAATGACGATCAACTAATCACATATCAGAGTATCACAACGTATCCGAAAGCATAACGGAACATATCGAATAAGAATGAATCTAAGGTCTAACGTATCGCGAACTAAATCTTCCTTATATACCAAAACGTCTACACTTCTATACGGGAACACCATACGGAGCACAAAAATTTCCAGTCTAAAATTTCAAAGTTTCTCTTCCACAATGATAACTAGTCCATTAGTCACTGTAATCAACTCCGGACCATAAATAAGTAACTCTCTGACTTAATTCAACCAAAAGGTGCTCCACATCTTCGTTCATGCAAATCTCTGAAAGGAAAACCCTTGTCACATGCATGTCATCTATCTTAGTGAGCAAACACAACCATGCCAAACACTTGTCGAATTTTCCGCTCAACACGTCTTCCAAGTTTGAATTGTTGTTCTGTTTTTCCATCCGTCTGAAGGTGAGAAATCATACCAAAATCCCGCGTCCCATCCCCATAGTCTTCTGTATCTCTTCTGGAAGTGTGAAGCAAAACGCGATTCTCTGACACGATCACTGCAGGTGCGCCATGTAGCTTGAATGATCTTCTGCCGGAAGCAATCCCTGCCAATATTCTAAAGTGAACTGAACTAGTCGAACGATCCACTACAACTCAATTCGAGTTGTCCCTCTTGAATGTGCGCGGAAATCCCGTTGTAAAGTCCATGAAGGTTTAATCCCACTTCCACATATGAACATCCAAAACTAAGGTAAACCACTTGTACGCTGATGCTGCATCTTAACCTGTGGACACGCTAAGCACTTCGCCACCAATGTAGTCACAACCGTCTACATGCTATTCCATTGAATTTTCTGCTTCAAGTCTCTATACATATTAGTACAACTAAGATGAATAGAGTAGATAGAACTGTGTGCTTTAATCAAAACCGCTTCCTTCAAGTCTTCTAACATAGATCATGTTCCACCGTCTTGCTCCTGAGCTTCTTCATGTCTGTCACAAATCACTCCCAATTCATGCGTCGGATAGTTCACTTCCTGCGGTTCTAGCTGTACTGATGCATAACCAACCATCTTCCCGTGTTACATAAGGACATAGCTAAGTCTCCTTCATGAGTAGAAACAAATCTCTTTTCAGCCCTTCAAAATTCTCCTCTCATTCTTCATCCCAATCAAAATTTTCTCTTCGGAAACATTACATAGAGCTTCTTCTGATGTAGAAATCTCAACACAGAATACGAAGATGATTTCCGTGTTTCTCTGAATATACCAATATGTCATACTATGACAAATTGTACAAGTATTCATGAAAGACACGATTTAATCAAGTCCATAGGAAACAATCAGAGCAGTAGCCAATACAATTGACATTACAACACTCATAGAGATCATAACGAATACGAAAAGCAATTCTAAGAACATCTTGCACGTAACTGAAGATAATTAGATCTTAATTCAATCATTGAGAAAATTCACACCCAGAAATTGATAAGACAAATCGTTGATTTGAGGTAACGGATAACGATTCTAACCACAATACGATTTAGCTTCCCGAGATCCACACACAACTTCATGCTATCATCATTCTTCCTTACGGATAAAACTGGAGTACACTACATACACACACTCTGACGGATAAAACCACTTTCTAAAAGCTGGTCCTTCAATTCTTTCCATTCAACTGATGTCATAAGATACGGAGTTTTAGAATTAGGCAAAACTTTGCTCTTATACGGATAGAGTTTCTGAATCAACCAACTTACTGTTCTCAGGCACTTCTCAAGACATTCTATGATCCCAATAAGTTCAAGTTATATGATGTACCTATTATCACGTTGGCCAGGCATCATAATACTTGCATCATATACACATGCCTATATTGCAATCACATTCTACCTCGAGTCGTGACTAAACAAATTCTCATAACCAGATCAAAACAAAATTCACACTCAGATGGAAATCTTGGTAGTTCGTTAAGGAATACATTACGAAAATTTCAAACAACCGAATAACTCTCGAGGCGAGTTTCATCAAATGAAATATCTTCACAACCGCGACGGATTAACGTACGAGTTTTTAAAACAGATTTGATCATAATTATTTACCAGGTTGGGAACCATGGTACAGAATTTTGAGTTTCAAAAATCGCCAAAGATGACACATCTAATATGACTGTTGTTAGCATCTCGATGCTCAGTCAACAAACCCATATCCAGAATAATACTGAATCAAACTTTCCCAAAGGAAACAGATTAGCAAAACGAAACTTATCTTCAAATATCATTAAAACGTACTGAACAATTATGATACTAGTGATTAATAATCACAAGATTTCTCATAGAGATGGAACTAGGTATAACAAATTCTAATAGTGCAGAGGGGACTTTAATTGCTTAGCAAAAGCAAAAGAAACCACAAAATGTGTCGAACACATCGGATTCATACATATACGAATTCTCTGAATGAACGAAAAGGCTCCTAAACGGTTATCAAACGAATCAAATATCGAAGTTCGACAGAATGTGATAACCTCAGGAAGTAAAACCTGAAAGGCATTACTACATATTCTCAAAGCCTTCTAAACTTATCTGATCGCTAAACTTATGTTGCGTATTCTGCTAAAATTTCTAAATCTCCGAAACGAATGATCTCATGAGGGCTTAACTGAAAGCAGATGCATAAATCAGATTGGTGCGGAAGAAAGATAACTAATCAATGCCTTATCGCATAATCTACCCAATCCTCACCGGTCATAACTAAAACTTCTGCAGGGGAAACCTAAGGCAAAACTTCGAGGGTTGTTCCATAAGCTCCTACAGTGCAAACCTAAGGGTCCAAATCTTCACAGGCCATAACTTATGTACTACAAGTCGCAGCCTGGGCTCTGATACCATAATTGTAACACCCCAACCCGACAAGGGTCAAAATGCCACATTATGGTGTCAACAGAACAAACGCAAGCGGAAGACTTTTATAATTTCTAAGGTTACAAAAGTTCAAAATGAACCTAAGGACATAATAAGTCTAAACAATAATGACTATCAAACTAGAATACAAGTCTGAATCAAATCTAAATGGAAGATAACTCCAAAGTCTAATCCAAATGCAAAGGGAATCTATCGTCGGGGTAGTCCACTAAGAGCTCCTATGCACTCTTCACTCAACCCAGCTTCCAACCTAAAACGTACCTGCCGCAGGAAAAGAAATGCGGCTGAGCTTAAAAATTCCAGTGAACAAATATATATAACAACCGAATAATTAAACATATATAAGTATAGGGAAAAGGAAACATAAGCTCCTGCTGAAACGAATATCATCTGTCAAAAGAATGAAAGATCAAAGATCAACTGAACAAATATCATAAGTCAAATGAGTAAGAGATCAAGAGACACAACGGATCAGATAATCATAAGGAATCAACCGAATCATATAGGAATGCCCACGAACCTGTCTAAACGAGACACTCGAATAGACCACATAATCACATATACGGAATCAAATCATAATATCATAAGGAAATGCCCAACGAGCTCAGAAAGCATGTCACATGCTTAGTCACATAATCATAACCTGTCATATCATAAGTAACCATAGAGGAGCAACCTCTCAAAAGTGAAATGGGGTGTATGGCACACACCAACCAATCACTACAAAGCCATATCATAACATATCACAAAACCTAGGATGCATCCATACGCTCCCTGAACAAAATACATATACAAGTACGAGACTATGCATATATATAACAAAATGGCCATGTGCGCAAATAATCATATCATAACAAAAGGGAATGCCGTGGATCAATCACACCTCCACAGAAAGTGTCATGCCATTGGTGCCTCAATGACATGGCCATGGTACCTCCATGGCTAGTTAGCTCGGGCAATAGAACAGGGAAACAAATCAAAGCTATCCATAATCATAACGAAGCAATCATAGCATAATCATCAAAGCATATCAACTGAACAGAATCTTATATCAAATGAGATGGCATACTGAATATCATAACAAAATGGATAGCAGACTGAATCATATCAAAGGATCATATCAAATGGATCATATCAAATGGATCATAGCAAATGGGTCATAGCAAATGGATCATAGCATAGTAACTGAATCAAAGTCAAGGATCGGAAAGTCATGAGAGAACAAAACCCTTACTGAGAAAGGGTAGAATATCTGTACCTTAAACCGCAATAAACCATATCAGAAACACATGGATCAGAAGTTACTCCTTCTTCAGCGAATCTCAAGGACGAATGGAACAGGAAACACAAGAACCAAAAATCATATCCTCTTCGAACCAAATCTACAAACGAATCACACCAAATGTTACCACGAATTGATCACCAACCCCAACCAAAACCAACTGATGCGCCACCTTATCTTGCTAAATACCAGTCGATCACCAAGGTACCACCACCTTCAAACCTTCTTTTTGGAGCCAAAAAGGAGCAGCCGATTCAGTGTTTGTGTTTTAGGGTTTTTAAGAGTGTTATTGAATGTGTAAAATTCGGTTGATACAATGAAGGAGAGGGGGAGATATATGGGGATAAATGCCGAGTCGAGTGGGAGGTCAAAATGACCAAAACTTATTTCAAATCAACATGTATCTAGACCCTTTTGTGGACTTATAAGTTGTGTACAAGAATTTAAAAGAATTCAGCCCTCTATATGTCTTTTAACGTGTGATTTTTTTAGTGTATAGGACCATGTATTTTTTTTTCCTACTCATATAAGACTTAGGTTATAGCTCTTTATATATATATATATATATATATATATATATATATATATATATATATATATATATATATATATTTTGTAATTTTTGAGTTGTAGCTTATAGTTACTTAGTTTACAATTCGGGCTCAAGGTTCAAATTAGTAACGTTTTTCGGAAGCCATGACTTAGGTTATTATACGTAAGCATAAGTATATGGAAAATACTTACAGTAAATAGCAAAAAATAAGTGGATATAAATCAACCAATAGTAAGACACACATCTAATCAAATATGTCAGCTAACAAATCACAAATCACCGCGTGTAAGGAGTCTTCCAAATAAAAGTGTGTTGTGTCTATTACTCTAGCGCTAAGTTCACAGTACCGAAGCTACAACAGTTCTGCATGCGTCTAAGCATGTCATTATGTTTATGGTGCCCTTAGTAAGTGTGTATTCCCATTAACACTTAAGTTCCGACATGGTATACGTCCGTGAATCCATAGTTTGGCGTAGTTGGAGCGACCAACTCGGACGGAGGCGTTACCCTCAATAGATCTATTTATAACATTCGCGCTCCCCAGCAGGGATTAATGGTACGTGGAAGGCGGACAATTAGTGGGAAATAAGTTGCTTAGGTTGAGCTCGTAATAGTTGGTTACACAAGAGTTTCAGTTTTAGTCCATAGAAGTGTTTTGCCTAAAAGTATTTGCAGGAAAGTGTTTGCATAAAATCAATTGTCATTCACAAAGTGTTTGCATATAGTGTTTGCATAAAGTGTTTGCATGTTTCTCACCCCAAGTTTGTATAACAACGTAAAGTTAAAGAGTGGGGCTATAAACTTACAGTAATATGTAAAAGTTTAGAGTAAATGCAAGTAGTTGAGCATGTATCTCCTCCAAAGAGTTTATAAAGTAATTAAAGGAGTAAAAGTGGGGCTATGACTCACCTCAGCAAAGAATCACAAATAGTAATATCATGCACGTAGATCGAGGTCCGGTAGCTCTAACGGAAACCTAAATAAGTACTATGTCTTAGGTTCGGCAAAAAGGTCATGTATGCAAGTTTACACTCTAATATATCACCCATATATGTTCGTTGTAAAGTTCGGTGGTTAAAAACGTAGTTACCTTATGGTGCTCGTTTAAAAAGTATACACATTTATATATCGTCACTAGTTTATCTCGTAAATAAAGTGTGGTCATTTTGTTAATAAGTATCTTAGAAAATCACCGACGTGCTTTAACAACATTCTACAATAGTTGTCTAAGTGATTTTTGAGAAAAATGAAGTTTTAC
Source organism: Artemisia tridentata subsp. tridentata (assembly GCA_021014915.2). Classification (NCBI taxonomy): domain Eukaryota; kingdom Viridiplantae; phylum Streptophyta; class Magnoliopsida; order Asterales; family Asteraceae; genus Artemisia; species Artemisia tridentata. The sequence continues at coordinate 181,556,561 of CP139505.1, forward strand.
GTCAAAATATACACTTTGTTAGATGTCTGAAAATGACCAAGTGGATTAGTAAAGCTAGTCGTAAAACAGTGGTTATTAAGTGTTATTGATCCAACTCAGTGGATTTAGGAAGTATGTAGCAATGTCTACAAAGTCTAACACTGAACCTCAGTCCATTCGAGCCCAATCCCAAAAATATACAGTCTTGAAGTTATGTAATCAGGCCATTTGTGGTGATTCTGGGCAGTTTTCGGGAATGTTTACAAGGTCATAGTTTATTCGTTATAGATCCGTTTGACAAACGGTCGGACTTTCTGGAAACTAGGTTATGTAAACTTAATTTTACTTATTGGTGTGATTTTTACATAACGGACTCTATCTATGAGAAAAACAGGCTCAAACATGGTCATATGAGAAAAACAGTTTTGACACTGAAATATTTTGACTGTTTTGAGCTGGTAAAATAGTTAGTTTCGTCGTAACTTTAAATCAACGTATCTTGGTCGTTTTAGCTCCGTTTATTAAGTTCTATATATCTCTGGTTTCGTATTTAAGTATACTAATGGTGTAATGACTTACTTGATGTGATTAGGATGATAAGGAGATGAAAACACAAGTTTACCCAAAACCAAGTCTCCTAAACCCTTGCTATTAATTTAGTTACCCAAGTAAACTCTTAATGAACCCTTGAACTTATGAAAACCAACTTCCTTGCTTCCTTTCTTCTTATGGCAGATTATAGAATGGTAGAGATGAGTGTTTTTGTGTTCAAGTGTGAGTAAAATGAAGTGTAAGTCTTCAATATATAGAGAAAGTAATTATGGTAGTCAAAGTTCATATCTAGGGTAGGAAAATTTATGTTGGCTATGTTGTCCTTGTGTTTGCCGAATTTCATGGGAAAGGAGGGGGACAAATGAGTTAGTCAAGCACACACACTTGTTAGTCCTGGTATCCTTGTTGAATTCTTATAGGATTTGGTCAAAAATTTAATGTTTAGTGTTATAAAATAAGGGGGGGGGGGTACGACAATGGTAAGAATAAATGTATATGTGTTTAGTTTTAAAAAAAATGTATTTTAAGTGTATTGGGTATTAAAAATAGGTATTGATTAATAGTTTTTGCGGTTAAAGTTAAATACGTATAATTAAGTAGACTTAGTAAAAGAATTATAAAGGTGCACGAAAATAATTTTTGTACCTTTGTAGTAAATTAGGGAACATAAGAATGTATTAAAAATAATTGTTGGGTGTGTCTGGTACATTGTTCATTTAAATTGTGGAAAGCTTTTATTAAATTAATACTTGCGAGTAAATAAAGATGCAATTGCCCTAGCAAATAAATTATGAATTAGGGTAGTGGCAATATAATGTAGTGTCGTAGACTAAATATAGTCTAAAGTCGTAGTGCACAAGAGGGTTATTCATAGTTTTTCGTTTATTTAACTAAAAAGTTATACGTAAAAAGTATTCTTGAAAATTTCAAAGTAATGACTTAGAGTTTAGAAGCACATCAACCATACGACCTCATAGGATCCCAAGAACATAGGCATAGAGTTATCATATATATCAAATCGCCACAAATGCATCAAAACTTTCGTGACGATCTGGTTGAACACCTTTCTCGTAATGTTTAATTTCAATTTTTAATATTTATGATGTTTTTGTATTTCAATGTAATGTTTTTAAGTTAATGAATAAAAGTTTTAGTTTTTAATAAATAAAAAAAATAGGTTGGAAATTGATGTGCTGTGACCATTGGAGGTGAAAAGTGAGAGGGAGTGAGGGGAGGTAAATGGAGTAGGGCTGAGCATGGACGACCCAAAACCGAACCGGACCAAAAAAACTGACCGAACCGACAAAAACCAAGCCGAGCCGACAGCCCTTCGATTCGGTGTTGGTTTCATGTTTTTCCTATTTTCGGTTTCGGGTCGGTTCGGCCAAAAACCGACAGAAACACACCTAAACCGAACCGAACCGAACCGATCGAACCAACACAAAACCGAACCGAACCGATCATATTCGGTTCATTTTCGGTTCATGTTTTTCACGAAATCGGTTCTCGGGTTGATTCGGTTTTTGTCGATTCGGTTCGGTTTTGGACCTTTGCTCAGCCCTAAAATGGAGAGAGAAAATTGATATAATGCTGAAGTGGAAGGTAAAGTGGCGTGACCACTGAGGGCAGTCTTACTATAATCACACAATTTCGCGTTATTTACCTTTTCTCTTATATATTATTGCATTGTAATTTTATTGTGTGGTGACCTGAGATTCTTCGACTGATAAGCCACAAGATCATAATGTTGCTTATTGTACGAGTGAGTGTATGTTTGGCAAAACTAGTTGTAGTTGTAAGCTGTTAATTATAGGCTAATAGCTATAAACTGTTAAATGTTCGTTGTAGCTGCAAGTTGTCGTTTTTTGTCTTTTAATTTTTTTTTAATGAAATAGTATAATTGCATCGATAAAATACAAATTGACACAAAAGGACATGTGCATTATTTTCTTAAATTCATAACTTGTAAATTTACGATAGTTTTATTGTATTTATATGATGACTTCACTAATGCGATAAATAATTACAAGGTATTTTAAGAGCACTCGGTGTCTTAACGTGAAACCTGAGTGAAACTTTCACATTTTCGAGTTAAACCCAAGTTAACCATACCGTGTCCCTGCGTTAAAGGCAAACTTTCACCTCCACGTTAAAGCTTTAACGTGCGTTAAAGTTTTTTTTTGTGAGTTAAGGTTTAACTCCCATACCGTGTGGTGTGTTAAGGTTTAACTCAGGTTTTTTTAGTTGAGTTATGATAAAATTGGGGCCCAAAATGTTGAGTTAAGGTTGAGTGATGATAAGGGGTATTGTTTTTTTTAGTTAAAGGTGAAAAGGTTAAAGCTGATGTGGCGCTGACGTGGTAGTGGGTGAAAGTTTCACCTTGTGTTAAGATACCTTATGCTCTAAGAGCAGTACATAAACTACCAGGGATGGAGCCAAGTATCACTTTGGGTATGCCATAGCCCACCCTAAACAATTTTTTAGACAACAACAACATGAATATATTATAAGATATACTAAAACCCAGAATAAAATGGGGTCAATAGTATTTTTCTAAGGGGCCCGTTATTTTCTAATCCAAGCTCTTATTGGTCCAACTTTATCGAGATATGTGCCTAAAGCCCGCACACCTAGGTAATGGATAGTGTGGCAAAACCTTATTGGTTGGTTTGTGGTTTGGCAAACACTGTTCAACCCCCGTTTTCCTTAATCATCCCGTAATACCCATCTAATGAAGGTACGATTCCATGAAGATGTAACAAGTGTCCAGTTTCCCACCAAACTCTAACACACACACAGCCTTCTCCAAATTTCTAGACACACACCCCGCTACTAGAAAATTCCACCGCCTCTTATCTTTCTCCTCATCTTCTTCCCACCAAACTAATGTCACCAGCAAAAAATCAGACATCATCTTTCACAAGCTCTCTAAAAAAAGGCGACAATGGTTTAATGATGATGATTAGTGTCGTTAATGGTGAAAATGATGAACAGTCTCAGAAGGGTATTGTTGTAATGGATACTCCTGAAAGACCCAAATTGCAAATCCTTTATCTAAATTTGAGGTAAATTATTTTGGGGTTTTATTTTTATATAATAACGATTGAATCAAAGATTGTGTTTTTAGTGATTGGTTTTGAAAATTGTTTGTGGATTTCTGTAGGTTTTTTAAAAGGTGTTTGAAAGTTTAATCTTTTTGTTGACTCATTTTTTTTTTTTGAGTTTGATTTTATCAATTTTGTGTTTTTAGGCTTTTGGGGTTTAAATTACTAGGTTATGTGATACAGTGACGCATTATAAGCATATGAACATAAAATTTATTGTATATTTTGCGGAGTATTATCTTATTATGGATTTGATGCAAGTAGTAAATTTTTTTTCCATCTCCCCATCATAATCACTGTCACGTAGTTGCATCATCCGGCTCATGAGTTATCTAATTGTATATGGTTTCAAGGTTTTGTTGTTAATAAGAAATATCATTTTTTTTAGTCATTTAAGGTTCTATTTGCTACAACAAGATTTTGAAGTTTATTTGGTTATGATGGTTTAAGCAATAACATATAAGCATTTGCAATGAAGCAGTTTGTTACAAGCATTCTAATATAAAGAGCGAGCAACAAACATTCGAATTAAGAAGGTAGCTTATAGACGTTTAAGAGTAAGCATTTAGTTATAAGCGCTTTTGAATGCACATTTTGAAGTAACCACTTTAACTTAATTGGATAACTGATCCCAAATACCCCTTTGTAAAAGTTGCAGCAGAAAACCAATGACCACCAAATTGAAAGAATAACAATGAGACAATTTCATTTTTATTAACGTATTTCCAATTAAGTTTTAATAATGTATGAATCTCACTCTTTTTATTCATTTATTTGAATGTTGCAGGGACTCAAATGCCAAGGCTTATTCAACATGTGCGTCTTCTTATCGGTTTTATAATTTTATTGTGTTAATTGTTTGTTGTTTAATCATGCTAATACTAACGTAGATACCTAATATTTCTTTTTTTGAATTGATATTGTTTTTATAGAACTGATGTATTTGGCCAATCGCAAACAGTTGTGGTGCGTGGAAATTGCCAGACTGTGTTGTGCCAGCTGACCGGTGGTCGTGCACGTCTTATTAAGGGATGCTCTTTCAGCTCCTTAGTTCATTTGTTCTCATTTGAGATGAAGGTAATAGATATGAAATGGTATAGTATTGTGAAGTGACTTTAATTTCATCATCATGTGTCATAATGAAAGGCGTAAAACATGCTGGGATGTCATTGTGCTTATTTTTTCTAAGCAGGTATGAAGGATCAATCTGATGCGTCTACTTTGGCCCTAATGATCCCTGTTGTTTATGAAATGAAGGCAGTCCAAAATGAAGTTGCTTATTAAGCCGCCGATGGATGATCCATTTCATGGAGCTTCATCTTCAGGTAACGTAAAATCTTACTTGATATTGTTCGCTTAGGTACACGGACAAACGTGACTTTAGTTGTAAAGGGTCAGGCCAGCTTACTTGCTTCGTTAAGTACGAGTGGGGAAACTATGTTATCACAAATATGTTTTTTGGAGAAAGTTATTAAAGAAGCTGTAACCAATTAAAAAAACACATTTTTTTTACCTATATGAGTCGTTAGGATTAACTCATAACCCGGATTAGCCATTTGAGGCATTCACTTTTGGTACACCGCTCTGTTATTCAACTAAGTGGCTAATTTACTCAGTATTTCCACTAAAGGAAAAGGCCCTGCAGGTCCTTTTCTGTCGGATGAAGCTTTGGAGAAAATGGAGGATCTTTCTGTACAAAGTATGGTCTATCCGTTAGTTATCTCATTCTATCTTCCCTTTTGTCGCACGAGAGAGTGTTTGGATGTACATTCGTTGCTTGAATTTGTATTACACAGTATTCATGATCTTATGGGGTGTTTGCACATGCATTTTAGAGGTGATTATGTGATATAGTGCTGCATAATGTAGTGTTTCCTTTTGGGTTGCTAAAAAGGGTAAAATACATATTATAGAAGAAGTGCCATAAAGTATATTTATATAAGAGATTGAATTCTCATGGGTTCGGTCAGCTCTTAGGCAAGGTATTTGTGTCTCGGCATTTTTTGTTTGAGCATATTAAAAGTATGATAAGGGTGATATTCATATGGGCTGTAATATGCTGCTGTTTTTTTTTGCATGCTAATCGTGATTACAAAATTCGGTCGGATTACAAAATTGCTAAAATTTTGGGTTGTCTTTTGGCCTCTTTCATGTACCATTTCCTACACCACCTGTTTACTGTTTCTGCCTTTTGTTTTAGTGTCATAAGCTGATAATGTGTTGTAATTGTGCAGACCTATGATCGAGGGAGGTAAAAATTCCGCAAAATACATTAGGTTCACACCGTTGTAATTTTGCAGGCTCATCACATAATATGCAGATACTAATGCTCGCTTGGTAAGTTCGACTTCTTTGTTTTAAAACAGCAGAGTAGGCTTTCCTAAAATCACTTATATGAAAATTACATTCCTATTATTTCTTCATGACCTCTGACTAAATACTTGATAACCTATTGTGCCAAATGGTGCTGTTTATAAGTCCTAGAAGCTGTGCCATCAAGTTAAGGTACTAACATCTGTCATGTGCTGCCTTTGATTTGTAATTTGGCTTAAGCTAACACACTTTGCGACTGTGTTTCTATTATTTTCAAGTCTAATAATGAATTACATAATAGAGCAACACTTTGCAAAAGAATACACCCAAAAAAAAAAGAAAATAAAAAGAAAAGAAGTTGCAACATGTTTCGCTTTTAACTTTTTCCTTTGTTTTTATAAGGAATGTATTAAAAACGATGAACAAGCATCCGATGCATCTGTGCAAAGGCGTTTTGATCAGTTGCAACACACAGAGCGTGACCAGCCCTTTATTCAGCGGTGTTGCGGAGACTGAACATGTAGGATCAAGCAACGCTGAAAATCAAGGTGAATACGAATTTTTTTAGTTGCTTTACTATCGCGCCGTGTTTATGTCATTGGAATGCATGTTTTTTTTTTTTTTACAATCAGGTTTCAATTTCAACTTTCATTACAGTTTTTATGGTGTACCTTTTTCGTATGATTTGAGGTCTACATCTCACTGTGCACAAACCAATACTATCACATTTATGCTATAGCTGTTAGTGTTTCACTGATGACATAGCATCCGAATTAGATAAATTGGTGATGCTCAGAATATAGGTGGTTTATTAATGTTTTCTAAGAGGTTTATAGAGCTATTAGTAATAAGCTCATAAATGTATTAGATTAATTGTCGAACTACTGTATTAGTGTATTAGAGATGTATCCCAGGTCTTCTTAGTAGTTGAAAAGGAAGACTCCATCTGAATTGAGAGTGAGCATCTCTACTTTGTGTGTTGGTTTACGCTACTCAATAATCTAATTTATTTGATACCTTCATTACTGTTTGGAGATAGTGTAGAATGATAGGGACTGAATAGGCCAAATGATGATTGGATTGATTTTACGTCGAATAATAAAAGGCTATAATTATTTGTTACTTAATTACAGTAGTTTATATTATACGATGTGTTCAGAGACAGTAAGTTATGTGAAAGTCTGCTAAGTTGCGACAGTTATAATTATTCGGATATGTTGTGAAAAAGGAAATATTGCTTGAAATTTTAGGATAAAATGAAAATATAGAAGGTTGATGAAATGATACATTTTGAGTAGACCTGATAATTGAGAAAGTGTTCCCATGCTTTGACAGATAGTTGGTTCCTTTTGTGTTTAATGATTGGAGTACGATGTCATGTTAGCAAACTAAATCATTCTTATTGCATAATAGTGACAGTTAAAAGAACAGACAAAGAATTTTTGTTAACATTCTTTTTGCATAATATTTATTGTTACACCCATAGACTTCTATTTATATATTGTTGCCTTTGCTTTAATCCAAGTCAACTTGCATTGGGGCTTTCAGATATAGGAGTTTATGTGATCGAGACGCTTGAATCAGACAAAGAATGGGGAGTGATACGTTATCCGAGACAGGTGCACGGTGTTAGCAGCAACCGGCTTTCAAACTTTGAGATATACGCCTCATGTGAGCCTTGCCCTATATGCTTTGCTGGCATTCGTTTGTGAAGAATTAAGGTTCCCGTTATTCATCCACGTACTTTTTATATACAATTTGAAAGTCATTGTATAATGTCTACTTCAAGATCTGCAAGAGAGTTTCAAATATATTGAAAGAATTCCAAATATATTGGACAAAAAATGAGTCGTTTGGAGTCCATTGTTTCATTTGTTGTACCTTATATTGTCGGCCATACAGTTTACATACTGTACCAATTTTGTATGTTCATCATACACCCAAACACATGATCTGTTATTTTAATTGCCTACTGTAATATGCATAATAATGATTTAGTTATGTTATCTACTTGGTTTGGTTCATGCCAATGCACACTGAAAGCCTGAAACAACATAATCCCATAATATACAACAAAAAAAAACATGATTGATTATACTCCAATGTCAGGTTCCTATAATGCTACGGACAATGTATTTGAAACGCCATGATGCCTAGAGCTCTAATGAAAAATGAAAGTTAAAAGTAGGCCACTAAACAATTGTTGGTTGTATTGTGTTTGGTGTTCCCAGAACAGGGTAAAGATAATCAATCAAGGTACCGGATATTCACTTGAAATCATGTAATCACTTTCCAATAGAAACTATTCGACCCTATGCCTGGGTTACACGAATATCTCTATGGGATAAGACCAAGTGATGTTCTTGTTTTAGGCACAAATCAAGAACGAATTGCTTTCAAGTGTTTAGGTTTTTCTGTGTATCTTCATGCGGCTGTGTTGATCTCTATATATAATAGAGATATACTCAAAACCCTAGTCCAAGGAAAAAGGAGAAAATATTGGCCAAATATTTTCCATATACTTTCCTTAACTCTAGCCAAAGTGGTTACAAGACCAGAAGATCATGGTCTTAATTACGAATTTGAACTTACCCAAAATAGGGCAAAGTTAGTTACAAATTCATTCCTGCGTACCAGCAGCAGAATCTCTGCCTATCAGCATAATAAATTGTGCTAGCAGCAGAATCTGTCGCCTAGCAGACCAGCAGCAACATTATTGAACTAGCAGCAGGAACACTGTACTAGCAGCAGGAACAACAAACCACTTAATTTGAGTCAGGGTAAACATTGACCTGATGGGTGTACACTCCGTACCTCCAAGCCCATTACCAGGTGTGAATTAATCCCACAAGTGCACTAAATTTTCCAACAATCCTCCCCAAATTTAGTTCACTTCCTTTGCATGAAAATAAACATAAAACAAACATGTGCATAAATGAAAATATCTTGAAGATTGAATTCTCATCTTAGTACATTACACGTTCAAATATTCGAGAATCAGGGTGTTCTAAGAATTGAACCCTTCAACCCATTTGAATACCTGAAGATAAAATACACACAAGTTTCAAACACTTAAAAAGCTCCTGACACTATACAAGCCATGTGTCCATATCCAATTCATAAATGTTGTAAAAGCTAAAAGTCCAAAAGCTTCCTGAAGCGGCAAAACTTCAACATTTACATAGGTGGTTCCTCTTTATTCATGCTCCTGCTTAGCACTTTTTCAAAGAAAATAACCATTGAGAAGTAAAGACTTCATCCTCTTTTCCAGCAGGTTCTGAGCACAACCTTGGGATGTAAAATAAAACATGTGCTCCAGTACACTAAATGTTCAGCTTTCCACATTGAACTCAGCTCCTAAGTTTCCTTAGGAGGGAGTTGGGTGTCTTAGCATTCAGTGACTAAGTTGGACTTAAACCCATCCCTTTAGCAGACTTTAAAACCAAGTCTCTAGCCAAACCCTTCGTCAAGTGATCAGATAAGTTTTGTTGAGATCTAACAAACTCTATAGATACCACCCCATTCATGATAAGCTCACGAATCATGCTATGCCTGACACCTAAGTGTCTAGACTTCCCATTATACATCTGGCTATAAGCCTTTGCCAATGTAGCAGCACTATCACAACGGATAGAAATAGGCGCTATAGGTTTAGGCCACAATGCAATATCAAGAAGCAAGTTTTTCAACCATTCAGTTTCTTTACCAGCAGCTGCTAAGGCCACAAATTCAGATTCCATGGTTGAACTGGTGATGCAAGTTTGCTTCTTGGATGCCCAAGAAATTGCACCTCCACCAAGTAGGAATACCCAGCCACTAGTAGACGAATTGTCTTCAGTGTTACTGATCCAACTTGCATCAGTGTATTCTTCTAATACTGATGGATAACCAGTATATGAGAGACTATAGTCCATAGTTCTCTTCAAATACTTCAGTACCCTCTGAATTGCTTGCCAATGATGAGCACTAGGATTACTAGTATACCTGCTCAATTTTCCCACAGAAAATGCAATATCAGGTCTTGTACAAGTCATGGCATACATTAGGCAGCCAATCACCCTAGAATACTCAAGTTGAGATACAGCTTTACCAGTATTAAGCAAAAGCTTCTCACTTGTATCCATAGGAGTACTCACTAGAGTACAATCAAATTAATTAAATTTCCTCAACACCTTCTCAATGTAATGAGATTGAGAGATAGAAATCTTGTTACTTTCATGTTTAATCCTTATACCAAGGATAACATCAGCCTCCCCCATATCCTTCATGGAGAACCTTGATGACAAACATTCCTTTGTTAGGTCAACTTGATTTTGGTCAGTGCCAAAGATCAACATGTCATCAACATATAGACAAATGATGACTCCTTTACCAGATTCATCAAATTTGCTATATACACATTTGTCAGACTGATTAAGTGAATAACCACTAGACAAAACCACTTCATCAAATTTTTGATGCCATTGCTTAGGTGCCTGCTTCAGTCTATATAAGGACTTAATCAGTTTGCACACCTTATTTTCATTGCCAGGCATGATGAAGCCCTGAGGTTGGTTCATATACACCTCCTCATCCAATTCACCATTCAAGAAAGCTGTCTTCACATCCATCTGATGAATAATCAGATTATGAATTGATGCCAAAGCAATTAGCAATCTTATGGTACTGATACGAGCTACAGGGGCATAAGTATCAAAATAGTCAATCCCTGACTTTTGTTTAAAGACTTGAATGACTAGTCTAGCCTTGAACTTTTCAACAGTTCCATCTACCTTCATTTTCTTTTTGAAAATCCATTTGCAACTCAAAGGTTTGTAACCAGGTGGTAGATCAGCCAACACCCAAGTATTGTTGCCCATGATGGAGTCCATCTCATCATTTATTGCCTCTTTCCAGAAAGCAACATCCTTGGACTTCATTGCTTCATCAAATGTTTTGGGATCATCCTCAACATTAAAGCAATAGGAGTGTTGGTCAGAGACCTCATCCCTTGTTCCTTCAATTAAATATAATTGAAACTCAGGTCCAAATGACTTTGGAGTCCTGACCCTTTTGCTCCTTCTGAGCTCAGGTTCAGGATGTTGAACCACAACCTCATCAGGGACCTCATCAGAGATATCTGATACACCAACATCATTAGTTCCATTAGGAATCCTCTGACTTGGTCTAGGGACTAATGAGAATCTATTCTCATCAAAGATTGCATCCCTTGATTCAATTATAGAGTTAATTGAAATAGATTCATTAGGTTCAATAACATAGAACCTATATGCCTTGGAATGCTCAGCATATCCAACAAAGATGCATTCAATTCCTCTTTCACCCAAAGTTTTTAATTTTGGATCAGGGAGTTTCACAACAGCCCTATAACCCCAAACCCTGAGATAATTCAGGTTGGGTAGCTTTTTAGTCCAGAGTTCATAAGGGGTTGTCTTGTTCCTTTTGTTGGGAACTATATTTAATAAATAGCAAGCTGTTAACATAGCTTCACCCCAGAACCCTTGACTCAGCCCAGAATAGGACAACATGGAATTAACCATCTCCTTCAGCACCCTGTTTTTCCTTTCAGAAATACCATTTTGCTGAGGAGTATAGGGAGCAGTCGTTTCATGGATTATACCAACAGACTGAAAATACAGAGTATCCATGTACTCACCTCCCCTATCAGTCCTTAATCTCTGGATCAGGGACTCTTGTTGCAATTCAACCTCAGTTTTAAATACTTTAAATTTATCTAATGCTTCATCCTTAGTATGCAATAAATAAATATAACAATACCTAGAAGCATCATCAATAAAAGTCACAAAGTATTTCTTATTCCCCAAAGAGGGAGTAGCATGTAAATCACATAAGTCACTATGAACCAGTTCCAATATTTTAGTTTCACGTTTTACACTTTGAAATGGTTTCTTAGTTATCTTGTTCATCATACAAGTTTTACACCTTTCAGTGTCCATGTCAAATGCTGGGATTAACCCATCCTTAGACATATCTTACATCCTTTTAAAGTGTACATGGCCAAGTCTAGCATGCCAAAGGGTTGAATCATTTAAATTAGAAGTCGACATGAAAGCAGAATTAACCATATCATGAACAATATTAAGTCTGAACATACGATTACATAAATAACCAAAGCCAATAAACACACCATGTTTAGACAAAACAAACTTATCAGATTCAATAACTTGTTTATAACCACAATTATTCAAAATACTACTAGAAACCAAGTTTTTTCTAATAACAGGAACATGTAAAACATTAAACAAAGAAACAATCTTTCCAGAACTAAACTTCAAATCCACACATCCTTTTCCATGCACCAGGGCTGTTGACTCGTTTCCCATATGAAGAATAGAACCATCATTCATTGACTCGTAGGTCTTGAACCAGCTTCTATCTTTACACACATGAGTTGTTGCTCCAGAGTCAACCCACCACGCAACATCATCATCCTGCACAAAGTACACATCAGATATATATGTAACATAATAAATCTCAAAAGACTTATCAAATATATTATGACCTTTCAGGGAATTACCACTCCCAGATCCACTCGTGCCTGATCTGTAGGATCGAGTACTTCGAGCTTGATTGAGCTTGGTATAAACAAGAACCTCTGTATGCTATACAAGTGTTTATGCGGAAACTAAACAGCAAGTATAATAAAGAAGAAAACTCTACACGACGATGATTCTCTATGGATCAAACTATGAACTAAGAATTGTGATATTGAATATTGAAAACGTTAAAGGTGTACATAAACTCATAGACGGGTTTATCTTTTATACTAACAAGATCACCTAACCCTAACCCGTTCTACAAGAAAACGTGTGAAGAGATAAACAACAATCTCTTCTAAAAATAAATCTTAACAAACATTCTAAATATACGGATAACAAATAATACTATCCGCAGCAACAACACTAACGGCAGGAACAAGATATCACTGTCGGCAGCAATGAGCTTCAGCAGGAACCAGAGCTATCGGCAGGAACCAGCTTAACACTATCGGCAGCAACCAGAATATCTTATTTCCTTAGATCCCAACAATCCTCCCAGCACTCAACAATCCTCCCATCACTGAGAAACCCTTATTTCCCAGAGATCCTAACAATCCTCCCCTAATCTTGAGGTTGACTAGGTTAACCTGCAAGATTCCAATGTGATAGAGCGTTGAACTTCTCAGGCTTGAGGACTGCGACTTAGCAGCAGCAATAAGTAGTAACCAGCAAAATCCTTAACTTGCAAGATTCCAGCCTCTATAGCATCCAGCAGCAACTTCAATAGTTCAGCAGGAATAGGAAATCTTCTTCAAAACATGTATACTGGTCACCATGACATTCACTTGAACTTGACTGCTACTTTGACAATATGTACATCAAATCACTTAAGTTTCATACTATTCTCATCACATCCAGGTGTGTTAACTCCTGTGAGAGGTGAATCATTGAAAATTAATGGATTTGATGTCTCTTTACCAATAGCCATCACTACTGGAGTAGCCAATGTGTAGGTGTGTGAGACCATGGTACATTGATAACCATCTGATTTATTAGCAAATCAGCAACTATAAACGGATTTGACTTGTCTTTACCTGTAGCCGTTTGCTCAGGACTAGTCAATTCTTAGGTTACAGCAAACCTTGGTAAATTGAATACCAAATATGGATACCAAGTGTCTTTACCACAAACCATACTTTTGTGGACTAGCCAATCCTTTGGATCCCATAAAGGGTTACATCCATGGTGAATTGAGAACCATTTTCAACTCTCAGAAATGAATCATGGGTGAGTTGAAGGACCCTATAGCTTTGAGCAAGCTATTACAGCTATCAACGGATTTGATAATCACACCAGAGCCGTACCCTCATGGTGAGTCAACTCTTTCTTGTCTGCAAGACATGGTGAGTTGAGCACCATTTATTGTGAAGGTGTAAACACCAACACTGTACCTGCAAGATGTTGCTCAAAACCAACTTATTAGCACACAAAATATACATAAGATTTTTTTTTTTTTTTTTTTTTTTTAACTCAGAAAAAGAAAAGAAAAGAAAATAAACAAAGAAAACGAAAAAGACAAAATGTACAACTAATTTTTTTTTTTTTTTTTTTTTTTTTTTTTTTTTTAAATAATACCAGCAGAATCCGAACAGCAGGAACCGAGCAGCAGGAATGGAGTTATCAGCAGGAATGATGTTACCAGCAGGAACTGAAATACACTTTCAGCAGCAATGAATGCAGCAACAGAGACAAACTACCAATAATTCTTTATGACCCAAAAGTAACAGCAGACCCATGTGGAGTGTTGAATACTTGTAAGCTTCACCAAATTACCTCTGCTCCACTCATGATCAATCAAACCTCACATTGACTGACCTTTCTTGCATACGTGTATCAAGAATAATATTGTAGCCACCCATGTGAGAATCATCCCCATGTATTCAATATCAGTAGGTGACAAATATCAACTCACCAAAAGAATGAAACACGTAGCAGCAGCAACATTAACTGACCAAATTAATTCATGCCATCAATGAAATTCAAACAACAATTTAATAACCTCACATGTAGAATCACGTGCAGTTCACTTCTTATAATATCAACAACCATTTTACTTAACCCATTAATTGATTTAAGTAACAAAGCTATCGATCAGAGATGGAATTTGAAAGCAGTCCCACATGAATCACCAAACGTCATCACTTAATTTTTCCCATGTTCAATAAATGACTCTGCTCCAATCTTGCTACTTCCTTTGACCACATCACGACAAATTGAACAATCTGACCCTCAAATATTATTTGACCATCATCATATTAGTGACAAACAATATTAACTCTTTTGATCAATTTGATGTAACACTGACACACCAACCTTGACCAATAAGAATTAATCATCACTTCCCCATATATTGACCATACTGTTCTCTTAGAAGAAACTCATTTAAATCCCATTAATACTTCGACCAATCGAGTGAAACCAAAACAAACAAACCCACGTGTTGACAAATCATATGAGACAAACAATTCAACACTACATTTTGATGCATATATGCATTTAATAACCAATCAGTAGTAACTGTGTCCCATAATACAATAATCATCAGCAGAAATCATTGACCACCGAATATTTGAATTAGCCCCACAAAGATCAGTAATAGACAAATTAAATACTTAACAGCAACAACCACTCACTTAATAATAGGAAGCCACAGATTCAACAGCTGCATTATTTTAGTTAGTGAAAACAAAACAAACTAAACAAATAAAATGTTAGTTAGCACAAAATATACAACAATAAGCCTCCCCTTAGGCTTATGCCTCCCCTCAATCAGTGCACCTGACAAAGACTATTGTTCTTGGGTACCCAGAATGAATCTTTCCTTTTATTTGTTCAAGAACAACCTGTTGAGGGCTTAACACCAGTATCCCATCTTGTTTCCCCCATATACCTTGGGTCATAATAACCAGGCCAAAAACCATTCCGAAAGTAAGCGCTAATAGGTATGTAGAATGGTCTAGCAACATTCCTTTTCCAACCAGTAGACTTGGTTTGATCAGCTGGAACTGGCTTACCAGAAGGAACATGTGCGGGTCTAAAAGGCCTACCAGCAGGAACAGGTGTTGGTCGTTTTGCATTACCAGAAGGAAATGCATTTGCTCTAGGGACAAATGGGGGTATACTCTCTACATTTTTCCATAAAGGTCTAGATTGCTCAGACAGTGTTATCTTGTTCCTGCCGATAGTGTTGTTGCTGCGGATAGTATTATTTGTTATCCGTATATTTAGAATGTTTGTTAAGATTTATTTTTAGAAGAGATTGTTGTTTATCTCTTCACACGTTTTCTTGTAGAACGGGTTAGGGTTAGGTGATCTTGTTAGTATAAAAGATAAACCCGTCTATGAGTTTATGTACGCCTTTAACATTTTTTCAATATTCAATAACAGTATTCTTAGTTCATAGTCTGATCCATAGAGGATCATTGTCATTTAGAGTTTTCTTCTTTATTATACTTGTTGTTTAGTTTCCGCATAAACGCTTGTATTTCATACAGAGGTTCTTGTTTTAACCAAGCTCAATCAAGCTCGAAGTACTCGATCCTATAAGTGGTATCAGAGCCTGGTGAGGATCTCTGATAAAGAAGAAAAAGTTTTGGTGTAGAAGCAGATCCGGTGAGGTAATTATTTTATTTGGTCTTGTTACCTTGTACTGTCATCAATTAATTGGATTTGTCGGACTCAGTTTGTGTGTAAAAGCGAATTAAATCTGTCGATATTGAATATATTAATTGCTCATTGGGAGTTGAAGTTTTATTGGAAGTCAACGTGTGGGGAAATTGGCTGACGTTATCTTGCAGTGTTTATTAATTGATTGCTTGAATTCAATTGGTCGGTGGAAGAGAATTTGTGGGACTCTTTATTCGGTGATAAAATCGATTTGTCGTCTTCACTTAATTGCTGCTGCTGAGTACTTAATTCGGTCGAATTAATTGATTAGTGGAGTAATATTATTAAGTTAGTCGCTTGTGATTTTTGGGGAACTGATTTAATATTAATTTGGCGATTTGTTATTGATTGTTTGGTTTGTCGTTTGGTGGTATAATTAAATTGCTGCTCGCTGCTATTAGTGTTGAAGAAGAAACCTTTTCAAACCATTCTCTTAAACCATAATAAAATGACTTCATCCGAAACTAATGAATATGAGAAATGGGCTAAGAAGATGGAACAATGGATCTCCAACAAAGATCATAACCTCTGGAATGTTATTCTTAATGGGAACAGCAAGAAGAGTTGAGAGAGATCAGGAGGGGAAAATAACACCCCAACCCGACAAGGGTAGAAGTATCACATTATGGTGACTAATCAAAGCATACATAAATACACAGCGGAAGTCTTAAATAAATGCATAAGAGAAGGTCAAGTCAACACGACTTGAAAATACATAAGTTCATGGAAAGGAAAATAATCCAAAAGTACGAATACAAAGGAAATCCATGTCCAAAACAAGATCATAAGATAAAGGTGGTCATCTAAGGTCAAAGCTCCATCTAACTCTCATCCCATCCAAAGCATAATCCAAAAGCTCCTAGCTTAGATACCTGCCGCGGGAAAAGAAACGCGGCTGAGCTTAAAAAGCCCAGTGAACAGATATATATAATAAACGGAAACGAAACAACTAAACATAATGAAAGAGATATAAATAAGGTACAAGAGTAAAGGTTAGGACAGTCATCCACCACGAGCCCAAACAAATCAAATATCCAAATCCTGTAGTAGTCCAGAGGGGATGCCTCTATAGTAACCAGATAATATGAGGGGTGACCTCATGTATCAAAGTGGAGTGATCAGCTCCCAAATCTTGTGAAAGACGTGGATTGCACCCATCATCAGTCACCAAATACAAATATATCAAATCACATACAAATCAAATCTAGGATGCATCCATACGCCCCCCAAACAAATCATATTGGCCATAACAAATCATAGTGAGCTCATATCAAATCAAAATGGGGACGGTGTGGTTAATCACTCTGACCACACAAGAGTCATGCCATTGGTGCATCAATGACACGGCCATGTTACCTTCATGGCTAGGAAAACAAATTTGGCTCGTAGTATCAAACTGGGGTCAAAGGTCAAAGGTTCAAATATCAAAGGTTCATAGCAAAGGGTTCATATCAAAGCAAAGGTTCATATAGTCATAGTCCGAACCTCAAAGTTCATAACAAAGGTTCATGTCAAAAGGTTCATATGCCAAAGGTTCAAATGTCAAAGATTCATAGCAAAGGTCAAGATCAAATCAAATCAGTGTTCAAGAGACTGAAGGCACCTTATTAAAAGGGCAGAATATCTGTACCTTATTCCAAAGCAGAGCACAAATCAAAATAAACAAGATGGATCAAAGTCAGTTCCTCTCCTTCTTCACACCTAGAGGGGTAGCAAAGAATTACAAACCTTTCCATTTTAAGTAACTTTCCATTTTTAGCAGGTTTCCATATTCAGTAAGTTTCTATTTTTAGAAAGTTTCCATAATTAGAAAGTTTCCATATTCTCATTTAGGTTAAGTCGTTATTGAATCATATTATGGTTTTAGGGTGTATTTTAACAAGTCACAAAAGTTTAGGGTTACTTATGACAACTTTATATAAATTAGGGTTTTAAGTGTAATTATATCAAAGATAAGGTTCAATTATGAAAATATCCCAATTAACCTGTTTTGAAACCATATTTATCAAGTTAACAATTTCAGCCCCTCAAGTTTCCCAATTTTACACTTTACACCCTTAAGTTACATAATTTACATTTTAAACCTTATAATATCCATAATTACACATTAGACCCTTAGTTTATCAAAATTACACAATGGACACTTATTTCATCATGTTATACGAATATACCCTTAAGTATTCATAATTTACACATCAAGTCCCTCAAGTTATCAAAGTTACATATTTAACCCTTAATTTACATTTTCAATCTTTAATTATCAATAATTACATATTAAGCCATTAAATTACCAAAATAGCACATAACCCCCTGAATATATTTTATTATTCAAATCAGCCCTAAGTTTCCAGAATTTACATATTTAGTCCCTCCATTTAATTAATTTACAAATCGATCCCTAATTAAATAATAAATACATTTTAATCCTTTAAAACATAAAATTTACACATGACACCCCCAACTTATATTTTATTCGAATAATATGCAGTCCAAATTAAGTTCTAAAAATAACCCTTGAGTTTTAAAAGTTACAAAACACTCCCTCATAATTTAATTATAATCGAATAACACTTTTTATAATCAAAACCCTAACTCTAAAAATACCACTCATTCACCAATCATATCATCATCATTAATCATCATTTAATCACTCAAGAACAGCCCTAAAAGTCTAACCCTAATTCGATTTATATTTTACTTTCTTTTTCTTTTTAATTTCCTTTAAATCGGTAAACTAATTAAATCCAAAAATAATTCGATTAGGCCCCAATAATTCGAAGTAATATTTTTCTCAGATTATTATGATCATGTAGAGTCCAAATAAAATAAATAAGAAGCCCCAAAAATTCGTATACAATTATTTTGGATTTATACCCGTTTTCCATGTTTAATTCGCAAATAATATGTAGATCATGCATGGTATGTTATAATCATTTTATTTGATGTTCTAAATACATATAGGATCTGAGAAAAATACCACAAAGAGATTTGAACGTGTAGAATGGGTTGGAGGATTTATCTTGTACGCGTATAGCCAAAACGCCCAAAAATCACCACGGCTTCAAAAATGATCTAAAAATCTTGAAACCAATTTTCACGTGTCACATATGATGTGAGGAACACAATAAAAATAAGAAACGAATTTTTCCAAGATCGAATGAATCAAAATGGAATTTTTACCTTTCGGGTTGAATTAAACAAGAATTTTCGAAAACCCTTGAATCCGGCCACCACAATTCGAAGTATTATTTTTCTAGGACTCCTTGGATGATGATCTAACACAAAAAAATGGTCTAGGAATTTTAGAGTGTCGATTGGAGGCTATAGGGATTTATTTGTGTGTGTTATTTTACTCGGCAATTTAGGGTTATCAAGAAAGGTATGATTGATTTATAAAATAGGAAAATCGAGTCAATGGGGTGGGCTTGGACCAGAAATCTCGGCAAAATGGGTTGGCCAAATTAATGTGATTTATTTCCACATTTAAATGCATTTATTTTACTTTTATACAATTTAAATGTTAATAAAAATGTTATTCGGCCCTATGGGGGCATTTTGGTAATTTTATCTCTTGTATAAATGTTACTCCCTCCGTCCCATAATAAGTGTCCACTTTCCAAATGCACAAAGTTTTAGGAAATTCCACTAACTACACTCTCCACCAATCAAATATCACTATTACCCACTAAAGTCTCTTCTCATTGGTTGAAAATATTCCCTGGACACTTAATTTGGGACATCCCAAGATTCCATTATGGACACTTAATATGGGACGGAGGTAGTAAATAAAATTGTTAAAATTATTTGGGATCATAACTTATGCATTGCCAGAAATTTGGGATTTATTTGATACTTTATAAACTTTTAAATAAATTTTTAAACTTGCAGGGGCATTTTGGTCATTTACATGTTTTAGATTTTTAGGGTTTTACAGCAAGAAGAGTATTGAGAGAGATCAGGAGGGGAAAATAATCATATTTCCACCTGTATCAGCTGAGGAGCATGTTGCTGTTCAAAGAGAGAAAAAGGCAAGAACTCTTTTGCTTCAGGCTCTCCCAGAAGATCACATGGGTAAATTTCAGCACCTGGATGATGCTAGAGAGATCTGGCGTGCTGTAAAAACCAGATTTTTAGGGAATGATGAGTTTAAGAAGTCCATGCTCAAGCAGGAGGTCCAGGAGTTCAAGATATCAGTGGCTGGAGAATTTGCTTTTATGGGAGTCACTCCTCAGGTACAAAAGTGTCCTTTTGATTGTCATATTAAGTATACTGCACTTAAGAGAGAGTTTGATGATATTGAGAGTCAATATAAGGATAACTTTATATAACTCAAGGCTTATAAAAATGCTGTTAAAACATTAGAACAACAAAAAATTTGGTACCAAAATAATCAGTTAGCATATGAGGAAAAGATAAGGGTTTTAGAGAGGGACTTGAAAAACACCACTAATGAGCTTAAATATTCTGAGTCTCAAAAAGCTAAGGTGGTGTTAGAGAAACAGGATTTGCAGACTAAGCTAGACAATACCTTGGCTAGGTTTGATAAATGGAAAGATTCATCTAAAAACCTAAACAAGTTAGTCGATAGTTCTATGTCTACAAAAACTAAAAGAGGTTTAGGGTATGGTGACCTGATAGGGCCAAATCAATTTTATGACCCTAATGAGTATAGTGTTTTTGACCCTGAACCTGTAGATTATAGAAAACCTGTTAAGTACGTAAAAGAAGGGGGAATGAATGATGTTCCTCCACCTGTAAGAGGAGTGTTTAAACCTGTCCCTATGCACACAGCCCTTGAATTAGACTTGGATGAATCACACATGACTTATGGCAAAAAGTCAAATGACTTGCCTAAATCTGATGACTTTGTCTCTTGCTCTTCCAGTGACAAGTCATCAGAATCAGAGACCAAAGACTATGTCTCATGTGATTCAAGTGATAAGTCTGTCACGCCCAAGTCCCATGACTTCTCCACAAAAGTAGCTGATGATAAACCCATTTCTAATCAAACAGCCTCTTTTGACAAAAGTTCTCTTAATATTGTTAAAATTAGTTCTCCTTCAAGTAATGGTAGTGAGACTTTTTTGTGTAATAAAACAAGACATGGAAAGAACAAAAAGATTAAAAAGAAATCTTGTTTTGTTTGTAGAAGTTATTCTCATTTAATTAAGGATTGTGATTTTTATGAGAATAAATCGGGTATGTGTGCTGAGCAATCTAGACCTTTATGGAAAAATGTAAAGAGTATACCCCCATTTGTCCCTAGAGCAAATGCATTTCCTTCTGGTAATGCAAAACGACCAGCACCTGTTCCTGCTGGTAGGCCTTTTAGACCCGCACATGTTCCTTCTGGTAAGCCAGTTCCAGCTGATCAAACCAAGTCTACTGGTTGGAAAAGGAATGTTGCTAGACCATTCTACATACCTATTAGCGCTTACTTTCGGAATGGTTTTTGGCCTGGTTATTATGACCCAAGGTATATGGGGGAAACAAGATGGGATACTGGTGTTAAGCCCTCAACAGGTTGTTCTTGGACAAATAAAAGGAAAGATTCATTCTGGGTACCCAAGAACAATAGTCTTTGTCAGGTGCACTGATTGAGGGGAGGCATAAGCCTAAGGGGAGGCTTATTGTTGTATATTTTGTGCTAACTAACATTTTATTTGTTTAGTTTGTTTTGTTTTCACTAACTAAAATAATGCAGCTGTTGAATCTGTGGCTTCCTATTATTAAGTGAGTGGTTGTTGCTGTTAAGTATTTAATTTGTCTATTACTGATCTTTGTGGGGCTAATTCAAATATTCGGTGGTCAATGATTTCTGCTGATGATTATTGTATTATGGGACACAGTTACTACTGATTGGTTATTAAATGCATATATGCATCAAAATGTAGTGTTGAATTGTTTGTCTCATATGATTTGTCAACACGTGGGTTTGTTTGTTTTGGTTTCACTCGATTGGTCAAAGTATTAATGGGATTTAAATGAGTTTCTTCTAAGAGAACAGTATGGTCAATATATGGGGAAGTGATGATTAATTCTTATTGGTCAAGGTTGGTGTGTCAGTGTTACATCAAATTGATCAAAAGAGTTAATATTGTTTGTCACTAATATGATGATGGTCAAATAATATTTGAGGGTCAGATTGTTCAATTTGTCGTGATGTGGTCAAAGGAAGTAGCAAGATTGGAGCAGAGTCATTTATTGAACATGGGAAAAATTAAGTGATGACGTTTGGTGATTCATGTGGGACTGCTTTCAAATTCCATCTCTGATCGATAGCTTTGTTACTTAAATCAATTAATGGGTTAAGTAAAATGGTTGTTGATATTATAAGAAGTGAACTGCACGTGATTCTACATGTGAGGTTATTAAATTGTTGTTTGAATTTCATTGATGGCATGAATTAATTTGGTCAGTTAATGTTGCTGCTGCTACGTGTTTCATTCTTTTGGTGAGTTGATATTTGTCACCTACTGATATTGAATACATGGGGATGATTCTCACATGGGTGGCTACAATATTATTCTTGATACACGTATGCAAGAAAGGTCAGTCAATGTGAGGTTTGATTGATCATGAGTGGAGCAGAGGTAATTTGGTGAAGCTTACAAGTATTCAACACTCCACATGGGTCTGCTGTTACTTTTGGGTCATAGAGAATTATTGGTATTTTGTCTCTGTTGCTGCATTCATTGCTGCTGAAAGTGTATTTCAGTTCCTGCTGGTAACACCATTCCTGCTGATAACTCCATTCCTGCTGCTCGGTTCCTGCTGTTCGGATTCTGCTGGTATTATTTAAAAAAAAAAAAAAAAAAAAAAAAAAAACGTTAAAGGTGTACATAAACTCATAGACGGGTTTATCTTTTATACTAACAAGATCACCTAACCCTAACCCGTTCTACAAGAAAACGTGTGAAGAGATAAACAACAATCTCTTCTAAAAATAAATCTTAACAAACATTCTAAATATACGGATAACAAATAATACTATCCGCAGCAACAACACTATCGGCAGGAACAAGATAACACTGTCGGCAGCAACGAGCTTTCAGCAGGAACCAAAGCTATCGGCAGGAACCAGCTTAACACTATCGGCAGCAACCAGAATATCTTATTTCCTTAGATCCCAACAATCCTCCCAGCACTCAACAATCCTCCCATCACTGAGAAACCCTTATTTCCCAGAGATCCTAACATGATCCATTGGTTTTATTGCCAATTTTAACACCTTTACAATCTTTCCTGAAGTGTCCAGATTTACCACACTTCCAACAAGTAGCTTTTGACTTCTTGTTAGGATCAGTTTTGGTGTTATCCTGATGCTTACGTTTGCCCTTGTTGTCATTGTTCCTGGAGGAGTTGTGATGCTCCACCAAATTGACAACTGATGGACCAGCAGCATTGCTGCTCTTTGGCTTGTCACTTTCATGTGCTTTGAGTGATTTCTCAATGCGCAAATGACTACCCAACTCAACTAGAGTTAATTCCTCCTTCTTAGGTTTTAGCATATGCTTGAATTCTTTCCAAGAAGGAGGTAATTTATCGATGATACAAGAGACTGAAATAGTCTCATCCTTGTTCATCTTGTGTTGTGTGAATCGACCAAGTATACTAAGAAGTTCATTATATTGTTCCATGACAGGTCTAGAATCGAACATTTTGTAATTGTTAAAATTACTTACAAGGAACTTCTTACTTGATGCATCCTCAGCCATGTATTTGGCTTCCAAGGAATCCCACAGTTCTTGAGAAGAATCAACATTTTGATAAAGATCAAACAAAGAATCAGACATACCATTGAGGATTAATCCTTTGCAGACATAGTCATCATTCTCCCATTTGCCTCTGCTCCTCATCTGTTCCATAGTAGCATCATCCCCATGATCTTCAGGAATGGTTGTGGTCAGAACATACACCACATTCATGCTTGACAACAAGAATTGCATCTTCTTTTGCCATCTTCTGAAATCGACACCTTCAAACTTTTCCAGTTTGGAAAAGTTAGCAGCCATATGCCTCATAGCAGCAGCCATTGATTATCACAGGAATAGTTTCTATTGATTGTTAGTATAATTAGGGTTGTATTGTGTTTGGTGTTCCCAGAACAGGGTAAAGATAATCAATCAAGGTACCGGATATTCACTTGAAATCGTGTAATCACTTTCCAATAGAAACTATTCGACCCTATGCCTGGGTTACACGAATATCTCTATGGGATAAGACCAAGTGATGTTCTTGTTTTAGGCACAAATCAAGAACCGAATTGCTTTCAAGTGTTTAGGTTTTCTGTATATCTTCATGCGGCTGTGTTGATCTCTATATATAATAGAGATATACTCAAAACCCTAGTCCAAGGAAAAAGGAGAAAATATTGGCCAAATATTTTCCATATACTTTCCTTAATTCTAGCCAAAGTGGTTACAAGACCAGAAGATCATGGTCTTAATTATGAATTTGAACCTTCCCAAAATAGAGCAAAGTTAGTTACAAATTCATTCTTGCGTACCAGCAGCAGAATCTCTGCCTATCAGCACAATAAATTGTGCTAGCAGCAGAATCTGTCGCCTAGCAGACCAGCAGCAACATTATTGAACTAGCAGCAGTAACAGAGTACTAGCAGCAGGAACAATGTACTAGCAGCAGGAACACTGTACTAGCAGCAGGAACAACAAACCACTTAATTTGAGTCAGGGTAAACATTGACCTGATGGGTGTACACTCCGTACCTCCAAGCCCATTACCAGGTGTGAATTAATCCCACAAGTGCACTAAATTTTCCAACAACAATCCCATAGTTACATACCCAACAACCAATTTTAACCATTAATCCCAAATCTTGTGCCAAAATCCATCGACCAAAAGCTCCCTAAGACTATAAATGTGTTGAACTCACGTTTATATATAGTCAATCAAATACATTTTAACTTATCATGAATTTAACAATTTTCTTTAAATATGAGATTGTATTGATTGGATTTGGTTATGTTGTTTTTGGACTCCTGGTGGCCAAGAATAGTGTTTTGAGAGGTATAATACTCTAGTCTTTTTACCATTCTCCTAACTCTCAATTTAATATTTTTTCTATTAGTGTAGGTCTGTATAGGCTTTGTTATGTATTAGCTCAAGCCCAGTTTATATCATTTGTAGGGCTTGGCCCATCTCAGGAATCCCTAGTATGTATTGTGTATATATTTGTAGCTTGTGAGAATGATAAGACACACAATTCAAAAGTCTCAATACCAATTAATATGGTATCAGAGAAATCCCTATAATCTCTCCCCTCTCACGCCTAAAAAAAATCCCTAAAATCTCTCCCTTTAATCTCATACGCTCCTCTTTCTTCTTCCTCCCAACACTCCATTAACAAATAACCATGGCAGGAGATGATAACACTGCACCCAAATCCAACGACACAAATGAAAAACCTTATGGCATCACAAACATCAAGACATACATCCTCTTGTGCTTGATTTGAATGAACTGAACTATGACTCTTGGAGTGAGCTGTTCACGTTACATTGCAAAAGCTTTGGAGTCATTAACTTTATCGAAAGTAAACCGTCGAGTACGAACCAAACCGATGAGGAATGGGGAAAACTCGACTCACTAGTGAAACTTTGGATCTTTGGAACCATCAGTAAGCCGCTCCTCCAAAGAGTCCTGAAGAAGAACACGACTGCTCATGATGTGTGGAAGATGTTGAAAGACATTTTTCATGATAACAAGAGTGCAAGGGCTATGCAACTAGACAATGATCTTCGCAACATCGAACTTGGAAGCCTCTCGATAACCGAGTACTTTCACAAAATAAATCGCCTGGCTGACCTTCTAGCTAACATCGAAGCACCTGTGGATGAGAAGAACCTGGTTACATATGCCATCAATGGCCTTGGAGACAAGTACGAGCAACTCGCGGGTATCATCCGTCATCGCGATCCTGCTCCCACCTTTGCTCAGACCCAATCTATGCTCCTACTGGAAGAAATTTGTCTTGCACGTAAGACCAGTCGTCACGCTGCTTCTCGTGACATCACATCATCCTCATCGGTTCTCCTTGCTGCTCGTGACACCAACAAAAACAACAACCCTAGTAAAGAACCATGCCGCAATTTTCAGCGCGGTACATGTACCTATGGCGAACGATGTAGGTACGTCCACTCCAACCCCACTGGTACACGGAATGGGAACAACACACGCAGGTCTGTTGCTCAATGGAACAACACTACTGGTCGCGCCTTGCAAGGTTCTGGTCATCGTGTTACTTTTGTTCCTACCAGACCCTGGCCAAACAACAACAACATTGGGTCGAGAGGAATCCTAGGCCCAACACCTGGACAAACTCAAGGTCGTGCTACTGTTGGACAAACTGGGTCCAACCCAGTTATTCCGCCTGCTGCTTTCGGACCTTCAGGCCCAATGTTGTATAACACTAGCCCGCTACATGGCACTTGGGGTCCTCAGATTGTGTACGGTCCCTATGTTGATCAACCGACTGCCCTTCCTCAAGCCTTCAATGCTATGAGTCTTCAGGATTACGGTGACCACGGGTGGTACATGGATACCGGTGCCACATCGCATCTTGCTTCGGATGCAGGTAAACTCACATCCATTTCTAATAATAGCACTATATCGTCTATATTAGTTGGTAACGGCAATTCTATTCCCGTCATTAACTCCGGCCATAACATGTTGCCTACCTTGAATAGACCCCTTTATCTTCATAACGTACTTGTTACACCAAACATAATTAAAAACCTTATATCTGTACGCCAATTTACACGTGATAATAATTGTTCTATTGAATTTGACCCATTTGGTTTTTCTGTGAAGGACCTTCAGACCCGCCACCTGCTCCTCCGATGTAATAGCAACGAAGACTTATACCCGGTCTTGCCTCCTACCAAATCTCCCACCGCACTTGTGTCAACCAATCAATCTACGTGGCATCAACGACTCGGTCACCCGAGTAATGAAGTGTTACGTTTTTTAGTTTCCAATAAAATGATTGATTGTAATAAAACAAAGACTACTTCTTTGTGCAATGCTTGTCAACTGGGCAAGCATACTAGGTTGCCTTTTTCCATTTCTAATTCTCGTGTTGAAAACATGTTTGATATTGTGCATTCGGATCTTTGGACTTCCCCGATCCCGAGTGAAAGTGGTTTTAAATATTACGTGCTTTTCTTAGATCACTTCTCTCATTTCTTATGGGTTTATCCCTTGCACAACAAAAGCGATGTGTTTGCTAAATTTCTACAATTTCACATGTATGTACAAACACAATTTAAAACCGAAATCAAATCCTTCCAATGTGACCATGGAGGAGAATTCGACAACCACCAATTTCACTCACTCTTTAATGAACATGGCATCCTGTTTCGATTCTCTTGCCCTAAAACCTCACAACAAAACGGCAAATCAGAAAGAATGATACGAACCATCAACAATTTAATTAGAACACTTCTCTTTCAAGCTAAACTTCCACCACAATTTTGGGTTGAAGCACTTCACATGGCCACTCACTTACTTAACATTTTGCCCTCTTCCGCCATCAATAATGAGATCCCCTTCACTAAACTATTCAACAAACCACCTTCTTACCATCACCTCCGTATATTTGGTTGCTTATGTTACCCGCACATCCACACTACTCATAAACTAGAACCTCGCTCCACCCCTTCCATCTTCTTAGGCTACCCCTCACATCATCGAGGGTATAGATGCCTCGACCTAAACACTAACAAGGTTATTATCTCTCGCCACGTTAACTTTGATGAAAATGTTTTTCCCTACCACTCGCCAATAACTCAACAATCAGATTCATATCAATTTCTTGACATGCTTGAACAACCATCACCCATTGCTATTCGCCTACTCACCACACCTTCCCATAACCCAACAATCACGCCAACCTTACAACAAACCGTTGAACCAATCACCACAACCCCCAACAGTCCTACTCCTAACAATACACTCCAAAATTTGGACCAATCTCCAGCCCACACCAACTCAGCAGCCCAAACCGACCCAACACCATCCTCACCTACCCACCATATTCACGAACCCATATCAGCCCAACACCCACCATCAACAGCCACGACACAACAACCCGCACCAACGGAGTCTCATCCCATGGTCACTAGGTCGAAGGTAGGTACTGTTAAGAAAAATCCCAAGGTAGGTACTGCAAATGGTCGCAGTCAACAAGAAGGGATAGATTGTGATGAGACATTTAGTCCGGTTGTTAAACCGGCTACCATTCGTACAGTTCTCAGCATTGCGGTCTCTCGTGCATGGCCTATACACCAGTTAGATGTGAAGAACGCATTTCTTCACGGTCACTTATCAGAGACGGTCTACATGCATCAACCCCCTGGTTTTGTTGATCCTGCTCACCCTAACTATGTTTGTCTTCTACAGAAATCTCTATATGGTCTTAAACAGGCACCTCGGGCATGGTTTCAGCGATTTTCTAGTTACGCCACCCGTGTTGGATTCCACCACAGCAAGAGTGATGCTTCCCTTTTTGTCTTTCAGCAGGGTACCGAGATAGCATATCTACTTCTGTATGTTGATGACATCATCTTGACAGCATCATCCTCGTCTCTCCTACAACATATTATTTCATCTCTTCACATTGAGTTCGCCATGACTGACCTTGGCCCGCTCAACTATTTTCTTGGCATCTCTGCTCAGCGTACGGCTTCAGGTTTGTTTCTTAATCAGACCAAGTATGCCACTGAACTACTTGAGCGGGCCCACATGCTCAACTGCAACCCATGCAAGACTCCTGTTACTACCGAATCTAAGCTTGGACCAGATGGTAACCCAGTAGATGATCCAACATTATATCGCAGTCTTGCTGGGGGTCTTCAGTATCTTACATTTACACGACCGGATCTCTCATATGCTGTGCAACAGATTTGTCTATATATGCACGACCCTCAGGAACCTCACTTTACGGCCCTTAAGCGCATTTTGCGCTATGTTCGTGGTACTCTTGATCATGGCCTCCAGCTTTATACATCTCCAACCTCTCAGATCACAGCTTACTCTGACGCGGATTGGGCTGGTTGCCCCACCACCCGGCATTCCACCTCGGGTTATTGTGTTTTTCTCGGTGACAATCTTATTTCTTGGTCATCTAAGCGGCAACATGTTATTTCACGATCAAGTGCTGAAGCAGAATACCGTGGTGTTGCAAATGCTGTCGCTGAGACTGCATGGGTCCGGAACCTTCTTCGAGAGCTTCTTATACCTTTACGCACCGCTACACTTGTTTATTGTGATAACGTTAGTTCTGTGTACTTGTCTACTAACCCGGTTCAACATCAACGCACGAAACACACCGAGATTGACATTCACTTTGTTCGTGACTTTGTTGCCACCGGACATGTTCGTGTTCTTCATGTGCCTTCCAGATACTAGTATGCCGACATCTTTACAAAAGGGCTTCCATCTCCTTTATTTGCCGAGTTTCGCACCAGTTTGAGCGTCCGATCTCCTCCCTCTCCAACTCCGGGGGCGTATTAGTGTAGGTCTGTATAGGCTTTGTTATGTATTAGCTCAAGCCCAGTTTATATCATTTGTAGGGCTTGGCCCATCTCAGGAATCCCTAGTATGTATTGTGTATATATTTGTAGCTTGTGGGAATGATAAGACACACAATTCAAAAGTCTCAATACCAATTAATATTTTCACCCCACTTTCATATTTTATTATGATTCAAATCAATCAGTTTACCAACTTGTGTGATGCTAAATAGAAGAGACATTCCTATATGGCTAGCTAGCGATATATATGTTTTCTAAAGACTCGTGACTAGAGCGTATACATCCATGCAAGATGTATTCAAAGAGTTCTAGCTTGAATATTATTTTGTTACGCCGACTCGTGATAAGTTGTGTCCAAAAAATAATACTTTTTAAAGACTCACTAAACCATATATGATATAATTTATAGTCATTTAACGTTTACTTATGTATGATGACTCATTAAAAAAATTTAATAATATTTCATGCTCACTAATACGAGAAAAACGATCTACGATAATATAAAAACTATTCTATTTAAAAGTAATTTACAAAGACCATATGTCTTACCTAACTCGATACATGCATGCATGTACTATTCTACGTACATTCTTATATTTGTAGTATTATGTTTCGATCGAGCTAGTTTCCCACACTAGAACTGATTATATGTAAACTAATTAGAATTGGATCGAGAAAATTTGCGCATAACATAAACATGTTGATACGTAGATACAAACAATAAGTAACACATGTTACGGTTTTTTTGGAAGGTCTCAGTTGGTTTAAAAAAGATAACTTTGCAAGAAAAAGGTCATGTTATTCAGAGCGGTCGAATAGTTTACTCTCAAAACAAACCAACTGACTTAGCTCAGTTGGCCACCAGAGTTTCTTCTGGAGCTTGGGGGAGAGGTTTTACCCGGGTTCGAGTCTCGCAAGTGACAAAGAAAATCCGGATTTTCCTCTTAGTGCGAAGCCGTGAATTCTAGGGGTTTCCCTTCGCGGGTCTCTCTTAGTGGTTCGGGTCCCGGAGCCTGCCCGTTTGGATGGTTTAACTCGGGGGTTGGATTTCAAGTGTGGTGCCGTTCTAAATAAAAAATAAATAAAATAAAATAAAAATAAAAATAACTCTCAAAACAGACCATTGATTTGATTCACATATTGCTAATTATCAATGCTTAGACAGAATTATCGCCTAACAACGTTCATTTTATGTAAAAGCAATTAAACATGCCTTCACCAACTATTAACCTTTAATATATTTTAACTTTAGGTCAACCAATCCTAGCTAGGCTCCTTTTCAGTATATATAAATATACACTTTGAAAGTTAAATGATAACACCACAACATCCCATTGTTTTCATATATACAAACTCAACCAAAATGAGTTCTAAAGATGATGTGGCCAACAAACTCAAAATTCAAATAGCTGCTTTAAACGATAAATGGGATGACGCAAGTCCATTATTTGACGAAAAACCAGAACTAATGACAGTACCAATCAATACCAAGGATGAAACAGCGTTGATGATAGCTGTGGGAACAAATCGTTCCCATAACTTCGTAAAACAGTTGGTGCCCCGAATAAAAGACACTGACGGTGCTGCTGAAAAGTTGTTTTGTAAGAGTTCAAGTGGAAACAGCCCACTTCACCAGGCTGCTAAGATTGGGAATACGAAAGACGCAATGATTTTGGTAAAGGAGAACAAGGATATGACTCGTGAACTCGATGTAAATCATCATACACCATTGATTTTGGCTGCAAGGCATCGTAACAAGAGCACGCTTCAGTACTTGTTAAAAGTGACTCCAGCAGAAACAATATCAATGGAGGAAGGGATTAGTAGTTTGTATGCTGGAATGCCTGGTGGTGATCTCATTACTCTCACAATTCAGGCTGGATTCCTTGGTACGTAAAATCTCCAGTTAATTATATATGATTGTAACAATCGATCTAACCAAATTCTATTGTTAAGTAATGACAATTCATTCTAACAAGATTTTTTTTAGCCCGCGCGTTGCAGCGAGTGCAAAAAAATTCATTGTATAGCTACGAAATAAAGTTTAACAGTAATATGTATTTTTAATAAAAATCTTACTATCATGTAAAATGATGTAAAAGAGTAAATATAGAGTTTAATATGTTTAGTGGTTAGTTTGTTATATCACTAAACCTAAAAGGGTGTTAATTATAAAGATTTATGAGTTTCAAGGCTAATTTGGTAGTATTTTAATAAACTTAAATGGGTGATATATAAGGTGTTACTACTTACAAAACAAACTCATTAGGTCTATAGTATTTTTGTAAAATAAAGGTTTAAATATAAAGTCAAAAGATATTAAAATATAAAGTTTTATAAGTTTAGAGACTACTTTAGTATCACAAAATAAACGAAGTGAAGTTCTAGGACTTAATATATAGAGTTTATTTAGTTTAAGGGTTATGATGATAGTTTTTGACAATATTAATTACCAAATGGTCACCGTAGATGAACAATGTTAATAACATTTGGTAACTGTTAACAGTGACAAAACCAGGATGAAATATAACGGGTGCATAATTTTTTTGGAACTGTAATATAGAAACACATTTCGATGGACCAGGGGACGCATTTAAGATGCACTTAAAAAAAATTGATGTTTTTTTCAAAAACTAACGCTATATCGAAAAAATCTATAGGGGTCCCGGGACCCAGCGGAAACCCCTGGTTCCGTTCCTGATTGTTAATATATAAATATGATTTTATTTTATTGTTGTGTAGATGTAGCGCTAGAGATAATTGACACGCACCCGGACATCGTGCTAGAAGATAGTGGGAACTCTAGAAATGCTTTGCAAGTGTTAGGTACCAAACCGGACTTCTTTCCTAGCGGTGTCAAGCTTGGATATATGAGTCGTCTCGTTTATTCATGTAAACGCCTCTTCTGCCTCTCTCTTTCTCTGTTTTGTATTGTTGTTACGAGTTAAAAGTTAAAGGATTTTGCTAACTATAACTCTTTAGTACGTATTTTTTTAACCAAAAACGAAAGAATAAGTTGCAACTTATTAATAACAGAGATAAAAACAAAGGTCTGAGCTTCAATTATAATGTTCAAGCACATACTATGAGTTTTAACAATATTGTTTTTGGTCGATCACACTTGATATCCTCACAAGATCGAGGTCAAGGGTTCAAATCTGGTGCTCAATAGGTACAAATTTAGGGCTGACCAGAGAAGGGTCATATATGGTCACGGGATACCCTGGTTAAGTCGCGTACATCTGAGTCGTTCTCCCTTTCCGGATAACTTTAAAAAAGAAAACCTCGTCCCACATTTACCATTTTGTTTGGTTGATAACAGATATACATATGAACAAAAGGAGTAAAGAAGTTGTTCAATTGGACACTTTAATAAACAAGAGGAGTGGAAAAGTTGTTCAAGTGGACATTTGTTCAAAGGTTTTCGACAAAGTATGATTCGCTACTCTTTCATTTATATCCTTTAATAGACTATATGCTTTATGCTTATATTGCCCAAAAAGAATTCCAACGGTTTAAGACTATTTCCCTGTTAAACAGATTACTAGCGGATTTTGGAGTGTTCTTCAATGTCTATGTATGTTAATGAATTCATTAGTGTTTTTTAGCTGTTTTTTATGATCATCTCTAACCTTGCATCATATAATGTCGATGATTGTAGCTCCATCAATCAAGAATATCCATGATATGAAAGTAAAACACTCCCAAAGCAAGCTCCTCACAGAACTTATATGTGAAAGAGTTACAGAAGTGGATGATAGTAACAAAGTTTTAAGGATTTTAGGATCTGCAGCATTTGCAGCAGTCCAACATGGAATTCCTGAGGTCGTCAAGGAGTGCATTGTCAAGTACCCGGACATATGTTGGTACAAACGTGACAACCCTGGCGAGTCTTACTTGTCTCTTGAAGCCATAACACAACGTCAAGAACAAGTGTACAATGTTATATGGCAATTATTTGATCACAAGGTATTCCAAGCAACTTTGATTGATGAAAACATGGAGAACTCGTTACACAAGGCCGGAATGTTGGCACCACCTCATCGACTAAATGTTGTGAATGGTGCAGCTCTTCAAATGCAACGTGAGCTACAATGGTACAAGGTACTCACAAAAACGTTAAGTGTCAATGAAATGACAATAGTTTAACTTCAAATAAAAAAAATTACGTTAAAATTAAAACTTAAAACAACTTATTTTTAATTAAAATATCTGTATCTAGTTCTGTGACATGTAACTACATTTTTAACTCATGAACAAAGATTAAATGCTATGCCAGAAAATTACATGTATCTTTACTTAAGACCTTGTCAAATAAGAGTCACTAAACTCAGATTCAGTGACATCTTTTTGAGTCACTAGCTAAAAGTTGGGCCACTAATCTCACTCTTCTTGTTGTATGTTTTTAAACACACAAAAGACCTTGTTACACAGATAGTGTAGTTAAATGACCTTTTTCTCTTAACACTATCATGTATCTTTGTGCAGGAAGTCGAGAACTTTATTGATCCCTTATTTCAACATGCTCGCAACATCAATAAGACAACCCCCCAAAAGCTTTTCAGTGACGAACATAAAGATTTACTTAATGAAGCGGGACAATGGATGAAAGATGTATCAGCTTCATGCACCGTGGTAGCAGCACTCATAATCACAATGGCATTTGCCAGGGGCGTCTCTGAGGATTTACGGGCCCTGTCCGGGCCGTTGAAAAATGTGCCCCTTAGACCCCTTATTGGGCTTATAAATTTATTATGGGTTATAGGTTTAGTTATAAGATTGGAATTTAATTGGGCCCAAGTTTAAATGTTTAATACCTATTTAAAAAAATACATATAATATATATATATATATATATATATATATATATATATATATATATATATATATATATATATATATATATATAGGATTTTTTTTTTTTAAATGGGCCCTCGCATAAAACGGGCCCTGGCCGGTTGGCCTCCCCGGCCCACCCAAGAGCCGCCTATGGCATTTGCAGGTGCCTTTACACTCCCAGGTGGAAACGAAGCTGATGGAAAACCTTTATCTATATATTCTAATATACAGCAGTTGAAAAAGACAATGAATGCCCCTCTAAAAAAGCAATACTCAAATTCTAGAGTGTCTACAATAGTCATTTTACCCTAATTAATATTATACCATTAATTAAGGAAATGTCAAAGCTTCTGAGGAAAGCCTCTTAATTTTCGGAAACATATTGTACTGCCCCTCATTTCAAAAACCCCAAATCAATCCGAACCCTACCTCGCCATCATCATCAACATCAAAAACCCAAAATCAATCCGAACCCTAACCCAAAACTCATTCCTAAAGTTTTATTGCATCCATTTTCATTGTTCTTAATATATGTTGTTGGCTGATTATGTGCAGAGATTTTTCTCATCCTAATTTCATTATTTTGTGTTTCTACAGATGAAGATTTAGGATATGGAATTTGAAGAAAAAGGTGTGAAAAAGACAGCCATTATCGATTTATAGATGTGTTGATTTTTTTTCAGATTTTGATAAATCTATGACAAATTCCAGGCACCCATTATCGATTCACCAACATCCACAAATCTGTTCTTCTACAAATACCGTATGATAATATGTAAGTTTTTTTCCTTTTATTTTTTTTCTTTAATTTCGAAGTTAGGGTTTCATCTTAAATTTGGGGTTTTCATGATTTGGTTGGTTAATATTGTTGATTATTATTATTTATAAAATTTTGAAGTAGATTAGGTAGGCTGAGGATTTTTATTAAAAAAAAATTAAAAAAAAAAAAAAAAAAAAAAAAAAAAAAAAAAAAAAAGACATAAAAAATTTGTTGCTAACGATTAAGTGAGTTTTTGAGGGTGATTGGTGTAGGAGCACTTTTGTTTGTTGTTATTTGCGGTATGTGTGGATTTAGATCACAGTGATGCTATTTTTGCTGGCTACAAATCTGTTCTTCTACAAATACTTTCTGATGTTTCTACGTTATTTTACTACAGTATATTTTGAAATGTTTGCAGGAACCAAACTTCCAACATTGTTTGAAGTTCAGGTAACAGTTCTAAATATATTCAAAATCACTTCCAATATGAAAGGTTAGGACTCATGTAAGCTCTTATTATTGTCACAGTTTGTACGTGGATGGGATAACAATTCATCAAACAAGTATTAACAAGACACATGCCTCAGGATGATGGACGACCAAATTGGTTGGTAAGGTGGCGTTACAATATGCCATGAGTTGCGCCTGTGGTTACAATGGTAGTTCTGCCAAATTGTCCAAACAGGTATAACCTCATCTAATACCACTAGCCGAAAAGCTTTTCGACCAATGGCTTTCGTTACCCGAAACTACTCTTTTGGTAATAATAATAGATGTTTTGGAATTCGTTATTGATTTAGGCATTTACCTTAGGTACTGACTAAGATAGGAGGATTAATTTGATTAGTGTAGGGGAGTCTGGTGGAATGGAAGGGTTCGGTGGGGTATAGTGCGGTGAAGTGAAGAATAATAAGGTGTATTTGGCCTTTGGATCAAGTCATACATCAGAAATGATTTTGTATTGGTTTTTGTATATATGCACTACAGTAGGAACATGCTAATAGATTCAGAAAATGGTGTGAATCATGGGTTTCAATGTAACTGTACTATAAATGTTTGAAACGATAGTGAATAGCCAATTTGTTTATGAGCTGGTCAGTTTTACAATTCTGGTTTCGCTATTACATGTATTGAGATATGGTTTTGGCTACTTTTGAACCATTTTGCCTGTCCAACACATTTGGTTTTTTTTATTTAGATGTTTTGATTGACCCATTTGAGAGACTAAATAAAATGTACCAATATATAAAATTATAAATAAATGGGTCAAAGTTGAAATCTGCTAATAAATTATTGATAGAAATTATTGTGATGCAACTTTTTGAAATTTATTCTCTCGACACTTACCATGGTTTCGCTACTAGGTGAATCTCAATTTCATTTAATAACACATCACTTAAATCATATGTATGGAGTTTGCAATATGGGCAGTTAGGTCGGGTTGGGTAACTGGTGAAAGGGTTCAATACAGCTCGGAAGGGTCAAGTTCGGTTGACCCGAATACTTTTTGTCCAAAGTCATAAAGTTATAAAAAAAATAATGTGTTCAAAAACTTCATTTTTTCTTTTGATAATTTTCTAATTTTTCAGGAAGACTTAATTTTTTTTAACTACTGAAAACATGTTGATACGTGCCTGCTAGCTTTGTAGCTTGCTTGCTGCTGGTTTGCAATATTTAAGATTAAGTTGCATAAACAAGTATATATAATTAGGGAAAGTTAATAGTCTGTTTTTGGTACTATTGTAATATGTAGATCCATTGCATATTGCTGCTGATGCTGATGTTGTTTGCTTGCTACCAGCTTTTCAGTTTGCTTTCTCATGCTACATGCGGGTTGCTGATGGTATTGGTTGCTCATTAGGGTTGCTAACCGTGTTGCTGATGATACCGATTGCCGATAGGATTGTTGCTGATTGGTGTTGCTAATGGGCGTTGCTGATGGGGGATGCTGATGATGTCGGTATCTGATGGGGTTGTTGATGATGCGGGTTGCTCAATGGTGTTGCTGATGGGTTTTTCTGATAGGGATGCTGATGATGGCGGTTTATCTATACTCCATGTTTGCTACCTGCCTGGATCTCAGAGGAACTTTACTACTATTACTGACGCGGTTAACTTTGCTCCTAATAATTCGGCTGCTTCAGCTGGTTATTTTGTGGTTTATGTGACAGCTGGTGTTTATGAAGAGTACGTTAATATTCCTAAGAACAAGAAGTATTTGATGATGATTGGAGATGGTATAAATCAGACCGTGATCACTGGTAATCATAGCGTTGTTGATGGTTGGACTACATTCAATTCCGCAACATTCAGTAAGTTTTCTTATAGCCTACTTTGAAACTTACCAAAAATAGCAACATATATTTTAGATGACTTTTGACTGACACTCAAAATCTTTGCAATTGTGGTATCGCCTTACTTCGTGGAAGTCAACATAACGATAAGAAACACAGTTGGGTCAATAAAACACCAAGCTGTAGCCCTACGCAACGGTGCAGATTTATCAACATTCTACAGCTGCAGTTTCGAAGGCTACCAAGACACATTATACACACACTCCCTACGTCAATTCTACCGCGAATGTGACATTTATGGTACAGTAGACTTCATATTTGGAAATGCAGCAGCTGTTTTCCAAAACTGTAACTTTACCCTCGGTTACCTATGTCTGGTCAATTCAACGCCATTACCGCACAAGGCAGAACTGACCCAGGTCAGAACACGGGTACCTCAATACAAAAATGTAATATTCGGGCTGCTGATGATTTGGCTTCGAGCAATGGGAACACTGTGACATATTTGGATCGACCATGGAAGGAATACTCTAGGACGGTTTATATGCAATCTTATATGGATACGCTGATTACTCCTGCAGGGTGGTCAATATGGTCTGGTGATTTTGCCCTAAATACTTCTTATTATGCCGAGTTTAATAACTCTGGGCCGGGGTCGGATACTAGCAGGAGAGTTTCTTGGTCTTATGTTATTAATGCTACAGATGCGGCTAATTTCACAGTGTCGTCTTTTATATCAGGTGATGCGTTTTTGCCTCAGACTGGTGTGCCTTACGATAGTGGGCTATAATTGAACGTTGATTATAAGTATAGAAATTGAGGGACCGAGTTGATTTATAAGTATCACATGATTA
The DNA here is from genome assembly GCA_021014915.2 of Artemisia tridentata subsp. tridentata. Taxonomy (NCBI): domain Eukaryota; kingdom Viridiplantae; phylum Streptophyta; class Magnoliopsida; order Asterales; family Asteraceae; genus Artemisia; species Artemisia tridentata. The sequence goes on from CP139505.1 coordinate 181,595,038, forward strand.
TTTGAACATTATTGATATGATTTGTATACCCCTTATATTATTATTTTTTTGTTACTATTCTTACAAAGGTGATCTTTACTGTGGTGTTTGTTGCAAATTGCTATTGTGGTGTTTGTTGCATAGGTGATCTTTGTGATTTTTTGATACTATTTTTTTGTTACAATTCTTTATTTATTAATTATGAGTGTACGTAATTTTTTCTATTCTTACAAATTGCTATTGTGGTGTTTGTTGCATAGATATTTTCAAGCTGTATAACTTTGTATAATTTAAAATCAACTAAAGGCTTTAACAATTGATTGTATCATGAAATTGGGTTATAACAATTGATTGTTTCATATTTTTAAGTAGTGTACCGTTGCTTTACTTCTATAAATGCGAATAAAAAAGTGTATTATCAATTCACTAATGAGGTTATTTACAAAGAGGAGTTGTCCAAAAATCACAAAGATGGCATCTTAGTATAGTTAATCAAGTGTCTAAAGCTCAAAGGATACTAACTGTTTTGGTTTCGTCCCACAAAGTATGTAATTGAATGTTTAATAGGTGTTGGGCTGAAATTGGTTTGCTTTTCAATCTGATATGTTTTTTTTAAATATATCATGTTGTTCCTTTCTTTTCTTCCTAATCTCTTCACTTCTTTTCTTCAACATATTGAGCTCGAGAACACAGATATTTCCTCACATGTTCTACAGGAAGATTTTCGAAAAACTGGTTTGTTATTACAATACAAGAATTGGGGTGCAAATCTAAGATTGTAAGTGTAGTATTTTCTTTTTCAAAGTTATAATAAACATGATTACAGAGATGTTACTTGTGAGTTTCAACCCATTTATTTGTAAATTTGTTAACTAGAGTTATGTTTTCTACCTAACATGTAAAAAAGAATCTTAAACGGGTCAAAAAATTCTAGATAATTTTCTTTAGTAAAGTAGATTGAAGGGGTAGATTCGGGTTGGCCTGAAACACTTCTATTACAAAAATAATGAGTTCTTTATAAATTAATTGTGTCCCAGGTTACAAAATAATGAGTTCTTTATAAATTGAAGGGTCCAAAAAGAGAACTAAAAAAAGTGCAGAAAATACTTTAAAGATGAGAGTTGACAATGACATAGTTGAAGTTGCTAAATTGGTAGCGTACAACTACATTTGATGGAGATGGTTTTAAACATGGAGATAGGAGTGTAGTTCGTCTATACGACAATATCCATAATACAAGTAGCATGCCAACAATTTAAGGAAGTCAATATCCATAATACACAATATCAAAAATTGTTCTCTTCTATAAACTAATTTCTTTTCATAACAGATTCAAAACTATTATTCCACGGTTCTCAATTTAATCCCGTGAATTTCACGGGTCAATAACCTAGTTCTTGAATAAAAGAACATTTATGCTTTTTATCATAACAGATGCCATTGCGTTATTTTCTTCAACTGCTTCAGTGGTGATGTTCTTAGGAATACTTACCGCGCGTTTTTCAGAAGAAGATTTTCTTTCCAAGCTACCTAAGAGAATGACAATAGGACTTGTCTCCTTATTTGTTTCATTAGCAGCGACTATGATAGCATTCAGTGCGACTCTTGCAATTGTGCTTGAACATACGGTATCTTGGATCGCAGCTCCACTTGTTATAATGACATGTGTTCCTGTGGGTTTGTTCTGCTGGTTGCAATTTCCCTTACTCATAGAGCTAGTCGGATCGACATATGGAAGAAGCATATTTAAACATAGAAAATATGAGTGATCGAATGTATTAGAAATTAAACTTGCCAAATTATATTTGTTTATGTTAAGAAATGTATGGTACCATACATGGTTTGTTACATTTTTGTTTCACTTGTTACAACGTTCATTTAAAACGTTCATTTTGCATATTATCTCTAAAGGGTCCCTTCTAAGCCGTTTTAGTATGTTAACCATGACCCAAGATATAGTGATGAGGGTTATCAGTTTACCAGTAGGGAAGTCATAGTGATGCTTTTCATCACATAGTGTGTTTGGTAAAAGTAGCTGTGAGCAGTGAGCTGTGAGCAGCCCACCGCTCACAGCTTCTTAAAGAAGCATTGAAAAAATGAGCATTCCTAAAAAATCGCAAAGCTCACCGCTCCGTTGCCAAACGAACAATAAAAATAAAAAAGCTCATTGATCACCGCTCATCGCCCCAAAAAGCTCCCCGCCAAACATGGCTATGTTTGGCAAAAGTAGCTGTGAGCAGTAGCAGTGAGCAGTAGAAGTGAGCTGTGAGCAGTAGCTGTGAGCTGTATCACTGCTCACCGCTCATAGCTTCATAAAGAAGCATTGGAAAAATGAGCTTTCCTAAAAAATAGCAAAGCTCACCGCTCTTTTGCCAAACGAACACTAAAAATCAAAAAGCTTATTGCTCACGGCTCATCGTCACAAAAAGCACCAAAAAGCTATGCGCCAAACATAGTCATGCTTTTCATCACTTGTGCTTGAACATAAGTCTTGAAAATAGTAGATACTTTGAGAAGTGTTTGTGGGTTCATCTGTCTAAATCTTGAAAATAGTAGATACTTCGTTGAGGAAGTTTGATTCATAATTTAGTGTTGTAGAAACATCACGTTATAGTAAGAGTTTAATCAACTAATTATAAATGACATGTTTCTGGAAGGCCAATTGGGTTGATTTTATAGAATCATAGGCAGGGGCGGAGCTATGTACAGCCCAGGGGTAGCGGTCGCTACCCCTGAACTTTTACCCGGTAGTGGAATTTTAGTGGAATTTTTGGTTTTTTTTTTTACGTTTTTCGTACTATCTTTCGTATTTCGCTACCCCTGAAACAAATTTTCGCTACCCCTAAACAAATTTTCGTATTTCGCTACCCCTGAACTTTCATCCTAGTTCCGCCACTGTTGATTTTATAGAATCATAGGTGTTCAAGTTTAGTGTTACCGGATGGTTAAATTTTGATCATTATCTCTCGAATGGTTAACTCTTCGTTTACTAAATTAAAGCGTGAGTAATAAAGTAGTGGTTCACCGGTGGTAGAAAAGAGAAAATGACATTATATTATACTATGTACTAACCATCAAAATGTTGGGTGCTTCAAAGATTGCAATTAAAAATCTTAATCTCAAACCCTATTGGCCGATAAAGAATAAAAAAAATTGCCTCACAGTACTATTACCCTATGTGTGTGTTTTCTATTGGCTGGAAGGAGGTTGCAAAAAAATTGTTCACTGTCATTTTGATTAATTACACCCTCATAATAAGATGTAGCAGGTTTATTATACTTCCCTTTTATTACTCTTCTAATACAAACTCCTTCCGGAGAATTCTTAAACTCTCACAAACACACACACACACTATCTTCTTTAATAACCAAAAAAATTTGTTCCAGAGAATTCTTGCACTCTGACAAAGACACAAATTTAAACTAATGAAAATTCCACCGCCATTCATTTTATCTTCTCCAAGTTTCTGTGATCTCCTAGAAAATTACATAGCCTTACTCTTCTTATCCATCTCATCGCCACCAAACAAGAATCTCTTCACCAAAAAAGACACTAATTTCATCATCAAAACCCACAAACGCACACACAACAACACAAATCCAAACACCCATCAATCATTTGAAATTTTGAACGCCGGAATAAACTGCCATGCTTCAAGAAACCAGTTACCAGATGATTACACACACAAACAAACCGTTAAGATGGTGAAGGTTATTGTTGCAAATAAAATCGCAAAAAATCAGTTGGTGAAATAGGAATTATTTCAAAGATTGAAGATCGAAGATCTAATTGGAACCACTAATTTGTAATTGTGAAATACCCACTAACCCTAATATTTATCCAATTATTTTTTTATGATTTTGAGGTCATTTAGAAATATGTAGATAGTTCTTGACTTTTAATGTGCAATTTGGGTTTTTATTGTGGGTTTTTGATTTTAAGTTTTAAACCAGTGCTGAAGATAATCATGTTGTTTGGATGAGGCATTTTAACAAGTCTGTAGCATAAACAAGGTATTCATTTAATTTGATGCTTATTGATTATTTGTGTTCTTATGTAAATTCCCAATGGGTTTTCTTTATATGAGCTTAAAGTTTGATTATTTTTATAAAAAAATGAGTCTTTTCTTCATATTTCATCTGTTGTTTGCTTTTGTTGTTGGGTTTTTGGTATTTTTTATTCTGTGTCTGATTACTTTTGCTATTAGTCTAATAAACATTTGTGCTGAATTTGTATGTTAAAGTTGTAAGTTAGAAAAGAAGCAAAAACCAATGGCATTCTGGTATGTAATCCAAACAAAATAAGCTCATAAGCATAAAAACAAGCTAACACAAACACCCTTAGTTTAGAAAATGATTGGATTAAAGAGTAACAGGTGTATCAAAATTCGGTCACACATGATTCTTACCAGCGATCAGCTACATCTATTACGACGATGGTTGTTGTCGAAGTTAGGATATCCAGCGAACGCCAGCAGTCCCTAATCAGCCGGCATACTCCTCCGAACATAAGGTCCTTTTCATGCTTTACTTTTTTTTTTTAAATTTTAATTAATTAGATTGGGTTTATCATCGGAATTGATGATACTTTTACATATTAAATTTGTTGCTTTCATAGAAAAGGGGTTGTGGATCACTCGCCGAATAAAGGGGACTGCCATTGTTGTTATGTATGTTATTAGCTGTATGTGAAGATGGGATTGCTTGACAGTTTGATTTGTAGTAACCTTTAGTAATTCGTTTGTCACAGGTTTTGGTTTTGCTGAGGATCGAGGAATAGGATTGTACCAAATTCTGGAACGGTGTTAAGGAAAATATATTGAAAGAAGGTCAAACTGAATTTGTTAAATAAAGTTAACCCATGTTTCGTATAAAAATATTGTAAATGTTTGTTTTTCAGGTAATAGTACACTGCAACCTACTTGCAATGTTGTTGAAGCTTCTGCAAATGTTGTTGACACTTCAAACAATTCTCGCCTTGCTACTTCTACATTTGGCAGGCGTGCTCGCATAATTACTAGAGGTAAATATATTTTTAATATCTAAGACTGTTGTGTAAATAAACACTAACTCCTTTGGTTAAGTGTGTGCCCAAAGGATTGCTTAATGGTCATGATTAGGGTGTGTTTATGATTGCTTATAGTGGGCCAGTGGTGTTTGTGTGAGCATATTGAAGCATCTTATTAGCTTATGCATTATTAGAAGATAATAAGCTATCTTAAATATCAAAACGACTTTTGGATTAACAGCTTATACGTGCCAAATAAGCTTTTTTATAAAACCCATGTAAAAACTATAACTATGTTGGCCGCTCTATTTATTTATCTTTCTGTACTTTCAGGGATCTTTTGAATTGGTGCAAGACAATTGCAGGTTTGCGTTTATCAATAGGTTTTATATTAGAGTTAACTACATTTTTGGTCCTCGTGGTTTACCGGGTATAACGATTTTGGTCCAATAGTTTCATTTGTAACGGATCTTGTCCTATTTTCGCTGACCCGTAACGGGTTTGGTCCATTTTTCATATCACCGTTAGTCAAACCTAGTTTGACCGTTAAAATAAAGGGTATTTTGGTCATTTAAGTAAACCACTCACTCCCTTCAGTTAAAGAGTAAACTTCATAAATCGATTTTTGTTGTTGGTGAATCTTTAAAAGCTTATTTGCAGTCAAAGAGTAAACTTCATAAATCGATTTTTTGAGGGTGAATCTTTAAAAGCTTTTAAACTTCATCCTCGCTATCTTTCTTTATATCCAGTCAAAGATTAAACTTCATAAATCGATTTTTGTGGTTAATTATATATCCAGTCAAAGGTAGGGGTGATTCGCTCACATGTGAACCAGTTTTTGTGGTTAATTAGTGCAATAGATTTAGGCGCTTTGCTCGGAAAGTGTTATATAACACTCGATTATATCAGTTTCCATGTCTAACACATTGATTTTGTTAAATCGATTTTTAGGGTTCTTATCAAGAAATTGGGGGGTTTTAGAATTAGTGGTTGTTTTTTAACAATTGTGTTAGGGGTTTGGTTCGGAAATCACTCCTGAACACTCGAACATGTTAAATTTCATCTAAAACGATTTCAAAAATTGTTAATTGAATGATAGGGTTTCGAATGGACAAGGGTAGATTTATGAATTTTGGGTGGCAGTGGTGGTGATGGCCAATGGTTAGGAAACAGCTTATGGTTCCAAAAGACTGGTGGGTTGAAGATTTATGTGATCTTCTTGTTGATTTGTATAAAAAGGTTGTAACTTTGATCAAGGCGAAAGGAAAAGTAAGCTTTCATGTTGTTGGTGAATCTTTAAAAGCTTATTTGCAGAGGAAGTTAAAGAAAGATAGCGAGGATGATGTAAAAATCCGTTCTTTAATTGAAACGGTCATTTTTTTGCTACCCACAGAAAAAAACATAGTGTTTCTTGTGAATCTTGATGTTGATTTAGTTCAAGAATTAGTTAAGATCTTCATGATGCAGAAGATGATGATGATGAAAAAATAGTGTTTCTTGTGTTTTTAAATAATAATAATAATAATAATAATAATAATAATAATAATAATAATAATAATAATAATAATAATAATAATAATAAAAGAAAGGGCATTTTAGTCATTGTACATCATCAACTGAGGGTATTTTAGTCATTTCATGTTTTTTTAACCAGTCAAACTGACGGTCAACGAAAAATGGACCAAACCCGTTACGGGTCAGCGAAAATAGGACAAGATCCGTTACAACTGAAACTATTGGACCAAAATCGTTATACCCGGTAAACCACGAGGACCAAAAATGTAGTTAACTCTTTATATTAATATTTCTACAAAGTTTCCTTGATTGTATTTTATGACTTCAATTTTCTTTTATAATATTTGTTTTGCAGCTTTCAGGGTCATCCCAAGTATTGGGATCTCTGTTGATTTCCCCATGATGCCAAAGTGCGTTTGATGTGATCTGCCTCCACATGAAAGAAAGAATGTCCTATACCAGCATGGAGCAGGTAATTTCCAGTGTTTGTGAATGCGTATTTGCAAATATGAGAATTTGGTCTTAGTAATTTGTCTGAACGAAACATTTACACGATCGAGCATGCTCTTTATGCGCCATTAATCTTTGTTCTGTGTTTAGCTTTGTATTTATGCGCCTTACTCTTTATGTTACAGGAATGATGTATTCCTGCTAATTGTTGAAAACTTACTGAAATATCACTTTCTGCCAGCTATGTCCGTGGATTACAGAAAATGCGTCCAAAAGGAAATATCAAGTAAGTTCTTTGAAACCTTTCAATTAGTGAGTTTAAAATTATCAGATTTTAATTATCATATGTTTTCAAATGTAGGTCCAGCTGCATGTTGTCCTAGAGCAAATCCTGCTGCTGCTTACACCCCATCGGTTCGACGACTTTTATTCCTTATTGGTAAAATTAGAACCATAATTAACCGCATATATTATAAGGATATAGCCATTTTTGTCTCAAATGTGTTTTCAATTTCATTTGAATTTCAAAATTTAGTTTTCCAGTTATTATTTTGTAAACTTGCATCAGCTTGGTTGCATCATGCCAAAAAATGTGTAATAGAGCATGGCCTTTATTGTGGCCTGATATTTTCAAAGGTTGTCTGTCTCCAGGACAAGGACTTCTTTTATTTGGCTGTTTCAGGAGAAATTTTAGGAGAAACCGGTGTCCTATACAATACACCTCAGCCATTCACATTCCAGACAACCAAAATATCTCAAATCCTGAGGATTGATAGTACTGCACTGCTCTGGATTATTCACACAAATACACAAGACGTATTTATTATCATGAACAATTTTTACATGGTATGTATTCATGATGCACCCACCTATGTAAAGTCTAAGACCCCTTAGTTGATATGATCTAAATTTATTTCCACGCCTGTGTTTGTCCATTTGCAAAAACTAAAAGGCCTAGAAAGCTTAGGACACGTTAGTCAGCACAATAACCCAGCCCTGCTTTTCGGCCAACAGTCTCATGGAGGAACTATTATTGAGAATTATTCTATCTATGTACATACTTATCCAAGTGTTGATCAAACCACATAGGAATTAAGCAATATAGATAATTTAAATTCAAGAGATATTGGTTTAGGGAGTATGATTAACTTGAAAGCTGTTTTAACCTATTTTAGGGAGAATAGATTCAAGAAGTATGGTTGACTTTTAAGCTGTTTTAGCCTGTTCATTTAAATTCAAGAGATATAGATTCAGGGGTTATGGTTCAGGGGGTATTGCTCAGTAGGTACTGTTTAGGGGGTATGGTTCAGGGGGTTTAAAGTTATAAGGTGAACTGCCAACGCGTGTTGTGTAACACTATAACAACCCGCTAATTTGCAGGTCATTTCTATTCATCAAACTCGAATTTATTTTCTTGACATTTATTTGAGAACCATTTTTACATATACTTTTTACCTGAACCAACGTGAAACTTAGAATAAATATTTTATCACTAGAACTTAGGCTATATTTAGTCCACAATGCTCCAGAACCTTGCTCCTACTCCGGTTCACAATTTTAAAACATAAAACAATTTCTTATTCTTTAAATACTTACGATTTTCAATTCAACAAACACTATTCGCTATTTAAGATTTAACACCCGATATACCTAATTATCCCAACGATTGTTTCTAAAGTATTTGTATACTTCCAAAATCATTACCAAAGTTTCAAAAATATTTCCTGACACCTAGGGTAAATTCTTTATAACTTACGTTTAATTACGTACAACTTTTGTTAATCACCAAACCAACAACCAATACCTATTTTTAACACCCAATACATACAACATATACACTCTTGTATAAAAACTACTCATCTAATCTCATTTTATGTATTGTGCCGCCCCTTCCCCCTCTCATGTCTTTTAGATACTAGACAAACTTTTACACAACTTTGATTAGTCACCATCATCCCAACAAAACATGTCCAACTTTTTGCTTTTAGCCACCAAAGTTGTCTCCTTGTCCCCCCTTAGCCACCCTAACCGGCCACCCTCCCCCCTCTAGCCCAAATCATGATTTTGACTTTCCTATTCATCCTTTGAAATTGTTCAAGTATAAAAAGGCCTTAGTATCTTCATTTTGATCTATTAGTACAAGTAAAGAAAATAATCTCCCATATATATATACACAAAATTGACCCACTTTGGAGCCAAGGAGGGAAGAAATATTTGTTGTGGCAAAGATCAAGTATATTAGGTTACATTAGCAAAGGTTTGGAGCATAAGTTTTGTGGTTAAACAAGTGTTTACAACTTTCATCTCACTAATCACTCTTGTAAGTGAACTTACTAACACTTCATGATTTTCATGTTTTACATGCTTGTCAAGTATCTATACTTATTATCACTTGGTACATGTTGATAAAATTTACATTTATAATGATCCTTTAACAAAGATTTTGTTTTGAACAAGTCTTGGTTACAAGTAAATTAACTAGTAAAAAAAAATCTCCACAAGAAAAGTAATGAAAACATTGTATATACATGTATGTTAGTAAATTGTAGATTTAAACAACCTTGATAAACAATTACATGGACCTTTAAGTATTGTTAAGTTATGGTTAGATCCCTATTATTATGTTAAAGTAAACTTTTTAACAACTTTTAACTTAATTTCATGTCAGTTCTTGTTTGATGAGATATGAGATTAAGTTTAAAGTTGCTACTTAGCTTAAAATTTTTAAAAGATTTTTCTCAAAAATGGACGAGGCATTTCGCGAAGCCTAATCACTCGATAGTTACTATAAAACCGTCTATTTTAGTGCGCCTAGTAGGACGAGCAGAAACCCAAAGATACCTCGCGTGCTTAAGACTTCCCTGGAGTACTTCGTAAAGGCTTAACAGGATTTAACCCTCCTCGAAGAATTGAGATACTCATCAACTTAACTCCCGGAGCGACACAAATTTCATGATGCGCGATACTTCTCGGAGAAAGATTTCGAACCCGAATATCATTAGTTGAGAGTGCACAAGACTGACAACCCTAAAACCGCGTTAAGAACGATATACAGGCAATTCGAGTTTTCAGGATAAGTCCTTTGGTTTGATCGATGTTTTTGTAGAATTCAACGACAAGAAATCAAATTTGAACGACATACATGAGGAGCGCCTTACCTATTATATCGAATCGTGACAGACAATCCACATCGCGATTTTGGTAGACACTATAGGATGCATTAGGAACACAGTTAGATTGGAGCACGACCTACCATTCCTAGACCGATGGTCAGGATGAGCATACTATCCGACATTAGGAGATATACATAAGGCACACACTATTGATTTTGGAGGAAACAGGAATGCCCATCCCTCTTAGTTGAATCTTCTCTTTGGATATATACTAGTTGTTTATTTGAAAGCGATCCAAAAATTGAGCCAATCCTTCAAAAATGTTGAGTTCTTTTCTTACAACTTGATATTTAACTTAATTTCATGACAGTTCTTGTTTGATGAGTTATGAAGTTAAGTTAGATTCAAGTTGTTACATTGTTTAAGGATAGGTCCAACTTGTTGCTTAGCTTAATCTCATGACAGTTCTTGTTTGATGAGTTGTGAGATTAAGCTGAAAACAAATTGTTACTGGGCTTAAACTTATGGTTTAGCTTAATCTCATGACAGTTCTTGTTTGATGAGTTGTGGGGTTAAGCTAGATTTCGGTTGAGGCTCAACTTAAACTACCAAAAAGATGCCTAAGGTTTTTGACGGCTTTACTCAAGGACGGGAAAGCTTGCCTTACTGGGTGATTGTTATATGGTTTCGTTTGTGTGATTTCTAGAGGTTAGGAAGTTTTGATAGTACCAATTAGGGAGTAGCACCCGGTACTATTTGGATTGACACCCACACCCCTACCTTCTGTGTGCAACCAAACCGAAGGGTGAATACTGTCCGAGCAAGTTCAGACCCTTAGTCAACTGAATTTTGAGGACAAAATTCAAATTAACGTGGGTAGACTATAACAACCCGCTAATTTGCAGGTCATTTCTATTCATCAAACTCGAATTTATTTTCTTGACATTTATTTGAGAACCATTTTTACATATACTTTTTACCTGAACCAACGTGAAACTTAGAATAAATATTTTATCACTAGAACTTAGGCTATATTTAGTCCACAATGCTCCAGAACCTTGCTCCTACTCCGGTTCACAATTTTAAAACATAAAACAATTTCTTATTCTTTAAATACTTACGATTTTCAATTCAACAAACACTATTCGCTATTTAAGATTTAACACCCGATATACCCAATTCTCCCAACGATTGTTTCTAAAGTATTTGTATACTTCCAAAATCATTACCAAAGTTCCAAAAATATTTCCTGACACCTAGGGTAAATTCTTTATAACTTACGTTTAATTACGTACAACTTTTGTTAATCACCAAACCAACAACCAATACCTATTTTTAACACCCAATACATACAACATATACACTCTTGTATAAAAACTACTCATCTAATCTCATTTTATGTATTGTGCCGCCCCTTCCCCCTCTCATGTCTTTTAGATACTAGACAAACTTTTACACAACTTTGATTAGTCACCATCATCCCAACAAAACATGTCCAACTTTTTGCTTTTAGCCACCAAAGTTGTCTCCTTGTCCCCCCTTAGCCACCCTAACCGGCCACCCTCCCCCCTCTAGCCCAAATCATGATTTTGACTTTCCTATTCATCCTTTGAAATTGTTCAAGTATAAAAAGGCCTTAGTATCTTCATTTTGCTCTATTAGTACAAGTTAAGAAAATAATCTCCCATATATATATACACAAAATCGACCCACTTTGGAGCCAAGGAGGGAAGAAATATTTGTTGTGGCAAAGATCAAGTATATTAGGCAATGTTGCAAAAATCGTGAATCGGTAGCGTGGCGGTCGACCACCCTGCAGCGATTAATCGGCCAAGGCGGGATTAATCGGATTGGCATTTTTTGCATGTTTTGGGTATTTCTGGAGACCAAACTAAAGATCGTAACTGATTCCAAGCCTACTATGTTTCCAAACCTCAATAAAAGGCTCCAATTCTGATTATGAGGCTCATTGTGTGTTATAAGTGAAATAAACGATCCCCAAATTAAGTAGAATGCCTAAATTTTTATTTTTTTTAAAGCTGACCGATACGGCCGATTTTTGGCTTTTTTTTTTTCCCAGACCGATTTTTTGACCAATATGCAAAATTCTACAAGGTCGAAGGCCGATAAGCGATATATCGGCGATTAATCGGCCGATACGGCCGATTTTTGCAACATTGATATTAGGTTACATTAGCAAAAGGTTTGGAGCATAAGTTTTGTGGTTAAACAAGTGTTTTATAACTTCCATCTCACTAATCACTCTTGTAAGTGAACTTACTAACACTTCATGATTTTCATGTTTTACATGCTTGTCAAGTATTTATACTTATTATCACTTGGTACATGTTGATAAAATTTACATTTATAATGATCCTTTAACAAAGATTTTGTTTTGAACAAGTCTTGGTTACAAGTAAATTAACTAGTAAAAAAGAATCTCCACAAGAAAAGTAATGAAAACATTGTATATACATGTATGTTAGTAAATTGTAGATTTAAACAACCTTGATAAACAATTACATGGACCTTTAAATATTGTTAAGTTATGGATAGATCCCTATTATTATGTTGAGAAGTTGATGGAGGAACTAGTACTAGAATAGAAGTTGTGGTTAAGTGGTTAAAATGACTAAAAGGTTTGTAAAAATAATTTGGCATTCTAAAAAAAAATAGATTCTGTCCCATTTTGTAAAAACTGGAAAAGTCAGTGGGTTGTGAGTAACTTTAGGCTAGAAATATAGAAAATAGACTCAATAACGAAAACGTAGCCGCTTGTATGAGTTAAAACGGGCTTATAACGAAAAAGATACGCTATTTTCAATTTAGACGACGAAAAGCTACATTTTCAGTAAATAAATGAATCTGTCCAAAATTTAGAAAGCTAAAAACTGAGGTTAAATGATGTTTAGACTAGCTGAGACCTTGAAAAGCATAGAGTATACATAAATACCTTTGCGGGGATAGGTCAAACTTAAAAAACGAAGCTACGACGCAAAAGTTATGGCCTAACAAAGATTTACGACGACATATAAGTTTGGCAGCTTATTATTCGGCTAATAGAAAAGCTGATGGAACATTTTAAAATGGATTTTTGGACACTTTAGGCTTGGTTTTAGCTAAAATAACGTACACGAAAATGGTAGGACATAACATATACCTATGAGGCGCGTTAGAGATTTTTGGAATACTTATAAACATGACGACTAAAAATTGATTGTGAGATAAACAAGTTACATTTTCTAAAGTGGGAATTTTCTAAATAAAGGATCAAACTGACGCAACTATTTTTTGACAACAAATATTGCAACAACATGTACCAGTGATAAAGTAGAGTATGAACTTGCGTGCACGACCTTGTTTTAGAACCTGAGACATATGCATTATTTAGGTCGTGATTAGAGTCATCGGACTTAATTTTCCGTTTGTCCATTTACCAATCGGAAATTGCTTTTGCTAAGGTGAGTTCTCGTAGCCCCATTTTTTTAACATGTTTTACCTTGGGGTGGAAATGGTACTAAATGCTTTACAAATGTTTTCATGCTGTGATCTACTGATTTCATGTTTTTGGACAATATGTTCGTTTGATTGCAATATGTGCCCTTTTTGTGTGAATCAAATTTGTGTGGACAATATCTAGGTGATTAGCATGGTGTGGATTTATTTTGTTGTTTATCACTTAAGAGATTAAGTTTGTGTAACAACTTCTAACTTAATTTCATGACAGTTCTTGTCTGATGAGTTGTGAAATCAAGTTAGATCCAAGTTGTTACATAGCTTAATGTTTTGGATGATAGAACTAAATTTGTGCGGTTTCTATATTGTGTGGGCACTATGTGTGTTGATGCGATTACATGTTGTGACATGTTTTGTTTTGTGCAACCTGTGTTTAGCAACCTTGTGCAACCGTATTTAGCAACCTTGGTGTATCATTTTGGGAAGTGCACCCAGTATATCATTATGGGGAAGTGCACCCAGTATATCATTATGGGGAAGTGGCTCCCAGTATATGTGTGGATCAATTATGCGTGTTTGTAGTATGAGGTTCAGTTGGTGCTAGTTTGTGATCTTTGTTATGTGCTCACATTTGTATATCTTGCTCACTATTGTCCTATGCTATTATTCACAGCTTCATGGTTTAACAACTAAACCTACGAGCTCACCAACATTATATTTACATTTTCTAGTACCATTTTCAGGTGATCATCGTAAAAGTATTTGAAGGCACGTTTATTGGAGTCAGGCCATTTGATAATATGATACCATGTTTTCAAGACGATAAGATTTCAAAAGAGACATATTTCACGAGGAATGTTTTGTAAACTAATGTTGTAATAAATGTAAGGTATGAATCTATGATGTTACGCAATGTGCCTTTCTCGGTTACATCCCGTGTTTCCGCCTTTGACGGGGTGTGACAAACACCCCCAAAAATGGGTCACAGCGGAAGATGATGTCGCTGGGGTGCTACTAAATTGGATCACAACACAAAGTTAAGAGAACGGATTTACCTTATCCATTTAGAAAAATAGTTACTTATCATAGTAAATAAGTTTACAACATTTAATTTGATGCAGAAATAAGCCCATATAAGTAAACAAGTGGTCCCCAAATATATTATAGTAGTCTATGACCGTGCCAATGCCAAGCGCCTCCAACAATAGGTTGCTGTAGTAAAGATCAACACCTGAGAATACATGCTAAAAGGGTCAGCATAAAGCTGGAGAGTTCATAGGTTTAAGTAAACAACAAATTATGTATGGACCACAAGATTTCAACGACAATGTATTCGAAATAAGTTCATGAAAAGTATTACTGTTGCACTAAGCTCATGACACCGAAGCATTAACAGTTAGTTCATGTTATCACCCCAAACAGGGGCTTTGCCAAACACCTGTACGACATCAAATGAAATGCGTCCGTTTGACAAGTTGGAGCGACCAACCCGGACGGAGGAGTTTACCCCCAATAGATCTATTCACAACATTCGCGCTTACAAAGTAATTAACGGTTCATGATTGTGGGGAATTTATGGCAAACGACAACAACTTAGGCAATCAATAAATGTTTAATACACTTGTGTCCATATGTAAAAACAAGCAATGTATTCCCACCCCAAGCATTTCAAATCGAATAGTAAAACAAGTAAAAGTGGGGCTATGAAACTCACCTTAGTAAAGCAATACAACACCGAATAAATGTGACCGAAAATCGAGGTACGGACGCTGTAACCGCAACCTAAATAATTTATATGATTTAGGTTTGAAAACAAGGTCGTGCATGCAAGTTCATATGCTATTATATCACTTGTATATGTTTGTTGCAATATTTAACGTCGAAAATATGGTTGCGTCAATGTTTCAATTTATTAAGCAAAGTAACCCTTTTTAGAAAACGTAACTAGTTTACCACGTAATTAAACTACGGTCGTCTTGTTAATAAGTATTTTTGAAAACCTCTAACGCGCCTAACAAGTATACATAACGTTCTACCATTATTGTTTACGTCATTTTAGCTAAAACCAACTCTAAAGTGTCCAAAATCCATATTATAATTTTCTATCAGCTTTCTAATAGCAAAATAAAAGCTGTCAAAAATTTATATTTCGTCGCAACTTCATTAGGCCATAACTCTCTCGTCTTAGCTCCAATTCTTAAGTTTTATATATCCCCGGGTTCATGTTTAAGTATACTAACATGTTTTTAGTGCATCGGCTAGTCTAGTTAACTTTTAACATCCGTTTTTACCTCTTGAAAATTCCCAACAGCAACTATATTTTCAGAAAATTCATTTTCGTTGCACAACTTAAAACTAACGTATCTTCTTCGTTATAAGTCCGTTTTAACTCATTCAAGTGGCTAAGTTTTCATTATAGAGTCTATTTTCTATACTTCTATCCTAATCTTGCCACCAAGTTACTGATTTTTTTTCTGTGTGAGGTCGAATGGGACAGTCTCTTTTCTAAAGTGTCAAAACTAGTTTCCTAGCCTTCTAATTATCCAAAACCGCTTAACAACAACTCCCAAACTAATCCTAGCTCTTCCACCAATTTCTCAACATGTCAATAGTGATTTAACAATAAACTTTAGCAATATTAAAAGTTCAATTTCTCACAAATTTAGGTGATCATCAAGACTAGTTAAGATAACAAGCTCACAAGTTTATATATAGTGTTTTTATTTCCACTTTCTTGTTAAAATTAACAATTAACTTGTGTGTTCATGAAAATATATTTGAGACATAGTCATTAGTTAAAAGCTCATTGTGGTTATAAAGTTTTACTAACATGTACAAAGTGATAATCAAGTGTATATAACTTGAGACTAATTATTATGATACATAGAGTGTAAAATTTATGAAAGTAAAGTATTACTTACTTAAGGTGATTAGTGTGATGAGGAGGTAATTTACTTGTTTAACCCAAGACTAATGCTTCTAAGCCCTTACAATTGTACCCTAATGATGCCTGAATTAGCCAAAACAACTTTTCTTCTTCTTTCTTGCTCCTAGGTGGATCGAATGGTATGCAATGGTGAGTGATTATATCTTCTTTTTTTTTTCTTCTCTTGTGCTAGTTACTAAGTATATGCATGTATATATACTAGAGGATTTTCAAACTTATAATAGTGGGTCAAAACACCAAGGTGGCTTGGTGTGATGGTGTTGGCCGAATGGCTAGGGGGGGTGGGACAAAATGGTAGTCAAGCCACCATTTGATTTTTTTACACCCCCATGTTTTAGGGGAGGTTGTCTAGTATTAATGTAGGTAAAATCTTGTCTAGATATTGATATTGTTTTAAAAAGGGGTGGGGGGGGGGGGGGGGCATACTTGTGAAATTAGAAGTAGAAGAGTTAATTTTGTACAAAAGTGTATATATTATATGTATTGGGTATTAGAAATAAGTATTGGTTAATAGTTTTTGCGGTTAACGTTAAATACGCATAATTAAGCGGGCTTAGTAAAAGAATTATAAGAGTGTAAGAAAATAATTTTAGGCTCTTTGTATTAATTTAGTGATTGTGAGAGTGTATTAGAAATAATTGTCAGGAGTGTCGGGTGCGTTGTTCATTTAGATCGCGAAAAGCGTTTGTTAAATTAACAATCGTAAATAAATAAAAAGGGAATTGTCCTAGGGATTAAAATTTCGAACCGGAGTAGGAGCAAGGTATTGGGATGTTGTAGACTAAATATAGCCTAAAGTCCTAGTGCACTTGAAAGATATTCTAAATTTTACGTTGATTCGAGTAAAAAGTTATACGTAAATTGTATTCTTGTAAATTTCAAAGTAATGACTTAGAGTTTAGAATTAAATGTTGACGTGGAAAATTTTGGGTTGTTATAGTCTACCACCCATAAAAGGAATCTCGTCCGCGAGATTTAGTCGGTGTTGGTCGTTGGAGTGGTGTCAGTGAAGAGGTGCGGATACTTTTGACGGATCTGGTCTTCTCGTTCCCAAGTGAACTCGGGACCTCGTTGAGAATTCCAGCAAACCTTGATGATAGGAATTCGACTTTGTTGGCTTGGAACATGGTATGAAATGGGGCTAGCCTTTCAAGACAGAGTTGAGTTAAAAGTTTACTTGGTTACGGTGCTTTTTGAGGCGAGTGCCAATGAATGGCTTATAACTTTTGCCCATCAAAAGTTTATTTTTAGGTAAGGTTTAAGAGTGACTATTCCAATCATAACATGATTCTTCTGGAATTAGACATAGGTGGCTAAGCTATGTATAATTGAGGACTAATGATGTAATGCTCGGTTTAGTCAAAATGACATTATGTTTCTTAAAGTTTAATAGTATTAATCATTTTGTTTATAAAATGACGGTCAAGATAGTTTTCAAAGGAGTAATACAGTTTGTGGGGCGATAGCAAAAGTAGTTTATAGGATAGTTGTAAAGTAGATTGTAAAATGGTAAAAAACAGATTTATACGGTAATTAGCAAAACATTTTATAAGGTGGCAAGAGTCTATAGGATAAAATTCAGACATTTTACAGGATGTAAATAAATTATTTTATAACAGAGTAGTATCGTATTCTTGAAAAACAATTGAGGAAAGGTAGTGAAATTAAGAGTGTAATGGATGAGAGTTGTCGTATTGCGGCGATAATAAAAGATAGAACATTCATTAGACAGAAATTCGTAATAATACATGAAACTTATACGAAAGTACTTAATGTAAAACGCAAAAAAAATACAACACTAGAGGGTTTAGACTTCGGTTTTAAGCAGAAACTTTTCCTTAAACATTATCTTCGCCCGTAACATCGACAGGATCCTGGTAAGCTTCTCCTCCTATTAATGCGTAAGCTCCCCCACGAATTCTTCCTCCATTTTGATTCCTCAGCTTTGGGCAATCACTCCTGAGGTGTCCTTTTTCACCACATTCAAAGCAAGTTACCGGGGTAGGGACCCTACAATCTTTAGCTTGATGACCGGCCCTTTTTCAATTCCAACATGTAGCGGGCAAAGGTCCAGTGTGGTGATACTTACATTTGTTGCACTCAGGTAGGGTTCCAGCATACCTTTTCTTATCACCTGGCCCAGCAGCATAGGCTTTCACCACTCCTTGTCTCTTATCTTGTTGTAGAGTGTGATTGTCTCCCTGGTCATCATGCCTCTTCCTTTTGTTGCTATTGTTGTCGTTGACATCTCGAGCAGCCCTTGCTCGAACAACTTGGTCCATCAGATTGTGAGACATTCGAATTGTCTCCTCAAGAGTGTTGGGTTTAGAGGAGGTGACATTTCCCTGAATACTGGGTGGGAGTCCCCAGATGTACCTCTCAATCCTTTTTCGTGTAGTAGAAACCATCTCAGGACAGAGAGTAGCCAGTTCATGGTATCGTTTAGTATAAGCTGCAATGTCGACTCCCTTCACTGTTAAGTTCCAAAACTCGACTTCCATCTTTTGAACCTCATTCCTCGGACAATACTCAGCTATTACCATTTCCTTGAAATCAGCCCATAGAGTTTCAAAAGCAGTATCAATTCCCACTGAATGAGCATAAGCATTCCACCATGATAAGGCACCATCCAGCAAGGTACCCGTAGCATATTTCACTTTACAGTCCTCCACGCTGTTACACATGCGAAAAACCGATTCCAACTTCTCAAACCATCTTACCAAGCCGACAGCTCCTTCAGCGCCACTGAAAGTATGCGGCTGGCAACCCGAAAATTCCTTGTAAGTACACCCACGAGCCGCGGGTTCAACCCTGGTTGCCGTTCCACTGGCTTCCCCACCGTTACCACTGTTGCGATGGGTCTCGTATTCAGCCATAGCAGCAGCAACTTGTGCAGTGACTCATTGAGCAACAAGTCGATTGATAGCAGCTCCACTCATGCTTTGTTTCCTTGGTGGCATTTTATTCAAAACAGGAAAAGAAGAGTGAGACTTAATAAAGACGTTTCCTAAAAGTAGGTGCTCTAAGATGGCATGTCATAAGATGAAAGCTTGAGGTTGTTTTATGATTAGCTGGCGTACTTCTGGGCGGTGGTTTACGAGGTGATGTAGATGTTTTAAAGTATGGGACGAGCGTTCAAACTAGTCTTTAGAAACGGTTAATAAGGTGATCAGGGAAATTGGCAGACTATAACGGAAGATTTAGGGAAATTGGCAGAATATAACGGGTTTTAATGTTACGTAAAACAATGTCACATATGATTGTGAAAAATTTAGAGACCATTTGTATTAATTATGATATCTCGGAAGGTTTAGAGGACCTTCAAAAAAAATACTAGTGCGTATGTTAGTTCAGTTATACTAGTAATACGTCTCTAGCTTTTAAAAGTTGTTTTTGAAAGACCAAGATGGGTATCCTAACTCGAAGTCAAATAGTGATATTACGTAGGGAAAAAGGTGTAACGTTGTGATAGGTACGGGATGTGTGTATAAGTGTACAAAAAATACTTATAATAGATAGTGGAAGTCAAATCAGTATAAGTGACCAAATAGTAAGGTATAATGCATAGTTATGACAAGCAAACAGTAGTGAGACAGCAGGCTTAACAGGCGAGCACGTGGCGGTCATAGGGTATTGTTTTTGTAAAAATTAGTTATAGTCTAGGTTTTAAAAATATACCCAATTCTCTATAACCAAGGCTCTGATACCAATCTGTAACACCCCCAAAAATGGGTCGCAGCGGAAGATGATGTCGCTGGGGTGCTACTAAAATGGATCACAACACAAAGTTAAGAGAACGGATTTACCTTATCCATTTAGAAAAATAGTTACATTATCATAGTAAATAAGTTTACAACATTTAATTTGATGCAGAAATAAGCCCATATAAGTAAACAAGTGGTCCCCAAATATATTATAGTAGTCTATGACCGTGCCAATGCCAAGCGCCTGCAACAATAGGTTGCTGTAGTAAAAATCAACACCTGAGAATATATGCTAAAAGGGTCAGCATAAAGCTGGAGAGTTCATAGGTTTAAGTAAACAACAAATTATGTATGGACCACAAGATTTCAACGATAATGTATTCCAAATATGTTCATGAAAAGTATTACTGTTGCACTAAGCTCATGACACCGAAGCCTTAACAGTTAGTTCATGTTATCACCCCAAATAGGGGCTTTTCCAAATACCTGTACGACATCAAATGAAATGCGTCCGATTGACAAGTTAGAGCGACCAACCCGGATGGAGGAGTTTACCCCCAATAGATCTATTCACAACATTCGCGCTTACAAAGTAATTAACGGTTCATGATTGTGGGGAATTTATGGCAAACGACAACAACTTAGGCAATCAATAAATGTTTAATACACTTGTGTCCATATGTAAAAACAAGCAATGTATTCCCACCCCAAGCATTTCAATTCGAATAGTAAAACAAGTAAAAGTGGGGCTATGAAACTCACCTTAGTAAAGCAATACAACACTGAATAAATGTGCACGAAAATCGAGGTACAGACGCTGTAACCGCAACCTAAATAATTTATATGATTTAGGTTTGAAAACAAGGTCGTGCATGCAAGTTCATATGCTATTATATCACTTGTATATGTTTGTTGCAATAATTAACGTCAAAAATATGGTTGCGTCAATGTTTCAATTTATTAAGCAAAGTAACCCTTTTTAGGAAAACGTAACTAGTTTACCACGTAATTAAACTACGATCGTCTAGTTAATAAGTATTTTTGAAAACCTTTAACGCGCCTAACAAGTATACATAATGTTCTACCATTATTGTTTACGTCATTTTAGCTAAAACCAACTCTAAAGTGTCCAAAATCCATATTATAATTTTCTATCAGCTTTCTAATAGCAAAATAAAAGCTGTCAAAAATTTATATTTCGTCGCAACTTCATTAGGCCATAACTCTCTCGTCTTAGCTCCAATTCTTAAGTTTTATATATCCTCGGGTTCGTGTTTAAGTATACTAACATGTTTTTAGTGCCTCGGCTAGTCTAGTTAACTTTTAACATCAGTTTTTACCTCTTGAAAATTCCCAACAGCAACTATATTTTCAGAAAATTCATTTTCGTTGCACAACTTAAAACTAACGTATCTTCTTCGTTATAAGTCCGTTTTAACTCATTCAAGCGGCTAAGTTTTCATTATAGAGTCTATTTTCTATACTTCTATCCTAATCTTGCCACCAAGTTACTGGTCGAATGGTAAGTGTCAAAACTAGTTTCCTAGCCTTCTAATTATCCAAAACCGCTTAACAACAACTCCCAAACTAATCCTAGCTCTTCCACCAATTTCTCAACATGTCAATAGTGATTTAACAATAAACTTTAGCAATATTAAAAGTTCAATTTCTCATAAATTTAGGTGATCATCAAGACTAGTTAAGATAACAAGCTCACTAGTTTATATATAGTGTTTTTATTTCCACTTTCTTGTTAAGATTAACAATTAACTTGTGTGTTCATGAAAATATATTTGAGACATAGTCATTAGTTAAAAGCTCATTGTGGTTATAAAGTTTTACTAACATGTACAAAGTGATAATCAAGTGTATATAACTTGAGACTAATTATTATGATACATAGAGTGTAAAATTTATGAAAGTAAAGTATTACTTACTAAAGGTGATTAGTGTGATGAGGAGGTAATTTACTTGATTAACCCAAGACTAATGCTTCTAAGCCCTTACAATTGTACCCTAATGATGCTTGAATTAGCCAAAACAACTTTTCTTCTTCCTTCTTGCTCCTAGGTGGATCGAATGGTATGCAATGGTGAGTGATTATATCTTCTTCTTTTTTCTTCTCTTGTGCTAGTTACTAAGTATATGCATGTATATATACTAGAGGATTTTCAAACTTATAATAGTGGGTCAAAACACCAAGATGGCTTGGTGTGATGGTGTTGGCCGAATGGCTAGGAGGGGGGTGGGACAAAATGGTAGTCAAGCCACCATTTGATTTTGTTACACCTCCATGTTTTAGGGGAGGTTGTCTAGTATTAATGTAGGTAAAATCTTGTCTAGATATTGATATTGTTTTAAAAAAAGGGGGGGGGGGAAGGGGGTGGGGGGCTTACTTGTGAAATTAGAAGTAGAAGAGTTAATTTTGTACAAAAGTGTATATATTGTATGTATTGGGTATTAGAAATAGGTATTGGTTAATAGTTTTTGCGGTTAACGTTAAATACGCATAATTAAGCGGGCTTAGTAAAAGAATTATAAGAGTGTAAGAAAATAATTTTTGGCTCTTTGTATTAATTTAGTGATTGTGAGAGTGTATTAAAAATAATTTTCAGGAGTGTCGGGTGCGTTGTTCATTTAGATCGCGAAAAGCGTTTGTTAAATTAACAATCGTAAATAAATAAAAAGAGAATTGTCCTAGGGATTAAAATTTCGAACCGGAGTAGGAGCAAGGTATTGGGATGTTGTAGACTAAATATAGCCTAAAGTCCTAGTGCACTTGAAAGATATTCTAAATTTTACGTTGATTCGAGTAAAAAGTTATACGTAAATTGTATTCTTGTAAATTTCAAAGTAATGACTTAGAGTTTAGAATTAAATGTTGACGTGGAAAATTTTGGGTTATTATAGTCTACCACCCATAAAAGGAATCTCGTCCTCGAGATTTAGTCGGTGTTGGTCGTTGGAGTGGTGTCAGTGAAGAGGTGCGGATACTTTTGACGGATCTGGTCTTTTCGTTCCCAAGTGAACTCGGGACCTCGTTGAGAATTCCAGCAAACCTTGATGATAGGAATTCGACTTTGTTGGCTTGGAACAAGGTATGAAATGGGGCTAGCCTTTCAAGACTCAGTTGAGTTAAAAGTTTACTTGGTTACGGTGCTTTTTGAGGCGAGTGCCAATGAATGGCTTATAACTTTTGCCCATCAAAAGTTTATTTTTAGGTAAGGTTTAAGGGTGACTATTCCAATCATAACATGATTCTTCTGGAATTAGACATAGGTGGCTAGACTATGTATAATTGAGGACTAATGATGTAATGCTCGGTTTAGTCAAAATGACATTATGTTTCTTAAAGTTTAATAGTATTAATCATTTTGTTTATAAAATGACGGTCAAGATAGTTTTCAAAGGAGTAATACAGTTTGTGGGGCGATAGCAAAAGTAGTTTATAGGATAGTTGTAAAGTAGATTGTAAAATGGTAACAAAACAGATTTATACGGTAATTAGCAAAACATTTTATAAGGTGGCAAGAGTCTATAGGATAAAATTCAGACATTTTACAGGATGTAAATAAATTATTTTATAACAGAGTAGTATCGTATTCTTGAAAAACAATTGAGGAAAGGTAGTGAAATTAAGAGTGTAATGGATGAGAGTTGTTGTATTGCGGCGATAATAAAAGATAGAACATTCATTAGACAGAAATTCGTAATAATACATGAAACTTATACGAAAGTACTTAATGTAAAACGCAAAAAAAATACAACCCTAGAGGGTTTAGACTTCGGTTTTAAGCAGAAACTTTTCCTTAAACATTATCTTCGCCCGTAACATCGACAGGATCCTGGCAAGCTTCTCCTCCTATTAATGCGTAAGCTCCCCCACGAATTCTTCCTCCATTTTGATTCCTCAGCTTTGGGCAATCACTCCTGAGGTGTCCTTTATCACCACATTCAAAGCAAGTTACCGGGGTAGGGACCCTACAATCTTTAGCTTGATGACCGGCCCTTTTGCAATTCCAACATGTAGCGGGAAAAGGTCCAGTGTGGTGATACTTACATTTGTTGCACTCAGGTAGGGTTCCAGCATACCTTTTCTTATCACCTGGCCCAGCAGCATAGGCTTTCACCACTCCTTGTCTCTTATCTTGTTGTAGAGTGTGATTGTCTCCCTGGTCATCATGCCTCTTCCTTTTGTTGCTATTGTTGTCGTTGACATCTCGAGCAGCCCTTGCTCGAACAACTTGGTCCATTAGATTGTGAGACATTCGAAATGTCTCCTCAAGAGTGTTGGGTTTAGAGGAGGTGACATTTCCCTGAATACTGGGTGGGAGTCCCCAGATGTACCTCTCAATCTTTTTTCGTGTAGTAGAAACCATCTCAGGACAGAGAGTAGCCAGTTCATGGTATCGTTTAGTATAAGCTGCAATGTCGACTCCCTTCACTGTTAAGTTCCAAAACTCGACTTTCATCTTTTGAACCTCATTCCTCAGACAATACTCAGCTATTACCATTTCCTTGAAATCAGCCCATAGTGTTTCAAAAGCAGTATCAATTCCCACTGACTGAGCATAAGCATTCCACCGTGATAAGGCACCATTCAGCAAGGTACCCATAGCATATTTCACCTTACAGTCCTCCACGCATACACATGCGAAAAACCGATTCCAACTTCTCAAACCATCGTACCAAGCCGACAGCTCCTTCAGCGCCACTGAAAGTCTGTGGCTAGCAACCCAAAAATTCCTTGTAAGTACACCCACGAGCCGCGGGTTCAACCCTGGTTGCCGTTCCACTGGCTTCCCCACCGTTACCACTGTTGCGGTGGGTCTCGTATTCAGCCATAGCAGCAGCAACTTGTGCAGTGACTCATTGAGCAACAAGTCGATTGATAGCGGCTGCACTCATGCTTTGTTTCCTTGGTGGAATTTTCTTCAAAACAAGAAAAGAAGAGTGAGACTTAATAAAGACGTTTCCAAAAAGTAGGTGCTCTAAGATGGCATGTCATAAGATGAAAGCTTGAGGTTGTTTTATGATTAGCTTGCGTACTTCTGGGCGGTGGTTTACGAGGTGATGTAGATGTTCTAAAGTATGGGACGAGCGTTCTAACTAGTCTTTAGAAACGGTTAATAAGGTGATCAGGGAAATTGGCAGACTATAACGGAAGATTTAGGGAAATTGGCAGACTATAACGGGTTTTAATGTTACGTAAAACGATGTCACATATGATTGTGAAAAATTTAGAGATCATTTGTATTAATTATGATATCTCGGAAGGTTTAGAGGACATTCAAAAAAAATACTAGTGTGTATGTTAGTTCAGTTATACTAGTAATACGTCTCTAGCTTTTAAAAGTTGCTTTTGAAAGACCAAGATGGGTGTCCTAACTCGAAGTCAAATAGTGATATTACGTAGGGAAAAAGGTGTAACGTTGTGATAGGTACGGGATGTGTGTATAAGTGTACAAAAAATACTTATAGTAGATAGTGGAAGTCAAATTAGTATAAGTGACCAAATAGTAAGGTATAATGCATAGTTATGACAAGCAAACAGTAGTGAGACAGCATGCTTGGCAGGCGAGCACGTGGCGGTCATAGGGTTTTGTTTTTGTAAAAAGTAGTTATAGTCCAGGTTTTAAAAATATACCCAGTTCTCTATAACCAAGGTTCTGTTACCAATCTCTAACACCCCCAAAAATGGGTCGCAGCGGAAGATGATATCGCTGGGGTGCTACTAAATTGGATCACAACACAAAGTTAATAGAACGGATTTACCTTATCCATTTAGAAAAATAGTTACATTATCATAGTAAATAAGTTTACAACATTTAATTTGATGCAGAAATAAGCCCATATAAGTAAACAAGTGGTCCCCAAATATATTATAGTAGTCTACGACCGTGCCAATGCCAAGCGCCTCCAACAATAGGTTGTTGTAGTAAAGATCAACACCTGAGAATACATGCTAAAAGGGTCAGCATAAAGCTGGAGAGTTCATAGGTTTAAGTAAACAACAAATTATGTATGGACCACAAGATTTCAACGACAATGTATTCGAAATATGTTCATGAAAAGTATTACTGTTGCACTAAGCTCATGACACCGAAGCCTTAACAGTTAGTTCATGTTATCACCCCAAACAGGGGCTTTGCCAAGCACCTGTACGACATCAACTGAAATGCGTCCGTTTGAAAAGTTGGGGCGACCAACCCGGACGGAGGAGTTTACCCCCAATAGATCTATTCACAACATTCGCGCTTACAAAGTAATTAACGGTTCATGATTGTGGAGAATTTATGGCAAACGACAACAACTTAGGCAATCAATAAATGTTTAATACACTTGTGTCCGTATGTAAAAACAAGCAATGTATTCCCACCCCAAGCATTTCAATTCGAGTAGTAAAACAAGTAAAAGTGGGGCTATGAAACTCACCTTAGTAAAGCAATACAACACCGAATAAATGTGACCGAAAATCGAGGTACGGATGCTGTAACCGCAACCTAAATAATTTATATGATTTAGGTTTGAAAACAAGGTCGTGCATGCAAGTTCATATGCTATTATATCACTTGTATATGTTTGTTGCAATATTTAACGTCGAAAATATGGTTGCGTCAATGTTTCAATTTATTAAGCAAAGTAACCCTTTTTAGAAAACGTAACTAGTTTACCACGTAATTAAACTACGGTCGTCTTGTTAATAAGTATTTTTGAAAACCTCTAACGCGCCTAACAAGTATACATAACGTTCTACCATTATTGTTTACGTCATTTTAGCTAAAACCAACTCTAAAGTGTCCAAAATCCATATTATAATTTTCTATCAGCTTTCTAATAGCAAAATAAAAGCTGTCAAAAATTTATATTTCGTCGCAACTTCATTAGGCCATAACTCTCTCGTCTTAGCTCCAATTCTTAAGTTTTATATATCCCCGGGTTCGTGTTTAAGTATACTAACATGTTTTTAGTGCCTCGGCTAGTCTAGTTAACTTTTAACATCAATTTTTACCTCTTGAAAATTCCCAACAGCAACTATATTTTCAGAAAATTCATTTTCGTTGCACAACTTAAAACTAACGTATCTTCTTCGTTATAAGTCCGTTTTAACTCATTCAAGCGGCTAAGTTTTCATTATAGAGTCTATTTTCTATACTTCTATCCTAATCTTGCCACCAAGTTACTGATTTTTTTTCTGTGTGAGGTCGAATGGGACAGCCTCTTTTCTAAAAGTGTCAAAACTAGTTTCCTAGCCTTCTAATTATCCAAAACCGCTTAACAACAACTCCCAAACTAATCCTAGCTCTTCCACCAATTTCTCAACATGTCAATAGTGATTTAACAATATACTTTAGCAATATTAAAAGTTCAATTTCTCACAAATTTAGGTGATCATCAAGACTAGTTAAGATAACAAGCTTACTAGTTTATATATAGTGTTTTTATTTCCACTTTCTTGTTAAGATTAACAATTAACTTGTGTGTTCATTAAAATATATTTGAGACATAGTCATTAGTTAAAAGTTCATTGTGGTTATAAAGTTTTACTAACATGTACAAAGTGATAATCAAGTGTATATAACTTGAGACTAATTATTATGATACAAAGAGTGTAAAATTTATGAAAGTAAAGTATTACTTACTTAAGGTGATTAGTGTGATGAGGAGGTAATTTACTTGATTAACCAAGACTAATGCTTCTAAGCCCTTACAATTGTACCAAATGATGCTTGAATTAGCCAAAACAACTTTTCTTCTTCCTTTTTGCTCCTAGGTGGATCGAATGGTATGCAATGGTGAGTGATTATATCTTCTCTTTTTTTTCTTCTCTTGTGCTAGTTACTAAGTATATGCATGTATATATACTAGAGGATTTTTAAACTTATAATAGTGGGTCAAAACACCAAGGTGGCTTGGTGTGATGGTGTTGGCCGAATGGCTAGGAGGGGGAGTAGGAC
Source organism: Artemisia tridentata subsp. tridentata (assembly GCA_021014915.2). NCBI lineage: Eukaryota > Viridiplantae > Streptophyta > Magnoliopsida > Asterales > Asteraceae > Artemisia > Artemisia tridentata. Next base: position 181,623,167 of record CP139505.1, read on the forward strand.
AAAATGGTAGTCAAGCCACCATTTGATTTTTTTACACCTCCATGTTTTAGGGGAGGTTGTCTAGTATTAATGTAGGTAAAATCTTGTCTAGATATTGATATTTTTTTAAAAAGGGAGGGGGGGGGGAAGGTGGTTGGGGGGGGCATACTTGTGAAATTAGAAGTAGAAGAGTTAATTTTGTACAAAAGTGTATATATTGTATGTATTGGGTATTAGAAATAGGTATTGGTTAATAGTTTTTGCGGTTAACGTTAAATACGCATAATTAAGCGGGCTTATTAAAAGAATTATAAGAGTGTAAGAAAATAATTTTTGGCTCTTTGTATTAATTTAGTGAGTGTGAGAGTGTATTAAAAATAATTGTCAGCAGTGTCGGGTGCGTTGTTCATTTAGATCGCGAAAAGCGTTTGTTAAATTAACAATCGTAAATAAATAAAAAGGGAATTGTCCTAGGGATTAAAATTTTGAACCGGAGTAGGAGCAAGGTATTGGGATGTTGTAGACTAAATATAGCCTAAAGTCCTAGTGCACTTGAAAGGTATTCTAAATTTTATGTTGATTCGAGTAAAAAGTTATACGTAAATTGTATTCTTGTAAATTTCAACGTAATGACTTAGAGTTTAGAATTAAATGTTGACGTGGAAAATTCCGGGTTGTTATATGTTGTTATACCTGGATTTGTATTCATTATTTCTTAATCATTTGACATGCTAATTATTTTTTTGAGAATGAACAACTTGGACCACATATATCTGGTCAACCTAACTTGGACTGAGAATTACCCATTTTGACCCAATATGAGTAAGATTAAATAAGGTTGCACTCTTACATTTACACGCTTTACTGTATCACTTGGTTATCATCATTGTTGCCCCTTGTTAGTTTTGAGAACCATTGGATAACCGATTTGTAATGAATTCTCTTTTAAGAACGTGATTGTGATCTGAATCGTGTTGCTGACCTCAAATATGGAACCATATTGACCCTTCAACGCCATTCAAGAAATTGCAGGTAGTGATTATATTAAGAAATTGCCATTCACATATAATTATGTCAATCGTACTTACTACTACGCCCTTTGTAGTTTATAATAGATGTGCATGGCATGATGATCAGCAAGATGTACAAACTGTAAGTTCCTCTACTTTTGTATAATATTTGAATATATGATGTATTCTCCATTCAAGCTAAAACCATATACTGTCCAACTGATATAGAGTTTTCTATAGGAAAAATGGACCTCTATCTTTTGATTACATGGTTGGGCAAATAACATTCGAAAAGAATGAAAAAATTCTGGACTTCTTTCCGGGCCAGGTGTCAACTGATCGTATAACTGCTATTTAGGTTCTTAACAAACCACTTGCTTTTCAATACATCTTTATAGCATGTTAGATGTCATAGAAGATATTGATATGGGAAAGATGTTGAGAAGTGTATCAGGATATGGCATCTGCACTCAATGAAGCTGATGGAGCTGACTATCCTCAAGAAGTTTGCAAACAAGAACACTAATATTTTTTAATGTTTATCATTAATTAGTGTAATGATAATTCTATCTTCTGTTTTTACATTTGGAACATCTTGAGTTATTGGTTGCAGCACTAATGGATCTTGATGCTATGTACGGTAAAGGTAGTGTCTCATTATTGACAGAGTGCTCAAGTTCCCCTGATGTTAATACGAAGGTAATAATCTTTTTACTTATTTTGGCATATTCTTTAATAGATTAAAGGTGGCAAGATGGTTGGCTGAGACCGTCGACTAACAGATCAAAACAGGTCGGGCTGGAATGAGTCATTTTTTAGTACGGATTGGGTAAGTTGACACACTTAACCTTTACTTTCATTTTTAAAAAATAATTTTGAATAACTAATGTAAATAGAAAAATTTAGCAGGTTGTACGATTATGCATTAGCATGACCTACTTTTGACCCACTAGACCTATTAGGTCTATCAACCTCTTAGCTAATTTTCTTGATATGAACCATTTGACACTTTTAAGATCGGACACAAGTTACACAACCCATTCATAAATTGACTCTTCTATTGTTAGTATCTTCTTTTCGTGTGTGATACCAAAGACGTACAAGGGTTTGTATTTTCTGGATGTTTATACCATTGAAACAGTTCCTTTTGGGAAAAAAGAAAATTACGTGTTTATAACATTATTGATATGCTTGACATTTGTTGCAAGATCCACAATTTTGCTACTGTAAATGGTTGTTTTTGGCAAATTACGTGTTTATAGGTTGTGCAATTATACATACCATTGAAACAGTTTGTTTTTAATTCCGTGTTCGGGTGACTTTACATATTACTTTCTATTTCAACCGATCTCGGAGTTAAAAAACACAATATTACCCTGAGTTTAATATTATTTTTTTTAATTCCGAGATCGGGTGATATTATAATTATTACACTGACCCAGTTGCCCAATGCGTTTGCTTATCCGACCCGATCTCACAAAATTCTTATACTAAACCAGGGCAACTCGTACAATACGGTAGCTTGCATCGGAGGGTGACATGTGTCACGTAGTGTTTTTTGGGCAACTATTAGTTGTTGGGCAACCGTATATTGGGCAGATGGTTTTTTGGTCATTTTACATATTATACACTATTTACTCCATTGACTCTTGTGCAGACCGTATACAAAAAAAAAAAATTTAAAAACAAACAGTCTCTCCTCTATCATCATATACCTTCTTCCCTCCATCTCGTTTCACTGTCACACACACAAAAAAATACTCGGTTTATGTTCGCGCTTGTTTATCTTGTTACACTATTATTTCAATATCCAATCTACTCCGGTTGTTTTGCCTGATTCTCAGCTGAAAACAGCTTCACTGTTCATTGAACAGTGATCCAATAAAATCAAGAATACCATCGATTATTTATTTGATTAGCCAAAATGTGGTATAATAGGGTATGTAAATCGTATTACGAATGTTTATTACATATGTTTTGTATCGTTATTGATTTTATGTTTATTTGGTTTTTCTATTGACCTGATTTATACCAAAAGTATTTTATGCCATGTTATTGAACTACATTCATATAATTGCAATGTTATGGTTAATCGTTATAGTTTATCAAAGGTTGGCATTGTATTAATTTGTATCTTAGATAGGTGTTACTTGGATTGTACAATGATTGGTTGGTTTATAGTTTGGGTGTCCTTGTTTAAGCATCCATGTGTGTTATGATCATGTTGGATCACATTTGATTATCCATTGATAGTATCCAATGTTGTTTAAGCATATACGTTATTGGAGATGTTTTCAGTGTTGTTTGTTTGTTTAAGCTTTTATGTGGATTATGATTTTATTTTTGTTTTGGGTTGTATTTGATAAGCCATGATTTAGAGGCTTTACTTGAGACTTGTTGGTTCATAATGTGTCATCACTTATAAGTCTGAAAATTTACTGGAAACTTGGGGTGAATGATACGCCAGGCCTGAATCAAATAAGGTCATAAGCAAAACACCCCTTAGTATGGTCCAATACTAAGGGTTTGTACTTAAGTTGTAATTACCAGCCAACTAGAAGTCATCTAAAGGGGACAAGGTTCAAGCATTGAATTAGGCATTGAATGATTATTAACTATGCGTTTGTATATATCACCTGAACTCTTTATGATAGTGTTTACGCCGCCTGTATACATGTCTTCAAACTTAATTTGTTATGAATTGTATGTTCTGAGTTAACTTATTTTTTCCTTTTAGGACTATGAAGCCAAACTAATCATTAGGAGCAAACTGAACTACTTTTGGTTAATAAATCAGAAATTAGACGCAAAATGACGAAACTTGTTTAGGAGTACCTGCTTTGGAAAATGGTTGGATCTGTTTTACTTTGAACATGAAACACACCTCATAGACTATATGGTACGGAAACAAAGAAGAGTGGACGACTCTCATTATGATATGCCCTTTATCTATTACCTAGATGGACATACTCTGCATTTTGGTCGTCCTGAGTTTTGTCTAATGACGGGGTTGCGGTTTGGAATTGTGAGCTTTAAGTTATACACTTCTGGTGCTCTCAAATTTTGTGATAGGGTATGTCCTGACAAGCAAGGATTGATTGTAACCAACTTAGACCTTATTGGTGTCATCGAGGATGAAGAGCAGTTTCAGAAGCTATGTGATGAAGACGCAATACGGATATCTCTTTTGTTAGTCTTAGAGGTTATCTTTATGGGTCGTTTGTTGACATGCCAAGTTGATGACACATTGATGAGGTTGGTTGAAAATCTAGAAGCTTGGAATGCATTTCTGTGGGGTGAACATATTTGGACCCATTTATACGACCAACAACATAATGTAATGGATAAGCACACGGATAACCACCTTTTAGGATTGAAGAAAAACCCAAAGTATGTTCCGACATATACTTTGTCTGGATTTGTATTTTCTTTCCAGGTTTGTATTTCTTTTTATTAATAATATTTTGCAGCCGAACATTTTGATGGACTGTTAAATTGATATGTTTGTGTTTTACAATTTGTTTAGATTTGGATACTCGAGTCTTTTGAAAGATGTGAACGTTGGTGGAGTAAAGACCCAAATGTGATTCCAAGAGCTATTGCATGGTCTAGGAAGTCGCTATTCAAAAGAAGTGACCGTTCCTACCTTTTTTCAAAGGTTACTCTTTTTCTAGTTGATTTTACGTAAAATAAATAGTCAAATAATTTTAAGGTTACGTATGTTATTTGTCCCCATTTATTTGTAGGAGTCGATTACACGTTTTGATCTCAGACCGAATACACCTGAGTACGAGTCTTCATGGTGGATACATAGCCAAGAATTTTTCCAAAACTACGTTCCCAGGGCTGCAGTCACATCCAATTACACCCTCTTCGATGCTTATCTTAACAGGTTGGCAAAGGCACGCAAACGGGTCACTGAGTCGTTCAAAGTAAATTCCACTCAATGTAGGACTGGTAATAGTTCAACAACCAAGAGGCTTAAGGATCGTGTCGTTGCTGAGCTGAATTGCCAAGTATTGAAACTTGAGATTATTGTTGAGGTTGCGTTTTATTCAGCTTAATATATCAATAGTATGCACTATGTATATACGGGTTTTTAATACAAGTTCAAATCTTATAGGTTCTTGCTCGTGAGAGAGCTGGCGGACTGCAGGTACATTTTTTTCAAAAAACGAGTATCTACTTTCACATCCACTCTGTACTTTTTACAAAAAATATAATGATTTCACAGGAGAAACTGGATATTGAATCACATTTTCCAAACACGAGGTCTGAATTTTGCGATTCACTTAACAACATTTACTTGAAATTGATTGCCTTGCCTGATTCTGATGAAGAACTTGCTCAGGTAGAATACGTTATTCCAACTTATTTGTATACCCGATGTATACCGTAATATTATTTGTGCGACATATGTAATCCGCAATATCTTGTTTCAAGAGTATCTTATTCAAGAGGAATTGAGATTGGCGTTGGCAGAGGAAGAGAGGTTGCAGTTAGAAGAAGAGAAGATGATGGCAGAAGAGAACATGAAAAGACAGGAAAAGGCTAAGAGGTTGCGCTTGGAAGAAGATAACATGTTGAAGATGGAGGAGGAGAAGAAGAAAAAAGAATAGCGTTTATGAATTCAGAACACTATCAAAGATATTTGGCTCGGTTACCACCGAGCAAGAGGCAAAATTATTTGGAACCTGTTTCGAAATCAAACAATGCGGAACGGGTTATAGTGAGAATTAAAAAACACGGTCCTAACGTTAATGACCCAACTATTGCTGAATTGCTGACAAGAGTTCAGCCTTGGGTTGAGGTATTTCCATGAACTAAATTTAGTTGACATTTTCTTTTGTTACCTCTTTTACATTCTATCTTATAAATTGATCCACGTTTGTAGGATCTATCTCGATGGTTCCATACTGTGGATAATGTCTGGCTTACCGATGATATTGAAGTATTTCTTGGTCAACCGGGGTACAATCACAATTGTAAATTTCCATGGTCCGAAGACTACACCGTTGACCGAAATTTCTGGCTATGCTTAGTTTTCTTAGACCCTAGTAGAAAAGGTTGGCTAACTGAGCAGATGAGCATACATGCATACTCTAATTCATAAATAAGGTTGCCTCTCACCCTTTCTTAAAATACTTATTCTTTTTTGTTAAATTCGCAGCACATAGACTTGTGGGTTGACTACATGTGGCATGTAAGACCTAATAATGCAAACTGGGCGATGGTTAGTTGTTACTTTTTCCAGCTTTTTTATCAAAATGGCACACCATCGTTTTATGCAGTTGGCCAGAGGTATCCCTGTCCATGGAGCGATGTTGATCAGGTACTACGTTTATTTGTGTACGGTTAAATTTAGATGATGACTCAAGTGTTTTTATATGACCATTTTGGTTAACTTAAATACAAGGTTCATTATTCATAAATACCATCTGGTGCACTTTATCCTTCACTACTTTCATTTGGTTGGTTTGACATTTACTGGTTATTCATGAATACCCACTAAAGCATCAGTTATATCATGTCTATATGTGGTTCTCCCTCAATCCAACGATGGTTACACACTAACGACTTAAAATATTTCCAAACGATTACAGAGTCTGGTCTTTTGTCCATTTAAATCTAGTATAAGTATTTATGGACATAGATATGTCGCCTAGTATAAGGATTTATCAGAAATCCATTATATTGTAGGTTTTTATTCCAATCAATGAAATGGACAAACACTGGTGTCTTGCCCATTTTCATATACGCTCAGGAGTGGTAACATTCTATGATAGCGGTGATACATATGACTACGACACCCATGACTGGTATATCCATGTTAGGAAGTGCTTACAGGTACGTTGTTGCTATTATTTTGTTTAATACCATATTTTTGTGGTTGTGGTTGTGATTGTTGTTTTGGTGTTGATGCTTGTTTTGGTGTTGATGATTTTGTAGACTTCAGTTGTAGTATTGCATGTGCCAGACTAACATCATCATCCAATATCTCAGCAGTAGAATCAACTTGATTCTCAGCAGTAGAAACCTTAACACCAGCAGTAGAATGTTTATCTGGTTCAGCAGCAGCTTCTTTTTCACCAGCAGTAGGAGGATTTACACCAGCAGTAGAATCAATCTTAGCAACTTTTGCAACATCTTAAACAGCAGAACCATCTTGAACTTGAGCAGCATCATCACATGTTTATCTGGTTCAGCAGCAGCTTCTTTTTCACCAGCAGTAGGAGGATTTACACCAGCAGTAGAATCAATCTTAGCAACTTTTGCAACATCTTCAACAGCAGAACCATCTTGAACTTGAGTAGCATCATCACCCAAGCCTTTAATAGTTTCCACCATCACTTTAGAAGCTTTAACAAGCTGCTCAGCATCCAAAGTTTTTAATTTTTCTACTAGCTGCTCCTTGTTTACCTTTTCAAGCACCACCTCATTACCTTCTGTATCAGCCACCACAAACTTATCTGCGTAGTCTCCACTATCCATATCCAACTCAACAGCAGCACTTTCCACATTAACCTCAGCCTCCCCTGAATTCTTGGTCTCATTCCTCCCCTGTTTGGGAGCATCCTCCCCTAAACCTGTGTCTTCAGAAGAGCTTACCCTCAACTTAAAGCATCCTCCCCCAAACCTTCTTCAATTTTTTCTGACCCCCCAAATGCTTTACCCTCAACTTAAAGCATTTAACTGTACGTTGTTGCTATATACAATTACCAATTATTATTATTTTTAATACCATATTTAGGTCACATACAAGTACCTCAAACTAAACAACATATGTCTATTTGGGCAATGTTTCAACCTGCCCAACTTTTATAACAAGCTGCCCAACTTTTATAACAAGTTGCAAATTAGTAGACAGGATGGGAGTAGTTTATGACACTCTCTGACTATCTGTCCACAATCATTACATTTCTCTAATATGCATTAATAATATTTGGCTTACTTTACATTTCTCTAATCCACATTAATAATATTTGGCTTATTTTGCCCAAATTTTATAGCAAGTTGCCCAAATTGAATTAGGTTGCGTTGTAAATTAGTGGACAGGAAGGGAGCAGTTTATGACACTCTCTGGCCACAATCATTACATATCTCTAATAATATTTGGATTACTTTGCATCCAATAACTTGACAAGACCCAACTATTCACCAATTGACTATCCTAATTTATTAACATTGACTTAATTCAAATGTAAGGGTCACCCCACTTTTATATATAAACGATCCATCTAATAGTGCAATTTCATACCACATTTAGAACTCTACTCACCTTTACACACACACAAGCATTCACTTCAAATATCAATGGATCAACAAAACCTTTTGAAGGATCTGCTGACCAGTTTGTTTAAAACTAATATTGAGAGTGACTTTAAGCTCATAAAGTCACTTCATGTGGAGGTTGTAGAGCTCGCGCGCCGTTGCAAGGAAAGGGGTGACCAGATCAAACAGCTCCAAACTGTGGTTGGGTCCAGTCTCGCAACTAAGTCTGTAGATTTGCTGCTTCAAATTCAAGATGAGGACCTTGAGAAGAATAGGACACTGATGAGACTCATCAGTGAAACTCAAATAAAAGTTCTCAATACAATCTCCTTTCTGGCAAAGATGCGCAATAACTATTGAACCTCCATCCCTGGCCTGCTATGTGCTTGCTCTTGATTTCTGTCACTCTAGTCTTTTGTGTTTATCATCTATGTACCTCTAGTGTTGGCTATACTTGTTTTTCATCTTATAATGAAATGAAACAAGTTTATGTAATACTCTGTTTGTTAACTAACCAAATGTTACAACACTGCATATGAAGCAAGGAGCAATAAACCTTTAATAGCTTAACAAATATTCCGAACTAACTATCACCAAAAAAACAAAAAAATTCAACTGTTTATTGACAAACATTGCTAGTAAATGGATAATCTTTAATAACATTATTTACAAAATGTCCCTTAAGATTTCCCGTCTATGTATACTAACATTTTATCCTATTCTACAGGCTCGACTTCCACTAGTTCTAGACCGTGCCAAAGTTTTCGATAAGAATGGAATGCGTCCGAGTGAATATAACATTACGTTTAGGCTCGCGGACAAAGTTCCAAAGCAAGGGGGTATCTTTGGTAATTGTGGTGTGTGGGTGTGTATATTTCTATATCGTTTGTTACATGGTCTATCGTTGCATGTTGATGACCTCGTTGACGTTGCCATAGCGTATCGTGAAAAGATGGTTCGGTTTTATTACAAACACAGATATTATCCTTTGTAACTGGTTGTTTATTTTAGTTCATCTTATCTGTCCTTGTTGTATTCTAAACTTTTAGTTATCAATATAATTTAGCTTGCCAAATTAGTTTACAACATTATATTACCTAAAACATTGTCAAGTTAACCAACATGCATACATATAACTTTGCGTTAATACAACAATACAAAAACAAAAAAACAACACTTCAAGTTACTAATACCTACAACCCTTAATACCTCTATAATATACTTTACTTTAAAATTTTACAAACTAATTCACTATTTGTTCCTTGTCCCTATTCAACCAAATGTCTTCCATTTCTTATATATACGTTCGACTAACTTACTAACACTAAATTAAGTCCCACTTGTGTTTAAAATATTACATTAGTACTTGTTAAACCATCATGTCCTACCCTCATCAAACTCTTCCAAAGAAATTCCCTGCAAACCCCCAAGATGATTCGGATGATATCAAACAAAGGTATGCATTTATTTACTTTATAAAGTAATATGCTTAGTTGCTAACTTGATTTGATTTTAAGGAAATTTCCGTTCGTTGTGTACAGGTCACACGTCATTACTACTACACATCTAGTGTTTGAGATTCACTATGATGGTGTTTTCTTAAAAATGCCAACCTTAAAGTATCAACATGGGAAAATAATGCCATTGAAGGTATGTAAGTCGAAAAGGATGAACTTTAATCAAATGCTTGACTTGTTAAGCTTTAAACTTGATCAAGATATTCGATGTTTGTATTTTTGTTCTCCAAGATTTTCTTTAGAACAAGGCTTGAATTTGGTTGAAGTTGAATGTCATATGCGAAAGATGTATGACACGGCTGATTCATATGGTTTACTCGATTTGTATGTTGCCCATACACCTCAAAACCTAGCATGTTTCTATTATAGAAATCTGACTTATGATTCTTATGATGATGAAATATTGTCAAAGCTTAAAAAACATGAAGAAGCAATGCTAGTTGCTACTTCTAAGTCGGTTGCTGATCTGGTTGCATGGGAGGAGGAAGAAGGTCGTTCACCTCCTTTAAGAACACCTCCTTCAGAACCTAGAATGAAAGGAATTCATTTTAAAGGTAAAAATCTTTTTAAAGATTTTTTGCATAGTGACTCTATTGATGATGGGTTTGATTTTTCGGATGAAGATTGCATGACTGGTGTCATTGGTCTTGATGTTCCTGCCATGGATGTTGGGTGGTCTCGCTCACCGCCTTATGAGTGGCAAAATGATGTATTCAGTTACCATGGTTCCAAACTGTCAAGTCTTTCTAATGACTTTTTTGCAGACGACCTTGTGCTGGATGTGGGTGTGTCTGCAATCCAGGAACATAGTGGGTCTAGTGTGCATCCTACGACCGGTCGACGTGTGTCGAAAAATAAATACTCAAGGAAGTTCTACTTCGGATCACGAACTTCATCTTTGAGGAGGCGAAACATGTTGACCTATCTTAAAGCTCTACACAAACAGCGGGTTAGTGGGGGTATTGGAAAAACAATAAGTTGGTTCCTTAGGGATGGAAGGTTGCAATCTAGGGTTGTTGTCATGTAAATTTGAAAATCGCAATTCAAGATTGAACAACCGGTTGTTTAGCAAGATTGTAAGTAAATTATATGCACTGCTAAAGCCTTTTGGGATACATCGTTATATTTTTGTTAAACATTTTTTTTTTGCTACTTGTTATGACTACTAATAAAACATTTATGCATATATTTTGGGTTGTACGTTTGATGTGCGTTAATATAAATGTTTGTTGTTTTATTCAACATAAAATGCATTTCATTGTGAATTTTTTTTGTGTTAATCACATTTAGATTTTGGAGCAAAAAAGTTGGTTGTCTTGATAGGGCAACAAATAATTTTGGCGGGTGTTTTTAGTAGGTACGTGGCGCCCAATTTTTACACATCCCCATAAAAGATAAGAAATGGATGCCCAAAATATTTGACCCCTCCACCTGCACACCCATCAAACTGACATCAGTACTACCAAACATACCCGATTATAAACTATTACAAAAAATGTAAGGATCTAAGAACGGAAATTGTAATCATTTTAATCCGATTAAGCCTGAAGAAGAATATGCCAATGCCTTAGATGACGAATCAATCTTTATATGAAACACTAGATTTGCAATAGGAAAATTAATAATAAAAGATACAGCTTCATTTCATTCCATGAACTAAAACTAATCCACATCACTACATTATTTGCCTATTATCATCCCAAACCCAACACAAACAACTGCAAAAGATCCTAACAAAATGAAAAACAACCGCTCATACAACTTCAACTTTGCCTTCATATCATTCAGCTCTTCTTCCATGATTGACTTGTCCAAAGCAAGAGCATCAATCACCTGCTGGTACTCCACAGTCTTGTTCAATCGTTTCGCGTTTTGTAAGAATCCATACACCAAATCTTTATAGTATTCACTTGGAAGATCATCATCTAAAAACTCATACACTTCACAAACTGAGCATTTTACAAATCGTTTACCCGGATTTGTCCTTGTTGTTGAAGTCTTAACTGTGAGTCGAATAGCACATCTACAAAAGTATTCAATTTTACCATCAATTACTCGGGTTGTCGCTCTATTTCGCGAACTCATACTTTAGGGTTTCAAGGTTTAAAACAATTGGGAAATAAGGGAAAGCTGTTGGGAGTGGGGGTTTTTATAAAAGGACTAAAAAAATTGCACGTGTGAGGATTTTTTTTATTTGTAGAAATCCGCTTTTGGCTAAAAAAGACTATAAAAAGTTTAGAGTTAATTTCAAAAATGGTCCCTATACTCGACCGGGTTTAACACTTTTAGTCCCCATACTTGCGACTAATAACGGGTTTAGTCCCTTGACCATTGTATAACCAAGTGTGAAACCTGCTTTCACTTTCAAAAACACAACACACATCAAACACAAACATGAATCAAAAGATTGTGCAAAAACACAACACACGCATCAAACCCCTAATTTTTTTTTTTTTTTTTTTTTTTTTTTCTTTTTGTAATAGCCAATTCTTGTTTGAATGTAAGAAGATGAAAAGCAGTTTCAACAAGAAGTAGCATTTAACTTTATTACATTACAAAGTAGTTGCATTCATAGATGCATAGTACATTGGTACAAGTACCATCAAAAGCTTAAGTCATGCATACTAAACCTCAAAAGCTACCACATCCTCTGTTTCCCTTTCCCTGTTGTGTCTGGCATGCTTCTTTTCCCTCTTCCTTTGATTCCTTCCCATATGTGCCCATTGCAGAAATGAGTTTCAACATGAGGGTTGACTGACCTTGTACACTTTTTTGGAGCTTTTGAAAGAGGTTGATCATCCTCAGAAGTTGAATGATAACTTGAGACCCATCGCTAGGCAAAGAACTAAGTTCAGAGGATGTAACACCCCCAATTTTGTGATACGCAGCAGAATTCAAGCTGGGTGTTACTCGACAGTACAACAGTTATAGTAATAGAAAACGATCTCTAATGGAGTCGTTTTAAAAGATTTATCATTCGAATTTTATAAATATCAGAGTTTACAAAATGAGGTCCCAGTCGGTTTACAGTTTATTAAATAAGTTTTCGAACGATAATTAGCCTTCTGTCGGTATCCGTGTCTTTCCATGCCATCCTCGTTCATTATAGACCTGAGATAAACATGCTAAAAGTGTCAACACAAAGGTTGAGTGAATCCATAGCGTTTAAAGTTATAATTTAGTTTGAACACAAGCTAAGTAGAAAGTAAATCAGTAATATTGCAGTTCGTTACATATATTGCCCTAAGTCTCATGACACGCAAAACGTTAACTGTTTACTATCATAGTTATAAACTATGATGCATATATTATTCCATAATTAAATGTAAATAATTTTGTCTTCGAGTAAGAGATTGCCGGTCTCTTTATTGATCTCAAATAAAATGCATTTGGTCACGTTACGGTAACACAAAGGGGTTGTCAAACCCAATAGATCTATTCATAATATTCGTGCTCACCCGCAGGTGATTAATGGTCCATGATGGGAGGTCTTTTAGGCAATAGGTAACTTAGACAATATTAATCAGGAAAGCATACAGAAAAATACTTGTGTTCGGTTTTGTAGCATGTATCTCCCCACAAGTTTGGAAAATGTATAAAAAGTGGGACTATGAACTCACCTGAGCAGTCTGGATGGAAAAAAAATTAAATATAGTTGATAAACGTCTCCGGTACGTAACCTAGGTAAATATGAATAAGGAAGTCTGTGAATTTGACGGTTTTGGCCTAATACGAATAATGGATGAAATGGTATCGGATGACAAAGTGATTCGTGATGAGAATGAATGATATGCTTAAAATGCTTGAAGTTCAAAAATAATATTATATATTTGATATTATCTTATTTAAATCATAATTATCGTTTTCTTGAAAACGGTTTAAATAAAACGTTAAGTAAAACGTTAAAAGTCGTTATATACAATTATAAACGTTATAAAATAATCATTGAACGAAATGAAATGAAATGCACGTGAAATGAATGAAATATGTATAATGTATCATTAATGTTTACGTTCTCGTCTTAAATAGTAATACGTATATAATCTATCAAAAGTCAATCGGTGATAAGTTATAGTAAGTATAGATTATTCCTAGTTTAAATGAATTAATGTGTTTTTGTAAGAATAAATATCTATGTTTTTGATACCATAAATAGCTTTAGTTAATATTACATTATATATATATATATATATATATATATATATATGGTAAAGTTAAAATAAAAAGACAAATATCCGTACACTACGTAAAAAGAATTTTTTTTTTAAAAAAGTTCGCGAAAAAATTCCAAAAAATTTCACAAGATCGGGTATGTTGGTGCATAAAACTTTTGTGAAATAAGTTTTTTTGATTTTGAGTTTTTATACATTTTTTTTAATGCACAAAAAATGAATTTTGATGCGCAAAAAAATTTTGATGCACAAAATTTTTAACTTGTTTTAGTTAGATGCGCAATGTTATTTTGATTAAAAAAGTCAAAAGAACTTGGGTGCAAAAACGAATTTTTGATGCACAAAAAAGCGATTTAATGCACAAACGTATTTTTTCATAATTTTTTTTCGGAAAAAATATCCACGTTTAGAAAAACTTCCTTCACAACTTTTTCATGCACCAACATACCTGATCTTGTAGAATTTTTTTGGAATTTTTCGAGAAAATTTTTGAAAAAAAAAATCTTTTTACGTAATGTATGGATATTTGTCTTTTTATTTGATCTTTATCCTATATATATATATATATATATATATATATAATATATATATATATATATATATATATATATATATATATATATATATATATATATTGTCGTCTTAAATATAAAGTTTATATATATTATTACATTATAAGTCGTCAAAATATAAATTAGTCAAGGTGTATTTAAGTTTCTGTAATAACCTTTAAGTTATAAAATCTACACTTTTAACCCAAAAGTTAAGTACGTTACAAATTTTAGTCCAAAATTTATATATATTTATATTCTAGGTCCAAGCTCTTCTAATATTACATATTTTACTCAAAAGTATTTATAAAATCAGTTCATAACCTCATAATCCAGATTTTACAGTTTCAGTCCTTGTAGTTTCAAAGTTTTGCAAAAATAGTCCTTATTCCATTTAAAGTGTTTATTTCAAGTTCATATACTTTCAAATTTACACATTTGACTCAAAATCCTTTATAATATTAATTAACATCCTCAATTTACTATTTTGGTAGAATAGAACTTCAATTTACAAGTTTGGCAGTTTTAGTCCCTAAACTTGAAAATAGTTAGCAAAATTAGTCCAAAAATCACAAAATTAATGAGAAAAATATTCTAAAATTTCTATAAGTTTATTAAGCTTATTCAAGTCTATTTCAACTGCTTATTATAGAAAGTAGCTTATTTTTAAGCAAAAGGGCCATTAGCGATTTAAAAGCCCATTTAGCAAATTTGATCCGTGGGCTTTGGGTCAAAGTGGGCTTACGTTTTCGGATCATTTTATTGGTCTAATCATATTACAAAAGAGCTTATTTCGATAGCTAAATCAGAGTGCTTATTAACAGCTTATTGGGCTTGTAAAGCCCAATCGGAAAACTTATAAAAGTTTTAAACCCATGCGACTAGTGTTTAGATTTAGAATATTTAAGGGCTTATTCGAGCTTATGAGGAGGAACTTTAAGCATGTAATATTTAGTTTACAGTATGGAAAATTTGGTTACGCAAAAATATTGATATGTTGTTAATTCGAATTGTGTTTTACAAGATCAATTTATGGACGACTTGGGACTGTTTCTGTTGTAAAAAGACTTAGTAACTTTTCATGGTTCTTCAGAAATTTATACGTGTGATTCTTGATGCAAAATAAGTTCGAAACATGCTTGTATATTATAAATAAAGATGACGTAAGAACTTTTCATGGTACCTAGGTCTTCCACAAGGGAGACAATCTATGCTTGGTGTTCTAGTATGCAACGTGACATGTAAAATTTAAATAGAAAAAGTATGCGTTTGAATGATATGCATGGTGTGTGAAAATCGTGAGAAAGTAATTAGAAATGGAACGTGAGATCTTACCACACTTCTAGGGTGGTGAGAGGATGCTTGAGGAAAGGTTAGAACATACGAAGAATCCACAAGCTTGCTATAACCAATTTATGTGACTTATATATAACATCCTATATTTTCGAATGAATTTGGAAATGGACTGTGATGATTGCTTCTGTTATTTCGTGGTTTATATAGAATAAGAATGTGCTTAAGAACATGTAGATGGGTAGGTAAATTGTGTGGAAGGGATGGTGGACAAGTGATAGTGTATGTATATATAAGTATAGTGTTTATGTGGTTTTATTTCAACAACTTCTTGTACTAACTACTCTAACAGGTTATATGTGTTTTAAATTCATCCACAACTTGCTCTTAACTGACATTTGGACTTTTAGAACCATGTGGGGGAAGGGAAAACAAGTATGAGTTGGTTTGTGTTTTATATATATCGACTAGAGTATATATGGTTTCTAAAATTAGAACTAGCGTGAATCATGGAGTTTTTGGGTAGGAAATATGCTTAATAACTTTATATGATCTATGAAAAATACCAAAATTATGTGGGAACAAGTTTGGGTTGATTTGGATAAGTTTGTGAAAATTAGTTATGTCGAATGGGTTGCTCAAAGTCACTTTACTTTGATTAAATTTAACGTGTCAAAATTTTATATCAAGAGCTAAAACTTGACGTCCTAATTATTTGGTGGGAGGAGAATTAGGAGGTGTAAAAATATATATATGGATTGTGTTTTAAATTTGGAAGAAAAGGAGACGTTTTTGGAGTGCATCTGGTTGAATAGAACATAAAACAATAAAGGGAAATTGGGCTTGTCTGATGAACAGTGGACGAAAAGGAGTTGGGCCTTGTGTGGCTAATAATGAGCAGTGAACGAGAAAAAGAAATGGGCTGAGATTTTAGGTCCATTAGTAATTGTTTTGAGTGTATATTGATTTCGTGGTTCGAGTGTGAGCTCGTTCCGTCATTTGGTAAATTACGTGTTAATGTTTTTTTTTTTTTTTTTTTTGTATTTAAAATAATATAATAATTTAAATTTTCCCGCAAAAATGGTAATTAAAAATAGTGACTGAGATTTATATTTAAATTAATTGTTATTAATTATAGTAGAAATTTACCGGTGGTTACAGTCTCACCCCTTTACCTGAATCCCGTCCCGGGATTCAATCTGTGTTGGGTGTTTAAATGATGAAAATAAAAGGTTGTTTTATTTGTGAAAACTTTGTAAGTTAGAATTTATTGTTTTATATGTGAAAACATTGTTCCGAAGGTCATATAATTATAAGAAAATTTATTTTGAATGAAAATTGTTATTCTATAAGTATGTATTATAAGTTTATAAAATACGTGCAACAAGGAAATTTTAAATAGCGAATTTTGAACAATGAAGGTTTCGGAAGAGAACTTGATGAATGTAGAGAAAATTTTTGAAATTTAAGCTTCCATAGTACGATGAACAGTAAAAATCAATGGTCAAGAATTGTAATTCCCAACGGCTAGTTTTCAAATGGCTATGAACAGTAAAAGATAACAGTCGTGAATAGTAAAATAACGGCTAGTAATCCTTAATAAAAGTGAAGAAGATCTAGTCTTGCTATCGTGTTAATAAATCGTTATGCTAATTGTATTGCTATATATCAATATGCGTTATACATCTTGTGAATTTTTGTGATCTTTGAGTTCATACTCATGTCCTTTCAGATACAAATAAGCTCACTTGTTTATAATTCATTATTTACATAGAGAGGCGTCCCAAACAATATAAATAAGGAAATATAAACTTATGGTTCGGCGATTTATAATTTCTTTATTTAAATAAAAAGGCGTCCCAATTTATTCAAATAAAGACATTGTAAATCATCCTACTTAATAATTTCTGACTCAACATTCGTACTTAACCGATGAGTTTCAAGGTATTTTAGTGAGGGTATGGTAGGAGTATTTACACTCATCTGTTGAGATGAGAGTAAGATAATCAAGGAAAGTTGACATAGGATTCAAAATAGTTTGTGAGTATATATTTAACGTATATAGAATAAGAATTGTGCAAATCACAATTCCTTAGGAAGGTTTCGTAAATTACATAATGCAGAAGTAGATACATGCTCGGGGAAAAATGATTAAGTCGTGATCCTTTAGATTAGGCATATGCAGGTATATTCATTTATATAAAGTGATCAGAAGTATGTCATATATATATCAGTATACTACAGCATAAATTACCTAAAAGTCACATAATCGTCTAGAGGATGGAAGGCATGAAGAGCGAAAAGGCTATAAAATGTTTTTGTGAAAAAGAAGTTATAGTTTAGGTCTCAATTAGACCCGTTTCTCTATAACTATAGCTCTGATACCAATCTGTAACACCCCCAATTTCGTGATACGCAGCGGAATTCAAGATGGGTGTTACTCGATAGTACAACAGTTATAGTAATAGAAAACGATCTCTAATGGAATCGTTTTAAAAGATTTATCATTCGAAAACTTATTTAATAAACTGTAAACCCACTGGGACCTCATTTTGTAGACTCTGATATTTATAAAATTTGAATGATAAATCTTTTAAAACGACTCCATTAGAGATCATTTTCTATTACTATAACTGTTACACTGTCGAGTAACACCCAGCTTGAATTCCGCTGCGTATCACGAAATTGGGGGTGTTACAGAGGAAAATTCTTCAGAGTTGGACTTTTTGTTCACTGATGTTGAATAATTGAAAGGTAGGTTCCATGGGGGTTGGGGAGACTTGATCTCCTCGGATGATGTAGAATCTGAGGAAATTTCAATGATGGGTGGATTGGAAGTCATGGTTGAGTAGCTTGTGTAAAAGTTTGGGTGAATACAGGTTTATTGAGTAGGTCGTGTGTATGCATAACCCAATTTAAAGACCTTTTTAGTCAAGATAGTCAAGGATAGAGTAAATGCAATTCAATGTTCGGTTGGTAAACTGGTTCATGTACTTGTAATTTTGTGCAAATTTTTTTAAATGAAATTGAATGATAATAGACCTTGACTGTGCAATTTGACTTTTATATGGTTTAAACCATAACTGTGTAATTTGACTAATAGACCATAACTGTGTAATTTGTGCAGATTGTGCAGACTTTTAGACCATAACTTTGTGCAGATTGTGCAAAATATGGTTTAAACCATAACTCTCTTATTTGACTTTTAGAAGTCAAATTACAATGTACCAAATTTGGTCAAGGGACAAAGTACATACTGCAAATAGACATTGACTTTTACAAGGCAAAATATAGGGACCATTTTTGAAATTAAGGTAAAAGTTTATAAAAAATTTGCAAGTGTGAGGACCAAACGTGTAATTTGAAAGGGAAACACTCTAACCTCACATATCCTTTTGGTCCCAACAAACACAATATCCCCAAAGGCAGATCAAACCCTAGGTCATTGTCACCACACGAATCCACACAAAAAAATTGTTGTCCTTCTCATCTTTATATCATGTAAACTAGGTTTGTTGTACTTTCCCATAACTATATTATTCCCTTTTATGTTCATATAAATATGATGTTATAGTTAATAAATATTTTTTTTATTAATTGATTTTTTTTATGTACACCGTAATTAGTTTGTTACTTATGGGTACCAAAAATCTACATAATAAGTTTTAGTTTGTAACTATAAACTATACTCATGTTTAATTAACTTTTAGGATGAAAGTTGAGTTTAAAGTACACAAAAATGGGGAATTTGCTTTCGATCCACTACGTTATGTTGATGGGTGCGTTGGGAACGTTTGGTGTTTTACCTCTCACAGGGGTGTTTTTACTAGGGCACTTAATAATGTTATAAATGACATTGGTGGTGATAAATGGGCTTTGTTTTATTGTAAACCAAACATGTCACTTGCAAATGGTTTAACTTTACTACACACTGATAATGACGTTCGTAGATTTTTTTATCATGCTTTGAACAATGGTTCCATAAACCTGTTTATTGCTCACAAGCAACAGCCATTGTCAAAGTATTATTTTAAAAACATGGTTTGGCAAGAGGAGGACGCTGGCTAGCGTTGCTGTAGTTCAACTCCGTTCAAGGTCAATGAAAATGGTGGGTTCGAGGTCAATGAAAATGGTACCGATAGATAAAATGTTGCACGAGGTTGGTGTACAAATAGAGAATGCAAATGGTTCAGATAAAGGTAAATCGAAGCTGTTTGAAGATGATGTGCTAGAAAGAAAGATACTTAAGGGTAGAAAGAAACGAAAGGAAACAATGAATGAATCTGAATCAAGCAAGGATAGCATATTCCAAGTTGTAAAAACATACAGGAGGGCCGTGATTAACGGGCGAGCCAAAATGGTTGAAGTGCCATCTGATTGATTGCTGGTTGGTACGTTTATTTACTTGCATTTTCAATTTATTTTATGCAATCAGTTCCCATTACACAATTGCTGAATATTATAGCTATATCTTCAGACCACAAATACACACGACCGCTAATTGTTTGCCTCCATGACACATTCATAACATAGTTTAATACCGATGTTTATTACACACCAAACGACCCACACTTGTTATTCTTACTTAAACAACACATAGTACCAACTAGGAAGTGAGTGCATACATTTAAATATAATGTGTGTGATTCTAGCACACCGATTAAAGATAGGGGGTCTTTACTGTAAAAAGTTGTTTGGAGTAGCAAAATCTGAGAGCAAATTAATGTGTGGATTGGATGAGTTCAGCTGTTCATGGTTTTGACTTGAGTTGGGTGCCTCGGCCGCATTCATCATCCCATGCATAAACTCTACATTTGCCTCGGTTTGTATGCTGTTACTTTGATTAGATGAACCCTCCACCACACGGGTCTTTTTCCTTGGACCGGCTGGACCTTTGGTTACAGACCTTTTGGAACATAGTTTCTGTATACATGTACACATAAACATTATATGCCAATAATCACAACTACTTAATTGTGGCATAATAAATAAAATTTCAACCTTTTCTTTCACAATAGTTGGATTACACGTTAGGCGGTTATGTCCTGGCCCTCCACACCTTCCACAAGTACTCCTTGTAGGCACCTCGCCTTGAGAGGGAATTCTGTTTCTTTTTTTGGTCTACCTGGTTGCCGGTTTTTTACAATAGGGGGTGATACAACTTCGATGTCGTCTGGAGTGTCCCACATCGTTATGTCTTTTAAAGGATAAATGATGTCTTCGTATGTGCCTTTAAGTGTTGTATTATAAAACCAAGCTTTAGCCAGTTTCTTCACACTAGTCAGCCCTGCAAATCTACCGACAGCACAGACATGTCCACATGGTAAGCCCGAAAGCTGCCATTTTCGACAAGTGCATTCACCCTGTTCCAAATCAACAATATGACGTTTTTTTGTGTCGCGTACTTCATACACTCTGTCCTTGTCAATCCCCATAACCTTCCAGTTTGCACTTTTGGCCATTCTGGCATTCACTTTTGCAGTTGCCCATTCAGAAAGATCATCATCCGGGGCATCTAACCATAAATAATAAAGTATGTATAGTGGCGCACAAGCTTTGTTTTGCTCGACGGTGGTAATACCAGCTCTGAAGAAGAGCTCTAAACCATTCCATCAGCGTTGTTATTGGGCAGTGGCGCACAAGCTTTGTTAAAGCATTTATGGATTCGACACTGTTTGAGGTTAAATAATTGTACCTCTGCCCAGGGCAATGTGCCCTTGACCATTTCTCGACCCCTGCTTCAACAAGTTTTTTGTGAGACTGCGGTCTTACCGAACGAATATCAGACATTAGCTTTGCAAAATCCTCCGTTGTGTATGCTTTGCATGTCTTCCAGTATAAACATTTCAGTGTATCGGTGTGCATCTTTGTATTTAACATCAAATGCCGACAACAATAGCCGTGAAAGGCATTCGGGAATACAGTGTTACATGCAAGGGTGATTCCATGATGTCTGTCAGATATGATTGCCAAATTAGGAACTTCCCTTATGCATTCTTTGAGTTTCGTCAAAAACCAAGTCTATGATTCACCAGTCTCGCCTTGAGCAACACCGGTAGCAATCGGTAGAATCTGATTGTTTTCGTCCATTCCAACGGCAACCAGATTTGTTCCTTGGTATGTCCCTTTTAGATGTGCGGCATCAATTATGATCAGATGGCGCATATAGCACAGGAAACTCTTAATCTGTGAAATACAATGTATCAGATACAATGGTACATCAAGTTGAAAACATATAAACAGAAAAAAAAAAAAAAAAAAAAAAAAAAAAAAAAAAAAAAAATCCATTGGATATTAATTTAGTTTATTGTTAACTGCCAAACGACTATCTAAACTAATACTCCCTCCGTCTCAATTTATTTGTCAGGAGAGAGAAAACACAAAGTTTAATAAAAGTGGGGCCACTTTAATTTTCAACCACTAAAATGGAATATTCCTCAACTAGATTCTCTAGTTTTTACTAAATAAGGAAAGTGGACAAATAAATTGAGACATCCATAAAATGAAATATGGACAAATAAATTGAGACGGAGGGAGTAACAATTTAATGTTTGTTGTTTGATATGACAGGTGCGGTATGGACATAAGATGGATGTGTTGCTTTTGTTTAAATGCACATAAGATGGATGTGTTGCTTTTGTTTAAATGGTATCTTTTGATTAATTGGTACCTAGTATATAAGAAAACTAGGTATCAGAAGTATGTTGAAAAAAGTATTCATTTTGTACCTTTATGGTGTACCTGCATATGCAGGTACATGTTTGTGTGTTTCTATGACTGATAAGTTAAGCTTCAGTGATATGCTGTTGCATTTCATTAAAACTAGATAATTTATGTTGTATACACGTACGATATGCATAAATCCTACTGGTAACTTTGATTTTTTTTTTTAACTTTGAGTTTTCTTTCTATATTTATACCGCTAGAATAATGTATGACATGATAACCATAGCTATTTCTTTTGATAACCTTATGAAAAAAATATTTTTTGCAACTAAATAAATAGGATTACAAACTTAATAATATGCTTACCACAGAACCGAAACCGATAAATAGGTTCTTAAAACAACTTGCATCGTCGGTCTCTATGTGTGTAACTGTGCCCCTGTTTGCCATCTTTAGATTATAACAATATATGGGCAGTTGCGAAAATGAGGCCTTTGGGCAGCCCTGATTTGATTCCAGTGCCAATTGTCTCCCTCTCCAAGCTCGTTTGTATGAAATGTCTATATTCATATCCAAATTCAGATCATGTATAAAGTACTTTGGCTTATACACTCTTGTCGGATCTCTGCGCTTTGGGGATAATATTCTAGCCAATGTTTTTGCATATGCATTTCGGTGATTTGGATTGAATTGGATTTTTGAACATTTATGATTGTCGTTTAGTGAAGTGATTCTAAATCGGCTAGTTATCCCAAATCGACGACAGTTTATATGCCAATCACATTCTGGTTGGACACACTTGACAGCGTATCTTGCCGTACACGATTTAGAAACACAAAATTCATACCCTTCTTTTAAACATTTCAAACTTATCTCATACATGCACTCTTCCTTATCTTCAAACATATCATGAACTTTTAAACCACCTTTATTCTTATATGGAAGGGTATAATCAAAAGTGGGTGGTTGGGGTTGGATTGGCGTACAGTTAAGATTAGTGAGGTGCAATTGGTGTTCTGGATCTAAATTTACGACAGGGGTATGCAAAGCGTGGTCGACGATTATTGTGTGCGCATGTGACGGCGTCCCCAAAACAAGAGTTTTGAAAACGTTGAGGTTGACGTCATTAAGTAGGGTCCTTTTGGTTGCACCGGTGTTGTAAGATAAACGTATTGCGTTTACATCGTTAACATTCAACTTTTTCCATACATACTTCACAAGATTGCCAAAGTTGATGGCATTTGGAAGTAAAACGGCAATCACAATCTCTTCATACCGTATAAACACCTTGAACTTATCTGTTATACAAGAATTCTTTTTTTTTTTTTTTTTTTTTTTTTTGGCTTGTGTTGTTTGTGTTGTATATGGTGAAGAGTTATATAAGCAAATCTAGCTGCCCAAAGTACAACTGACTACAAGTATACACAGTATTTCGTTGCCCAAAATAAAAAGCCAATAGTAGGTGCCTATATTCAAGTACAAATTAACTTTCCATTTGTATGAAAAGGCAATGGCAAATATGACACATATATATATGAGTCTTATTGATTATGATTACACCTATCAAGTGGCATTAAAATAAAATAAAGTTTATGTACTTGTATGTACTGTAGCGCAACCTAAATGGCAAAATTAGGCAACGTTTAAAAAAAATGGGCAATTTTTAAAAGATGGGCAACTTAAAAAATGGGCAACTTAAAAAATGGGAAACTTTAAAAAATTAGGGAACGTGCTACTGCTAGTTAAAGGCAGTTGAGCGGAAATTCTACTGCTAGTTACAAAGTTTCTGCTGCTAGGCAAAAAATTCTACTGCTGAGGGTTCTACTGCTCGCTTTGTAACTTCTGGGATTTTACTGCTTGGTTTGTAAGTGCAAGGACTGTTGTGTAATTTCTTATCTGAACGGATTGAAAACCCCCAAATCGCTTGAATTAGGGTTTAAAAATCTAATTGGATCTCACAATTAGTTTCATGCGCTCATAAATCACACTAATTCAAACCCTTTTTCACATAGCCAAATGATTGATACATAGCCAAATGATTGATACAAAAAATTTCATGCATCCTATCATACACAGATATGAAACATTACTACTATCAAATTAAACACAATAAAGTCACCATAGCATATGGTGGAATCTAACAATAAAACCTTCAATAAAGTTTCTTTATCTTTTCAAGAAATGCCGTTTTTTCGAATGTCCGAAACTGTGCTTCCTTGCAGTCAATTTCGAGTTTCATCTTCAAGGTGAGTTCCCTTTCTTGAACGTTATTGAAGAATGCTGCACTTTCCACGGCACACAGACTCTTATTGAATTTCAAGTCATTAATAATAGCTTGCCTCTTCTCCATACTATCATTCAGATCTTTAACAACATCAAACAGTTTTCTTGCTATTTGAAAATCTCTTTCGGTCTTCTCTTGGATTACAATTAGCCACATGTCTGACATACGGTGAGAGTTTGCTGTCTTTGCTAGTTTTTCTAAAGTTGGTCCATATTTTATTTTTTTAGTGGTAGATAGATAATAACGATGATATGTTTTGTTGGTGAAGCGTGCCTTAAATACTGAAAAAATATAACCGTTACGGTTATTAATTTCATTGAACAGTTGTGTCGATTTACTAGGGGTGTAACTATGGTAATTTCATTGAACAGTAGTACCCTTTTAATTTCATTGAAAAAATATAACCGTTACGGTTATTAATCTCTTGGTTGGTTTGTTGTTGTAAACGGCATGAAAAAAATAAAAATTAAATAACTAAATAAATAAATAAATACATAAAAATTAAAGGAAACTGAAATGTTAATACACTTATGGTAATCATATCCACACCAGATAGTTGCAAGCATAATGCAAATACATCATTTCCACACCAGATAGAAGTTCCAAATTCTAAATTATTTAACTAATAGAGTGACTCACAAAACTAGGTTGGCCAACAACGATAACTAGTTGCGCAAATTACCCAACCAGGTTGCCCAAAGTACAAAAAATAAATGGTGTAGTCAGTCGTTCAGAAGAATATATGGTTCTCAAAGTACAAATAATAAATGGTGCTAGTAGATACTCAAGGTTGCCTAAACTACACTAATAATTGGTGATATTTTTTGCACCACTTACCCTTATGCAAATTTTGGTTTGTTGACTTCCTTAAATCAAATATTTCATTGAATATCTTTTTAAAAGCTACAACCATATATACATCTAATTATCCAACCTAAATACTAAACATACTAAAAACGTAAAAACACCATCATCCTAAACTGCTTCAATGCATTTCACCCCAACTTGTTAGAACCAGAGCTCTCTTCCCTGCTTCCCATTAATTTCTTCCTTTCCTCGAGTCGTTTAAACAAAACCTCAAGATCGCGAATCCTCTTTTCTAGATCATAAGGGTCTTGAAACCCATCTTGCTGCTCTCCCTGGTTTTGAGGCACCACCACATTTTGCTGCTGATCCTCTTCATTTTGCTGCACCACCTCACTTTGAGCCACCAGCTCCTCTTCACCTTCCTCCTCCTCTGCATCTTCATCATCCTCTTCGTCTTCTTCCTCCTCCTCCACCTCATTCACTCCCCAAACCTCATCCCAGTAAAAGTCTTGCGCGTGCAGCCAGTTCAAAATTTGACCCCTCATCCACGTATCTACCTGCCTATACGACCCATATTCTGCAACGGGTTCATACCCGAAAGCATTAAACACTGCGTCAAACAGCAAATTGTTGTTTAACACCCACTCGTACTCTTCAGCATCATTTTGAAAGTTACCATTATTTGCTGCCATTGTTGAAGTTTTCTTTGAAATGAAAGGGATATATGTGTTTGTGTGTGTTCTTTGGTATACAATCGATAGGTATAAATAGGCTGGAGAGGTAGATGAATGGTTCCCAAGACTTTAGGCGGGAAAAGGGACCAAAGGCGCCTGCCAAAAGTAAACTGTGAATTGAAATTGTACGAAAAAGTCTCCAATTTCCTTTTACCAAGTATTGACTTTCCATGTACAATGAGTTGATGCAACAACTAGTTGTATCTCATGCTTTGTGAATAATAAACTTCCAAACTCAATATTTCCAACTAGTTGTTTGTGATGTTTGGGATGATTTGGGATCGGGTTCATTATTATTGACCCGAGGGAATAAATGTTTGACCGTGACTCGAAAGGACAAACAATATGTGGTTTAACTATGGATGGTTTATTGGTTGGTTTGTTGTTGTAAACGGCATGGAAAAAATAAAAATAAATAATAACTAAATAAATAAATAAATACATAAAAATTAAAGGAAACTGAAATGTTTATACACTTATGGTAATCATATCCACACCAGATAGTACCAAGCATAATGCAAATACATCAGTTCCACACCAGATAGAAGTTCCATACAATTCAAGACTCATAAATGCATAATGCAACAACTAAACTACTTAAAACAGGACAACATGACCCACAACCAAAATTAAGTATGGCTGCCATAACTTTTTAAACACAAACAGTGCAACAAAAGTTGATTTAACTAGAAACTCATTTGTAATTCCTTAGCATCTTCATGATCTTTGACTTCTCATCGGCACGGCGGACACTTGCCTTGCGCCTTTCAATCAAAAAATCAATTTCATCCAAATCATCCCGCTCCGCTAACATAAGAGATTTCAAAGGTTCCTCCACCGCACGATGGCAACCAAAATGTTCAAGTTCCAGTATGATCGCATGCCTGTGCTGAACACGGATCTGTATTTCCTGGATCATCTTCCCATAATCTTTATCATCACCTGTGTTAGCCTCTCTCTCTAGCAAGCAGAGCATAGAGGACCTTATTCACTTGCCTCGTACCAGTCTGGTGTGCGAGTTGCTCGTAAATTGGTAACTTACACTCCATGGATTTACAAACGATAATATTGTTGAAGAATAGAGTGACTTATAAATGTAACTAATAGAGTGACTCACAAAACTAGGTTGCCCAAAAACGATAACTAGTTGCGCAAATATGCTGCCTTTAGTGGTATGAATGGGTAGTAGAATTAGAGTAGGTGAAAATAAACAACCAGTTGTCCACTCTTAAATAGCATAAACCACACAACATGGTGAGTCACATGCAAACAGTACACATTATGTATCCTATTTAGCAGATAAACCCTGTCCACAAATTCAGTCAAATTGCAATTAGGATTCATATTTGAATATAAAGAACCTACCTGACACAATATTCCGAAAGAAATGTGTCATCAATTAAGAGCTTATTGTTTTTCTAAAAAGCCACAATACACAAGGACAAACAGTGGTATATGGTTTGGTTTATTATATTCTCATAAAGTTGTTAGTTTTTCAGTAATGTGTTAAACCATACATGCACCATGATAATTGCATTTGTATTATAGAATGACATTCACAAATATTGTCTAGTACACTTACACATGTTCAAAAGGTAACACAAATTTTTTCCCATTTGTGAACAGGTTTGACAAGTTTTTAGTATGGGTAGTCAGTCGTTCAGAAGAATATATGGTTCTCAAAGTAGAAACAATAAATAAAGTAGATGACACATATATATAGGAGTCTCATTGATTATGATTAGACCTATCAAGTGGCATTAAAATAAAATAAAGTAGATGTACTTGTGTGAACTGTAGCGCAACCTACATGGCAAAATTAGGCAACGTTTAAAAAAAATGGGCAACTTAAAAAATGGGAAACTTAAAAATGGGCAACTTTATAAAATTGGGCAAATTTCTACTGCTAGTTAAAGGCAGTTGAGCAGACTTTCCACCTTTGAAAATTTCAGCCGACATTCTACTGCTAGTTACAAAGTTTCTGCTGCTAGGCAAAACTTTCTACTGCTGATGGTTCTACTGCTCGCTTTACAACTTCTGGGGTTCTACTGCTATTGGTGGTGCCCTTTTACCATTGTATATGTTCAATTCATACAAAGGGAAAAAAAATACATTTGAAAAAACAAATACTTTTTACAAATAGTATTATGATTATTTAATATTATTATTTTAACCTTTCCCTAGAAAAGTAACAAGGCAGCCGAAACGATTGCATAGGGACTATTCAGTTCATCTCTATCCCGCTTATTTAAACACGCCAAACCACACACACATTCCCCCAAAACACACATAATCCTAATGAACAAAACCACCCACGATGGCAAACAACGGTAAAGGGAAGGCTATCTTCATTGGTCCCGAGGAAGATGAATTTGACAAAGTTTTAAGAAACCATTATCTAAATGATTTACTTCTTGATGGATATGGCGCTGAACCAATTGATGAGTATGGTTCTTATAGGAACATACCTAAGGAGTTGAGAACTCAGATTCTGACTTATCTGAGGAAACAAGATTACTACTATGAAGCGCTTTTGGCTGATTCGAAGGAAGAGGAGGAGGAGGAGAAGCAAGAGACTGTGGATACCGGTTTACCAAAGTTTGATGAGTTGGAACAGAGGATTTCCCATCTTGAAGTTGTGCTTAAGCATCTAAAGGATAAGAAGGACAAGAAAGAAAAAGAAATGAAGAAAAGGAAGAAAATGGGTGATGCGGAAGGTAGCGGTTCTAACTACTAAACAAGTGTCTGTTTAGATATCTTTTTGGAAATTTGTAATGGTTGTGAACTCCTATGTTAACTGATATGTTTGTTAACTTAAGAATCAAGTATTTACACTATATATTCAAAGCAGCCTATATGAACATGGTCATATAGCTGATACAACTTGACAGTAACATGAGTTGGTTATCATAGAGAATGAGTAGGTTATCCATTCACCCTTTCAACAGTCACAATGTACAAGGATGCAGCTTATGCAAGTGAGTGTTTTGAGAGATGATTGAATGTGTTGATTTTTAGAGGTGAAGATGATAGGGATGTGTTGAAACCTAGTTACCCAGCTTTTATAACTAGTTGCCCAACTTTTATAACAAGTTGCCCAAATTTAATTGGGTTGTGTTGTAAATTAGTGGACAGGAAGGTATTGTTGTAAATTGGGTTGTGTTGTAAATTAGTGAACAGGAAGGGAGTAGCATTTATAACAAGTTGCCCAACTTGACAAGACCCAACTATTCACCAATTCACTATCCAGCTTGACAAGTTGCCCAGCTTTTAAAATTAACATTGACTTTTCTGACAAACATTTACTTTTTTTCGCGGGAACCAATAAACCCACACACCAAACCCCTATACCCACCATGATTACACAAACCCTTATCAAAAAAACAAATTCAAAACGAAATCCAAACTCTCATTTTCCAGACCTCACAAAAGCAAATCAAATTCCAACAATAACATGTCTTTTGGATGTAATGTTATCCCTAAAATGGCGGATTATATTAGCAACATGCCAAATAACGTGATCACTAATATTATGAATCATTTGCCACTAAAAGATGCGGTGAGGACCGATAGTTTAGCGAGAAACTGGAGGTTTAAGTGGACTTTGCTCACCGATGTTATAGTTGATGAGGATTTCTTTTATTTTTTGACAAATAATTTTGATGGGAGGCAACTTACTAGACTGCTACTTCAGCTTAAAGGTCCAGTAAGAAGGTTTGTCTTTTTCGTAGATCCCAAACCGCTGTTTGGACAAGATTACTTCAATTATGAAGAGATTCATGATTGGCTGTTGTTTTTGGCTCGGGAAGGAATTGAGGAGCTCACAATTCAAAACTGGTATGGTGAACCAGTTATGTTGCCAACCCAACTGTACTCTCGTATGGAGTTGAAACATCTTAAACTTCATTGGTGTACTCTTCCTAGTTTGGTATCTTTTATTAGCTTTCCAAATCTATTGAGCTTAGAATTGTTATATGTTGACTTTCAAACCGGTTCAATTTGGGAGTTTATTTCTCGTTGTCCCTTACTTGAGTCTCTTAAAATGAATCGTATTGATACAAACGACATGAGACTGTTGGGTATTGCACAACTTGGAAATTTGAAGAAGTTGTATTTGTCATTCGGTGTTTCGAACCATCCCACGACAATCACAACTTACAATATCTTTCAGCTTAGAACTCTTCCCAATCATGAGTCCCTTACATTGGATTTTCAGGAGTGCAAGGTTAGACAAATTTGAGTTTTACACTTCAAATTAAATAATGTTAAAGTAATCTCTAATACTTATGAAATGTAATCTTTAAAACTTATGAAAAGTCGACCAATTTTTGTTGTTGGCAGAAGGTAGCTCCTGGATGAATGTCCCTGTGGCATTTGTATCCCTTAAGACTCTAAATCTATCCGGAGTCGATTTTGGGAACAATGCAATGGTGTCATTCATAATTCAAATGATTTGTGGAGCTCAAAAATTGCAAACTCTAGAAACCATGGTAAGTGGAATGCATATGTATGAAATACATCATCTTAAATTGCCATGGTTGTGCATCTCAATACTATCTCAATTTGCAGGCTGCATTGGAAAGTGATCTACCTTTGGAAGTTTATTCATTAGATTTAGGTAGCAACGGAATGAGGTCGGGGCAGCTCAAGAGTGTGGTGTTTCGATCTTTTCCTAGATCAGAGAATGAATTAACAATAATAAAGCTCATACTTGCGTGTTCCCCCTTGCTGAAGATGGTTTATATCAAGCTCAGCAAATTGATTAATGATGAGTCTGAAAATGTGAGGATGAATTGGGAGTTAGCTAGGAAGCTGTTGAAACTCCACCGAGCTTCCCGCACAGCCTTAGTGGAATTCTTTTAGTCTTTGTAGTTTATGTATGGGTTGAATACCCTATGACAATTAACCTCGTATTTTGTTGTTTGCTATTTGTTTATATGCTTTCATTAAGATTAACTTGTGCATATGTCATTGATCTTTGATTATTAAGTTTCCTTAGTGCTTATTTGATATAGAGATTAGGCAGTTTTAATTGCAATACTAGCATTACTAACCTTAAGTTAGTACTACTCAGTTTCTTTAGCTTATTCCCAGGTTATTTAAAAAGTTTTAGAAAAATTGTTTTCATAAAAACTTTTAGGAAAAACTGGTTAACGCAAGACCACGGTGGTGTTCACTTGGGTTTAATGCGCACAGTACTTTTTTAGTTGCCCAAAAGCTCTATTTAAGTTGCCCACAATAGTTATTGCATAACTATTGTTGCTCTATTGTTATTTTGGTACGTCGGTTGCAAACAATGACAAACATAACAAGCAGTAAAGTAATAGAACCACTAACAACATAACATAATACAATTAGTAATTACTGTCATGAAATCATAAACCACAACGATTACTAGATAATAGTCAATTATTTTAAGGTTACATGTTATTGAACGCCTTCCATTGATGACAGTAACCAGGTTCCACAGGCGCATCACACTAGACTTCCTACCCATACTGAAAACTTGTCAAACCACAACGCTGGATCCATAACTTCATACCTTCTCAAAGGGTAGGTAAACCTGTTCACATATTGGAAAAAATTTGTGTTAACGTTTGAACATGTGTAAGTGTACTAGACAATATTTGTGAATGTCAATCTATAATATAAATGCAATAGAATGATAACTTAAAATGTAAACATACTGTACAACGCACAGTCTGGGAGATTTATCAGAAGAAGAGATTCTTTGTACGGAGCGATGTAGAATGAACCAGCATTTCCTTCAATTCCCAAACTAACAAATTGTCCAACCTGATGATCGTAGACAAAAATTGTGTTACCTAAAATGTGTCCGACAGTGCGACTATTAGAGCTTAGTTACTTGTAAAGCCAATTAGCTTATTCACCATCGGGGTAGGGATGCAGAATAGATTTGAAAATCGTGTTATGGATGCACCATCCACCTCCAAAAGCCATCCGCTGAAGAGTGGGACCTCAGAAGTCATGATCATTCTAGAAAGCACAACAGAATTTCCAAGTTCGTGAACAGAAAAAGGAACTGGCATTACGACTTTCAAAAGAGAAGGTATCTCTATGATGTGAAATTCGCGGGTAATCATATCAAAAGAAATCAAAGTGTAATCCTTGTACGGAACCCCCTTTGCACTAACTAACCTTTCAGTACCACCCCAATAGATAAAGCGACCTACAACTGCCTGACTTTTTCTTTTCAATCTTATTGACTGACGTGGCAACTGAAAATCTTGGAGACGTGTCTAGGTCTTAGTGTTCAATGAAAATACTGAAACATACCAAAAACCAGTTTGGAAAACAGGATAGGATACCTTCACAATAGTCGGGTCTAGAGTGTCCGGACGGACACCAAAACCGAAAGAAATCTTTGAACACTCTATTTGGTTAGTATAAAAAGGGATGAATATGCCAACAGATTTTCTTATGGATGGGTTCCAAATAACAGCCATCATATTAGTACCATACATAAAGCACGTAAGGCCGCTAGAATTGCCGACAGGCATCATAACTTCAAGGTGTAGATGTGAATCAAATGGGCTAATAGTTAAATTTTCAGCTACAGATGTCATAAAACCTTTATGACCCTGATCAAATGTTAGATTAAAAAGACACTCATCAGTGGGACGAGCACCGTATGAAGTGATGAAGGTTTGTGAATCTATGTTTGCCTTCCATATCTTTGAAACACTACGTATCTAGAGTATAGTCTTAACAGGTAGCCTATTCATGATATCTAGTTGAACATCCAAAGGTATGTTGTCAGAAATATTTTAAAGAGTTTGGAGGAAATGGCTGGGCTATAGGTAGGATGTATAAAGTAGTTGTGTATGAAAAGGAAATGGCAAATATGACACATATATATATATATATAGGAGTCTCATTGATTATGATTACACCTATCAAGTGCATTAAAATAAAAAATAAAGTAGTTGTACTTGTGTGTACAGCTATTTTATTATTTTTTTAATGGGCAATTTTAAAAAAATGGGCAATTTTTAAAAGATGGGCAACTTAAAAATGGGCAACTTAGAAAAACTGGGCAACCTTGAATCTTAACGAAACAATACGTACATAAACTTTAACCTATGATATCCTTTTATAGAACAAGGATTCCTTTACAAGATAACTACAATATTTGTATCAATCTATAACTATAAGATATTCACTAAATCTTTTCTATAATTATCCTATTACACGTTTTCAGAACATAAGCAGTACAAAGTATTTGTACTGGCAGTTAGTACTGCTTGTGTTATTCTTCAACAGTTGAAATATTTAGCCTGGCAGTACTAACTGTTGGTTGAATTCCCAACAATCCTCCCCTAAACTTATGATTTCTCTCCAAATCACAAAGTTTTTCTTGAATTAAACTCTGTAGATGATGGGGGATTCTTCCAAACACTTTAACTTATGTTCTTCCTCAGAGCTTCATACTGATCATAGATTCTTTGAAGTAAATCCTTAACCACATCTGAATGTCCTTCACATCTGAGTTTTGTGGTAATCATCACAGCTAACACTTCATAACTCAGTGGATATTCCAATTCAGCTAACATGAAGATATCTACTCCACTCTGTGTTGACAAATGATGCACATTGCAGGAGCTATAAAACTCCCATGATGTAGTCAGATCATAATAAGGAAAGTTCCAATAAACATCTGAAGGATCTGGCTCATACAATCTCTTGAATTCCACCCATAGCTCTTGCTCCTTTACATCTGTCTTCTTCTTTGTATTGAGCTTTTATTGTACTAACCTCCACAGAGTATCCAAATCTTCTCTATCATAGAGTCTTAGAAAATTTCTAAAATTCTTGAACACTGTTGTCTCTCCACCAACTCTTGTAATCTTCCAAGCCTTTCCAAATTTTTCCCTGTAGATCTCCCAATCAATTATTGGATGTCTTAATTTAAGTGGGTCAACATGAAGAATTTCTAGAACTGTGACTAACATCTTACTCATCTGCTCTTGTGATAATTCCACTCTTTCTCTATAAACTTCCACTTTCTCAGTTGATTTCTTCTGAGTGGTCTTGAGTTTCTTTGAAGGTCATTCCTCTAAGTCTTCAGGAAATTTCATGTGAGCTCTCCTATAGTACTTGTAGTACAAGTACTCAATCTCTTCATTTGGTTTTCCCTTAAGTTGATATGCCTTCCAACTAGCTTGATTCCTTAAATACATCTTCATTCCAGCTATGATCTGTGCCTTGGTTGGTTGTCTCTTCCTCTTCTGACTTGATCTAATACTTTCCATGATGTCATCCAAAGCCACTCCTTCATTCCTAGAGTTAATGAAATCTGCAAGTATAGCTGATCTTGCTTGCATACTTAGACTCTCATCTACAATCAGCTCTATGGCTCTCTGTCTCACAACTGAATCAGTTTTAATCGCATGTTCTATCTGCTCGTCAAGTGATTCTTGTGCAATAATAGCAATTCTTTCTTTTTCCTTCCTTCGAGTTTCCATCCAGTCTGCTACTTCAGCTTCTTTCTTTTTCAACTGCTTTGGCTCATCTTCATCAAGTGATTCTTGTACTGCTTCCTCAGCTACCTCAGCAGTTTGTACTGCTTCTTCAACTCCAGCAGCAGATTGTTTTAAACCAGCAGTAGGATGACTTGAACCAGCAGCAGAATCAACCATGGCCATTTCCCCTAAGCTCTTAACAGTTTCCACCATAACCTCACCATGTTTGATCATCTGTTCAGGCTCAAAAGTTTTTAGTTTATCACCTACACCCTCATTAACTTCCTTGACAACACTATCAACTTCCATCTCCACATTCTCATTCCTAACAGCACCTTCAACATTCAGTTCATTAACCTCCCCTGTTTCCTTGGTTGCCTCCCCTGAATCCTTGTCCACATTCCTCCCCTATTTGGGAGCATCCTCCCCCAAACGTGTGTCTTCAGGAGAGCTCACCCTATGTGTTGTTCCAGCCTTTTTTAGCCTTTTGAATACCCTTGTTCTTGACCTCTTCTTTCCCTCCAAATGCCTAATTCTCATCTTCAATTCTTTGACTGTTTGTGTGAGATCAAGAACTTGGGACTCAAGTGTGGTACATTTTGTCATGAATTCCTGAATAAGTTTCATGTTATCCTCACCACTTCGGCCTATGTTATCTAGCCTGAGAGGTGGATCACTGGAATTGTCATCTTGTACATTGTGGGTGTCCCTTAATTCCTCAGTTTCATGCCTAGCCTCATCACTTCGGGATGTGTGACCTTCCCTAAGAGGTGAATCATATGCATTGTCATGTTGTACATTTTGATCCATCAATTCATTTGTTTCTTGTCTACCCTCATCACTTCGGGATGTGTTACCTTCCCTGAGAGGTGATTCAAAGGGTGTAAACTCAGTATCAGACCTAGTCTGATCAGCTGAGCCCCCCATTTTTGCCATTTGGCTGGGGTTACCATCACCTGTTTTAGGTTCTACTGAACCTTCCACATTAGATGTTGCCTTGGTTAGGGTCTTACTTATGGTAGCACTTTCCTGCCCAGCTACTAAGCCAGAAGCAGTAGTGTTAGCCCCTTCCAACATGTCACCTCCTACACCTGTGACAGCCTCATCTGCATCCATCCTAACACTAGCATGAGGAAGCTCAGTGTTCTTGTTTTGTGAAGTCCTAGGTGTTTGGGTCTTTTCATGTTGATGAGTTGATGTATCCAAGATTATGGGTGTGTGTTGGGTAGCTGTTGGGATTTCAGCACCTTCACCCTGATTATAGGCCAATGACAACATATTTGAGAATAAGGGTGTCACTGTCCCAGAGAAACCTATACCATCCTTTTTCAAGTAAGAAAATAATTTCTTTCGAAGTACAGGGCATGGAAATTTATTTTTATGTACCTTAGGTTTTTTAAGTTGATTATTCAGAATTAATTGCAAAAACCTTGGATAGATATAATAATTACCTTTTATATTCTTTTTCAAACCATCCATTATCATATTCAAAAAACTAAAAGGTTGTCCTTTGGCCAGACAAATCATAGCCGAAGCTTGAGTTGTACTGAATTCATTCCAACCTGTAGTTTTAGGACTTAGGTAATGGAGAATGGTATGAATCAAAAACTTCCATTGTGGACAGAGCATACCCTTATAAAACTTTAAACCATCATTTTTCTTCTCATATCCCATATTTTAAAGTTCCTAAAAAATGATAGAATTTTCAAGGCAAATTATTTTCTCATCATCTAAAAAGTGAAGAGCTTCTCTTACAGATGATTCAGAGATAACTATCCTTTGGCCATCTACCTTAGCCTTTAATTATTCTTCCCCATTTCTAGTTCTGAGCTTGACACTAGACCAGAACTGTTTCATGTGGGAAATAAATATAGCAGGGTTTGCTGTTAATGCGTACCTAAGATGAGTAGCATTAAGAAAGTCTATTACCTCAGCAAAACCTTCAGCTTCTTGGGGCTTTTGAAGAAAGGCAACTTGATTGTGGTTATCTGAGAAAGATCTTGTCGTCATTGTGGATTAGGGTTTGATTTGGGGGTTTTAAGATTATAGGCGCAAAATGGTGTTAGGGTTTGAATTCATTTTATTTGTGAGCGCGTAAAACTGATTATGATATCCAATTAGATTTTAAAACCCTAAATCGTACGAATTGGGGGTTTCTAAACATTTCGGATAAGAAAATACACATCAGTCCCTGTTCTTTTCACACCAAGCAGTAGAATCCCAGAAGTTACAAAGCGAGCAGCAGAACCCTCAGCAGTAGAAAGTTTAGGCTAGCAACATAATCTTTGTAACTAGCAGCAAAATGTCTTATGATCTTTCCAAACACCTTTTTCTCACCAAATAAGCAATCCCCTTTATCTTTTCCTGCAAAAGGATAGTCCAACTGTAGCGCAACCTACATGGCAAAATTAGGCAACCTTTAAAAAAAATAGGCAATTTTTAAAAGATGGGCAACTTAAAAATGGGCAACTTCTGGGATTCTGCTACTTGGTTTGTAAGTGCAGGGACTGTTGTGTAATTTCTTATCTGAACGGATTAAAAACCCCCAAATCGCTTGAATTAGGGTTTAAAAATCCAATTGGATCTCATAATTAGTTTTACGCGCTCATAAATCACACTAATTCAAACCCTTTTTCACAATTTTTCACCTATAATCTTAAAACCCCCAAATCAAACCCTAATCCACAATGACGACAAGAGCTTTCTCAGATAACCACAATCAAGTTGCCTTTCTTCAAAAGGCCGAAGAAGCTGAAGGATTTGCTGAGATAATAGACTTTCTTAATGCTACTCATCTTAGGTACGCATTAACAGCAAACCCTGCTATATTTATTTCCCACATGAAACAGTGCTGGTCTAGTGTCAAGCTCAGAACTAGAAATGGGGAAGAACAATTAAAGGCTAAGGTAGATGGCCAAAGGATAGTTATCTCTGAATCATCTGTAAGAGAAGCTCTTCACTTTTTAGATGATGAGGAAATAATTTGCCTTGAAAATTCTATCATTTTTGAGGAACTTCAAAATATGGGATATGAGAAGAAAAATGATGGTTTAAAGTTTTATAAGGGTCTTCTCTGTCCACAATGGAAGTTTTTGATTCATACCATTCTCCATTGTCTAAGTCCTAAAACTACAGGTTGGAATGAATTCAGTACAACTCAAGCTTCGGCTATGATTTATCTGGCCAAAGGACAACCTTTTAGTTTTTCGAATATGATAATGGATGGTTTGAAAAAGAATATAAAAGGTAATTATTATATCTATCCAAGGTTTTTGCAATTAATTCTGAATAATCAACTTAAAAAACCTAAGGTACATAAAAATAAATTTCCATGCCCTGTACTTCGAAAGAAATTATTTTCTTACTTGAAAAAGGATGGTATAGGTTTCTCTGGGATAGTGACACCCTTATTCTCAAATATGTTGTCATTGGCCTA
This sequence comes from Artemisia tridentata subsp. tridentata, assembly GCA_021014915.2. Classification (NCBI taxonomy): domain Eukaryota; kingdom Viridiplantae; phylum Streptophyta; class Magnoliopsida; order Asterales; family Asteraceae; genus Artemisia; species Artemisia tridentata. Next base: position 181,661,371 of record CP139505.1, read on the forward strand.
TAATCAGGGTGAAGGTGCTGAAATCCCAACAGCTACCCAACACACACCCACAATCTTGGATACATCAACTCATCAACCACAAAAGACCCAAACCCTAGGAATTCACAAAATAAGAACACTGAGGCTGTCACAGGTGTGGGAGGTGACATGTTGGAAGGGGCTGCCACTACTGCTGCTAGCTTAGAAGCAGAGCAGGGCAGTGGCAACATAAATAAGACCCCAACCAAGGCAACATCTAATGTATCTGGTTCTCATAAACCTGGTACAGGTGATGGAATCCCCAGCCAAATGGCTAACATGGGGGGCTTAGCTGATCAGACTAGGTTTGATACTGAGTCTACACCCTTTGATTCACCTCTCAGGGAAGGTAACACATCCCGATGTGATGAGGGTAGGAATGAAACAAATGAATTGATGGAACCCACAAATGTACACAATGACAATTCCAGTGATTCACCTCTCGGGCCAGGCAACACAGGCCGAAGTGATAAGGATAGCATGAAACCAATCAAAGAATTTATGGCAAAATGTACCAAATTGGAATCACAAGTTGTTGACCTCCAAGATACAGTCAAAAATTTGAAGATGAGGGTTAGGCTCTTGGAAGGTCAAAAGAGGTCAAGAACCAGGTCATTAAAAAGATTAAAAAAGGTGCGGACAGCACAAAGGGTCAGCCCTTCTGAACCAATTTGGGGGGAGGATGTTCCCAAATAGGGGAGGGATATGGACAAGGATTTAGCGGAGGCTGAGGATTTGTATGTTGAAGGTGCTGCTGGCAATGATATGGATAGTGGGGATAATGCAGATGGTTCTTTGGTTGCTGACAAGGAAGGAAATGAGGGTGTACTTGAAAAGCTAAAGACTTTGGAGCCTGAACAGGTTATCAAGCAAACTGAGGTTATGGTGGAAGCTGTTATGAGCTTGGGTAATCCTACTGCTGCAAGTTCTGTTGTTGGTGAAATTGTTGAAGTTCAAGTTGAATCTGCTGCTGGTGATAAAAAAGCTAAGGTTGATTCTACTGCTGGAGTGAATCATCCTACTGCTGGTGAACATGAAGCTGCTGCTGCTGCTCCTACACATCAATACTCAGGAAAGGGTAAAGGCATATTTGTTGAAGAGGTAAAAGAAAAGGTGAAGGAGGAAGAGAAAGAGAGTTCTAATATTGGTGTCAAAAGAACTGGAAGGATTTTAAAGAGTGTTGGAAGGAAGAAAAAGAGAAAAGCTAATAAGTCAAAGGCAGTTGAGAAGAGTAGTTATGAGTCAGATTCTGAGAATGAAGATGAAATAGCTGATCTACAACAAATGACTAGAGTTGTAGACAATGATGATGACATATTTGTTGATACTGCTCCTTTACATTCTAAAGCTCATGTTGTTGGATGGAAGGCTGGATATCATGATAAGAGGATTTGGTTTGAGATCAACAGAGCTGGTGGAAAAACTCAAAGGTTTTTGACATTTTCTCAAATGCTCAGAAACTTTGATAGACAAGATTTGGTGAACTTGTGGAGCTTAACCAAGAACAAATATGGAAATTCAAGGCCACAAAATGATTTTGATAGAGTACTATGGGGAGATTTAAAGGTTATGTTTGAAGTTTATGCTGAAGACAGAGTTTGGTTGGAGCAGCAGAAATGTGCTAAAATTACCCTTTGGAGATTATATCAGTCATGTGGAGTTCACCATGTAAGCATGCAGGGAGGATTTCAACTTTACATGCTGGTAGAAAAGGATTACCCTCTGCATAGAACTTTCATTGATATGTTGGTTAATGGAGATATTAAACTTCTCATTGATTTTTGGAGTCAAATGGTTCTTGATCTACTAAGAAAGATGAAAAGACAACTGTATGGGCCAGATTATAAGAGAAAGATGATGAAGTAAGTGTTTGGAAGCATCCTCCTGGTGATGGTTTAAGGCTTAAAAGAAACTTGATGATTGTTGGGTTTTGCGATGCTGCTGCTCAGAATAGATACAACTGCTCATGTATCATAAACCACAACGGTTACAAACAACAACGATTACTAGATAATAGTCAATTATTTTAAGGTTACATGTTATTAAACGCCTTCCATTGATGACAGTAACCAGGTTCCACAGGCTCATCACACGAGACTTCCTACCCATACTGAAAACTTGTCAAACCACAACGCTGGATCCATTACTTCATACCTTCTCAAAGGATAGGTAAACCTGTTCACAAATGGGAAAAAATTTGTCAAACCACAACGCTGATTATGATTACACCTATCAAGTGGCATTAAAATAAAATAAAGTAGATGTACTTGTGTGTGCTGTAGCGCAACCTACCTTCCAAAATTGGGAACGTTTTAAAAAAATGGGCAATTTTTAAAAGATGGGCAACTTAAAGAAATCGTTTAATAACACACACCGTCTTGAATTCGTTTAAACCGGGGACCAAATAGTTATATTGGTATTAAACTTGTTACTCACTAAAAGTGTCCAACAAATACAAGATCTAACCAAGCTTTATATTAGCCTGAATACGTTTACTGTCTTTGTGATTTTATCTGGTTGGTTCATGAGACTTAATAATGATGCAGATTTATGGAAAAACTAACAACTTTATGAGAATATAATAAACCAAACCATATACCACTGTTTGTCCTTGTGTATTGTGGCTTTTTAGAAAAATAATAAGCTCTTAATAGATGACACATTTGTTCAGGAATATTGTGTCAGGTAGGGTTCTTTATATTCAAATATGAATCCTAATTGCAATTTGACTGAATTTGTGGACAGGGTTTATCTACTAAACAGGATACATAATGTGTACTGTTTGCATGTGACTCACCATGTTGTGTGGTTTATGCTATTTAAGAGTGGACAACTGGTTGTTTATTTTCACCTACTCTAATTCTACTACCCATTCATATCACTAAAGGCAGCATATTTGCAGCACTTTCTTCAAAATATGTCGAATGGTAAAAGAGTTAGGTTAGAGCATGATGCTGCTGATAGGGAATGGTCAAACAAGGTACTAAGAGAGGTCATATTTCCTGAGATTTATGAGAGATATGGACCTAATGCTGAACCAAATAAGCAATTGCCAGCTAAAGTTCTAGAAGACCTAAGACGACAAGTTTACAGTGAGGAACAAGAAGAAGGTGTAAAACCACACAGCAGTGTTAATTCCAAGCTACCACAATGCAAGAAAGTTAGAAGCCAGTCAGCATCTAATGATGAACCAAACCAACAAGGAAGTGTTTATGAGGGGCCGTAATTGTCTAGGACCTTTTTCAAGTCAAGGTTGTGGCATTTGTAGGCTAAATTTTTTTGTTTCTGTCGTGTGTTGTGATAAAGTGCCTGTGTTGTAAAACCTGGTTATTTGTATAATATTGTACTTAAGTAACGTTTCGATTTTTATGAACTCAACTGTGATGGGTTACTTAATTAATTGTTTGGTGTGCGAATGCAAACTGTGTAATTAAAAGTGTATAGATTTATAAATCAAGTATAGTACCTTCAAATACCGTTAAACCTTGTTTATTGGCTCCTTGTGCTTCCAGAAGTATTGAAGCATCCGTTCACGGTATGCTAAAGCTGTTTCAAGAGGGTCGTCTACTTCCAGTGGTTGGTTACGGCACAATCTGTACAAAATAATACAAACCCATACACCGCAATCACCATATACTTCTGCTTGTTTTGGGACTGCAGGACACTGGTATGTTATTTTATAGTCCTTGGCTGATATGCCCTTGCTCGCCAATATCCCTTGCTGGTCCAGATACATCGTAAGCTGTTTTGGCAAAATTCTCTTCATATTTCTCCACCACCGTTTGCCATTGCCATGGACACACCCAAGAGTGTCATAAAAGGAAACAACTCCAGTACGCAGTTGAAGCTCAGCGAGACACCAGTGTTTCTCAGGTTCATTCACGGGAAAATACACTAATATAGACAAACAAATGTACAAATTACTATGTATACAATTACAATTGTATATTAAAAAAGATTGTGGTAGACTAACCTTTTCGACATCTCGCCAAGCCACAGGGTAGTATGTGCCATTTGAATAATGATCATACATTTGACCAGCCAAGATGTGTCGTAAGAAAAGAGACCCTGCCAAAGTCCAATCTGCATTGCTTGGTCTAAGAGACCACATCAGGTCAAACCATATATCCAAGTGCTGTGTACAAAAAACAAAAATTATAAAACTTATAGTGGTTACTCAATCAAAACTATATACAAATGTATTTGACCAGATAGTGATGATGGTTCCTTACATAGTCATACAACCAACCGCCTTTACAATCTTCATGACAGGCCAACGCTAGCCAAAAATTCCTACCAGAAACAATGGTACGACCGCCCCATGGAAACTTAAAGTCTGTTGGGGTTTTTTTTTTTTTCTTTAAATAACTACGAAGCGAATCAGGCAAAGACTGTAAAACCCTAAAAATCTAAAACATGTAAAATGACCAAAATGCCCCTGCAAGTTTAGAAATTTATTTAAAAGTTTATAAAGTATCAAATAAATTTCAAACTTCTGGCAATGCATAAGTTATGATCCCAAATAATTTTAACAATTTCATTTAACATTTATACAAGAGATAAAATTACCAAAATGCCCATAGGGCCGAATAACATTTTTATTAACAATTTAAATTATATAAATTAAAATAAATACATTTAAATGTGGAATTTAATCACATTAAATTGCCAATCAATTTTACCAATCAATTCCTGGTCTTATTCCCCCCCTTGACTCGGCTTACCTAGTTTAAAACAAATCCTCATCATTTTCTCCTCAACCCTAATGCCGATTGGATTTAACACACACACATAAATCACCTAGCCTCCAATCGACACTCTAAAATTCCCAAGCTATTTTTCTGTGTTAAATCATCATCCAAGGAGTCCTAGAAAAATAATACTTCGAATTGTGGTGGCCGGATTCAAGGGTTTTCGAAAATTCTTGTTTAATTCAACCCGAAAGGTAAAAATTCCATTTTGATTCATTCGATCTTGGAAAAATTCGTTTCTTATTTTTATTGTATTCCTAACATCATATGTGACACGTGAAAATTGGTTTCAAGATTTTTAGATCATTTTTGAAGCCGTGGTGAATTTTTGGGCGTTTTGGCTATACGCGTACAAGATAAATCCTCCAACCCATTCTACACGTTCGAATCTCTTTGTGGTATTTTTCTCAGATCCTATATGTATTTAGAACATCAAATAAAATGATTATAACATACCATGCATGATCTACATATTATTTGCGAATTAAACATGGAAAACGGGTATAAATCCTAAATAATTCAATCCGAATTTTTGAGGCTTCATATTTATTTTATTTGGACTCTACATGATCATATTAGCCTAGGAAAAATGCTACTTCGATTTGTTATGGCCTGATCTAATTATTTTTGATTTATTTGTTTTACCGGATTTAAAGTTATATATAGAAGAAATAAAAAAAAATGTAATCCGATTTAGGGTTTGAATATTAGGGCTTGGTTTTGACAAATTAATTATGTTATAATGATTATATAATGATTTGGTAATTATTGGTATTTTTAGCATTAGAGTTTTATAAATAAAAAGTACAATCGGTTTGTAATTAAATTCTAAGGGGGTGTTTTGTAACTTTTAAAACTCAAGGGTTATGTTTAGAACTTTATTTGGGCTGTGTACTATTCGAATAAAATATAAGTTGGGGGTGTCATGTGTAATTTTTATAATTAAAAGGATTAAAATGTTTATTTTGATAAAGTGTAATTCGATTTTAAAAATAATTAAAATAGAGGGACTAAATATGTAATTTCTGGAAACTTAAGATTGATTTGAGTAATTAATTATATTCAGGGGGTTATGTGCTATTTTGGTAATTTAATGGCTTAATATGTAATTATTGATAATTAAAGATTGAAAATGTAAATTAAGGGTTAAATATGTAACTTTGATAACTTGAGGGACTTGATGTGTAAATTATGAATACTTAAGGGTAGATTCGTATAATATGATAAAATAAGTGATCATTGTGTAATTTTGATAAACTAAGGGTCTAATGTCTAATTATGAATATTATAAGGTTTAAAATGTAAATTATGTAACTTAAGGGTGTAAAGTGTAAAATTGGGAAACTTGAGGGGCTGAATTTGTTAACTTGATAAATATGGATTCAAAACAGATTATTTGGGATATTTTCATATTTGAACCTTATCTTTGATATAATTACACTTAAAACCCTAATTTATGTAAAGTTGTCATAAGTAACCCTAAACTTTTGTGTCTTGTTAAAATACACCCTAAAACCATAATATGTTTTGATAATGACTTAACCTAAATGAGAATATGGAAATCTTACTAATTGTGGAAACTTTCTAATTATGGAAACTTTCTAAAAATAGAAACTTACTAAATATGGAAACCTGCTGGAAATGGAAAGTTACTTAAAATGGGAAGGTTTGTAATTCTTTGCTACCCCTCTAGGTGTGAAGAAGGAGAGGACCTGACTTTGATCCATCTTGTTCATTTTGATTTGTGCTTTGCTTTGGAATAAGGTACAGATATTCTGCCCTTTCTAATAAGGTGCCTTCGACCTCTTGATTTTGATTTGAACCTATGATATGAACCTTTGGCATTTGAACCTTTGACATGAACCTTTGATATGAACCTTTGACTTCTGAACCTCTTATATGAACCCTGTGATATGAACCTGGAGATTTGGACCATGATTATGACATATGAACCTTTGTTTTGATTTGAACCTTTAACCTTGACCCCAGTTTGATACTACGAGCCAAATATGTTTCCTAGCCATGAAGGTAACATGGCCGTGTCATTGATGCACCAATGGCATGACTCTTGTGTGGTCAGAGTGATTAACCACACCGTCCCCATTATGATATGTTATGCGCGCTTTATGATTTGTTATGGCCAATATGATTTGTTTGGGGGGCGTATGGATGCATCCTAGATATGTTCTGATATGATATGTTTTGATATGATATGATATGGTGACTGGGGCTGGGTGCAATCCACTCCTTTCACAAAATATGGGAGCTAGCTACTCCATTTGAAGAATGAGGACACCCCTCATATTATCTGATTATCTGAGAGGTCTCCCCTCTATATGATTATGAAGATATGATATGATATGTGATATGTTATGATATGGGCTCGTGGTGGATGACTGTCCTAAACCTTACTCCTTATTTCCTTTTCCTATATCTCATTCATTATGATATCACTACTAGAAAAAAGGCCTTTAATGACGCCGAAATTATGACACACGCATTTTATTGACAAGCAAAAGCGTGTGTCATAAAAAAACTGTCATAAATTATACAATCTGAAGGGTAGATGACAAACAATTTTTAGTGTCATAAAATAACGTCCTGTAACGCGGAGTACACTTACATTTGCGTGTCATCCCTAACGCATACTACACTTTCATCTCCAAAAAAACTCAGGCGGCAATTTTTGCTCCCAAAAAATTTAAATCACTTCTCCAATAATTAAACCCTTTCCCCCAAAACCATCCTATCCTTCCTTAACCTCCATTCATCCCCAATTTCCTTACCCTTTCCTTCACACTCTCTCTTTCTTTTGCTCTATGCTCCTCCTCCTCTCTCTTTCAATTCTTTGCTGCCGTGACCGCCACAAATCACCACCGCCGTCCACCACCAAAAATCAACACAATCATCCATCACCACCACACACATCCACATATTCCCCGTCTCTCTCTTGCTTTACTTATCAACACCCCCAAAACCCTAAAAAAAAACCATTCTCTCAATTCAAAAAAAATGGCTGAACAACTAACTGAGGAACAGATTGCTGAGTTCAAGGAAGCTTTTAGCCTCTTTGACAAAGACGGTGATGGTATACATACATACATATACATATACATATATATACATACATACATCTATTCTACTCACCCTTTTTTAATATATACACATTTATTTCTATAGTTTTTAGTAGATCTGTGGTTTTATTTTTTACCTGACTTATTATTGTGTGTTTTCACTGGATTTAGATTCATACGTCAGTTCATATCGTGATACAAATTTAGGAACACGAAGTGAAGTGACAGATTTAGATATATAGGCATGTAATTAAAAAATGATATGCGATATAGTATGGATTGTTTTTGGTTGCTGTACTCTACTTGTTTTTTATTTCTATTTTTTATGATTGTGTTTAGTTAGTTTTTATTTATTAATGTATGTCAAGTGTTTGATAAAATGCCTGAGCCAATGTTTATTATCGGTGGGTTACTATTGTGGTTAGGGGGTGTTTGTTTAAGATTATTTATGGCCTTATGAGCTTATAATAGAAAATAATCATTTGGTGTTTACCGTTCACATCTAATTTAGCACCATAAACTACTATCTGTGGAATGTAAAATTATGTTTGATAAGACGGAATGATATAGTCGTGAATGAATCAAAGATATTGTATTAGATGAACTATTTACGAGTCTTTTCTTTTCGTGCAGTTGAGTCAATGGATAACATTATAGATGCTATGAACAGCGCATACCAAGAACTTATAAATGCAGTAGCAAACACACTTGAAGCCAAAGAAGCCTCAGGTGGTCAAGTTACTACTGCAACAGATGCTGCACTTGAAAACCTCAAACAAAGATGGGAACTATTTCGAGTCGCCTGTGATCAAGCTGAGGAGTTTGTTGAGTCAGTAAAACTTAGAATTGGGTCTGAATGCTTGGTTGATAAAGCCACAGGGTCGGTTGCTGGGAAGCCAGGGCAAGCCGTGACACCTGGACTTCCACCTATTAGTGCAGTTCGGTTGGAACAGATGAGTAAAGTTGTTCGTTTGCTAGTAATTGAACTTTAACAAGGTTTCGGATCTGCAGGAAACTTATCAATGCCTCAACACTCCCCTGCTCCTTTTGATGCTCGTTTTCATGAAGATTCTACTCAATAGGTATTGGTGAAGATATAATACTTGACTAATATAATATCACCTGAGAGGAATGAAACTTGTAATGCATATATATACTGTAAAGCTCCAAACCCTTATCTTGGTTGCACCATTTTGGTTATAAAAAGTTGTTTGCTTTTGCATTATTAATTCATCACTAAATAGTTAAACTGTATAATTTTAAAGACTGATTGGCGCGACACAGGTGATTTAAGCAAGAGATTACTGACCAGCCATCTGGCTTTACTAATATAGACTGCTTAACTTCTGATATATCTTGCAGGCCTGAATCCCTTGGTATCGTTGTTGGCATTGTTTTTTTGGTTGTGGCGATATTATTTCAGTATTTCAATTTCACAGCAGATTCAATGGTATGTTCGCCTCTTCTGAATGTTGCACTTGACTTTTGTCCTTTCCTATTCCCTAAAATTCATTTTGCACCTCGTAAGAATATTAGATGTAGTCCAAACAATGATACACCACATCTTTCCTAATGTTTAGTTTCGATAAATAGGTGCTGACTGGTTAGTTTATGCCCTTGCAGTGGCTTGTGGAGTATAATGCAGCTTTAGCATCTGTGTGCTTCATGATTTTGCTTGGGTTTGTTGATGATGTCTTGGATATTCCTTGGAGAGTGTGAGTTTTCCACTTCTTAAACATCATACAAAGTCTATTGTTAGATCTCTAATTGCTTTTAAATTTACTTGTGAAGGCAGGAAACTAGTATTGCCATCGATATGGGGCTATTGGCTGTCTTTTGCACAAACTCGATCAACATCCATGCTGGTATCAACGGCCTTGAAGTCGGGCAGACTGTTGTTATAGCATTTGCAGTAAGCTTCAAATCCAAAAGAAAAAACAAAATTTTGCTCCATTTCTATGTCAAAACAAAGAGCAGACAATCAAGATTAAATCTGACTGTTGTTATAGCATTTGTAGTTGTATGAAACGCATTGTTTTGATATATATGAAATGCGCTTTTTTGCTATTTGTGTATTTATTTGTATTATGAGATTATCTATTATTTAATGTGGGGATATTATTAATTTTATAAAAATTATTTTTTTTTTTAAAAAAAATTTTGAACCATGACACGCAAAAAAGGGGTCATAAAATAGGGTCATAAAAGTTTGTCGTAAAAGGGTGTCATAAAAGCGTGTCATAGATTCATGACGCGCGAAATGCGTGTCATAAAGATTTATGACGGGTCGATCAATGACGCCAAAATGTGCGTCATCTGACCCCTTTTATGACACGCAATGCGCGTCATTAAAGGCCTTTTTTCTAGTAGTGTATGTCTGTTCATTTCCATTTGATTTTGGTTTCCGTTTATTATATATCTGTTCACTGGGCTTTTTAAGCTCAGCCGCATTTCTTTTCCTGCGGCAGGTTTTAGTAGGAAGCCAGGAGCTTGGGTTTGCTTTGGGATGAGAGATTAGCTTTCGAAGACGATACCTTAGTTTAGTATTCATTATGTATGACTACGTAGATTTGGTATATTTTCCTTTGTAATATTGTAAACCATTTGTATTATGTAAGTCGTATGTTATGCTTGCCTTTGATATGTCACCATTTTCGTGACACTTCTACCCTTTCCGGGTTGGGGTGTTACAATTATGGTATCAGAGCCAGGTTTACGACTTGTAGTACATCTACCCTTGGCCTGTGTAAGTTAGGACCCCTAAGTTTCCACTGTAGGCGCTCGTAGGATAACCTTTGCGATGTTGCGTAGGATTTCCCCATAGTAACATAAGTCATAACCGGTGAGGAATGGGTAGTTTAGGACATCCATGTGAGTAGTATTTGCTTCCACATCATTTTGAATCTTGCCTTTGCCTTTAGTCATGCCTCATAAGAACGTTGTCGCAGAAGACGAGGAAGTCTTACCTTCCGTCAGTTGAATGATGAACGTTGTATGTTAACCAATTTCCTTTAGGAGGATTTGATGTTGATATTTGTCCAGTACGGAATTGTTATCTAAGCATGCTGATGCTAATAACTGATATTCCATACATCTCAACTCTGACAGTTAAACGCTGTTCGTATTACTATCGGTGCACACCCTACCATTCCTATGTTATAAGCTAAACAAGATTTCAATCCATTGAACTGTTCACAATTCTAATCTTCAATTTGATATATTGGACCTTGATAAATTCTAATACTCTCCCATCCCACACTTTGATGAACCATGTACCTAAATTTGATATGTGAACTATCCGTATGATTTGACAACCACATTCGCTTTGAGAATCCGTTTCCTTTTGGATGTATTTGACCTTGAGATCTCTTGATTATGGATTGATGGTTTTTTGTAAAGCTATCATGGACTACAATATTTGAAATGCGACCCTTAACAATCTGCTTCACCATATTTTATTACGATATTCTCAATCATTTGAATCTGTTAAGATTATTGTTGCTATGAAGCACATACTCCGATCTCCTTGATTTCCAATTTTCTCCTAACGCCTGTTAGCATCCATTCTTAGAAAGCTCAGGTACTTGAAAGTTTGTTGTACGAATTTCTGGTGCTTCTGATGAACCTTTTGAGATCCGTTTGGGAAGTAAAGTTTGCATTGAACTAATCTGAATTTGGCGAAACCACGATACTGAAGAAGTTAAGAGAATTGTAGGAACTGATGGAATATGAGTTTGTTCACTTCAGTGATCTCTTGAATGCTCCTGTTGGTTTATGAAGAAGAAAGAGAGAAGTGTGCGGCGGCACACCGACCATCGTGAATGTAACCGTAATCATTATTCCAATTCCGCGTATCAATATTTGATTTGTTCTATTTCTGAAAGACGGAAGAAGCAACCACAAGAACATCTGAGAAGGAAGTTGATTAGTTGAGATTAAGTACCGCGGAGCAGTACAATTTGATTTGTGAAGATTTGTGATATGAAGTTTTTCCCTAAGAAGATTTCCTGAAGTTGCTTTAGTACCCATGTGACCACTATGAGTTTTGAATGATGTCAATTGTATTGGCTAGAAGATTCATGTTTTCGCAAGTATTCGGACAATTGTCATAGTATGACAGTATGTTTGTGCTCAGAGACGAACGAGGAACTCGTAGACCATTTGTTTGTATTTTGTGAACCGACCCTTTGTTCTGGAAGAATAGTTTTGATTTGCGTTCAGAGATTGTAGCAGACAACACCACCAGGTATCCGATGACGACAGAGCTTCCACAGAAAGGACAAAGACTGAAGACCATGGTTAGAGTTAGAAACCTTGTAGAAGATGTGCAGAAGAGGTTCGTAACAGGCATTACCAAGAGAGAAGCAGGTGAGAAGAAGACAGACTGAGATGAGACTCGATTATACCCCAAGCAGCACGTGGAGACTTCAGTTGGGCATCAAGACGACCAGACCGTAGGAGATGAGCTTTCAGCACATAAACCAGGAAGTCCACAGCAGTTTGAGTTGGTGAATTCTGAATCATGTTAGAAGACCTGTAGGAGGCACGTAACCTTGTTTCTCTAGTCATTTTAGTTGTACTAAGATGAATTGAGAGCTGAAGCAGACTCGCAAATGGAGGAATGCAAGCTGATCACGTCAGAGATTCACGCTACCACACCAAAGTGTCAAGAAGAAGTGTCGAAGACTTGAGGAACCAGACTCAAGTTTATGATTTCCTTTTTCACCCTATGATCGTGTGTTTAGACAAGAGAGCGGCTACTTGGAATTTGAAAGGATTCGAGATCATGAAATTGAAGGGATGAAATTTTGTAGTAAACGTTTGGATTCGGAAGATTTGATTTTTGTAAAGGATGAAGATATTGAAGACGTAATTCATTTCCTCTTAGACCACTCAAGTTTCCGTTACCTTTCGATAAGATCTTGAATGAGCCTTTTCCCTATTAGAAACTCCGTTCGATGTCCATTATGCATGTGTTGGACCTTGGTTCGTTATGAGAAGGATGATGAATTGTGGAAGACCTAACGTCTCGACGACGAGTTTCATTTTGAGGTGTACGCATTTCGTTACGCTATTTGTACGTTCAAATTCCTCCGATTTAGAATCCGTAGTGATGTTTGTTTTGGACCAACCTTAGGAGGTAGAAAGACTGATAGGTGGTTAAGATAAGTAGTTCTGTTCGCGACTTGAGATAAAGTATGACCATCATGATGGTACACTCATATGATGCTGGTATTATGACGGTTCGCGAACGTGATAATACTTACGTCATATGACGTACCCTCATTGTGTTCATAGGATATTTCGAGGAGTACTTTAGAAACCTTAGAATTTTGATTAGAGATGTGAGAAAATTCGCATTTGTAAGATTTAGGTTCGTTCCACCTATACGCTTAATCTGTTTCGCCGTTATACGATTTGATACGTTTGGATTTTCCGACACGCGGTTGTTGACCTTTGAAATTCCGATAAGAATCTTAAGTTCTGCTATAAGTTCTTCCATTTGATATCACCTACAATTTATTTTCTGTACGATCACATCTGATTTGTCTAATCGAATGCTATGGACGGCATATCCGTCACAATCTTGCGTATCCTTGTATTTCTTTTGAGAGAATATGATAACCATTTGTCATGTTTGAATATGATCCTTGCAATCTGAATTCCGTATGATATGTCATTTCTGGGAACTGAAGTTACTTTTGGATCGGCAATGAAGAGTCATGAGAAACAAGTCTTTTTACATTTCCGTTCGCTGTCCGTTGTGTCTTCTGTTTCGTTTCATCTCCGTTCGCAAAGATTCTTTGGAAGAACCACCCAGAGCGGGAAGCTACCTGGGAAACCGAGGAATTAATACGAGCTAGTTATCCGCATTCTGATCTAGTACGTTCTTATTTTGTTTTCGATCCTTTCACTTCTGATTCTTTGCAAATTTCGAGGACGAAATTTTTCGGTTAGAGGGGAAGAGTTGTAAAACCCTAAAAATCTAAAACATGTAAAATGACCAAAATGCCCCTGCAAGTTTAGAAATTTATTTAAAAGTTTATAAAGTATCAAATAAATTCCAAACTTCTGGCAATGCATAAGTTATGATCCCAAATAATTTTAACAATTTCATTTAACATTTATACAAGAGATAAAATTACCAAAATGCCCATAGGGCCGAATAACATTTTTATTAACAATTTAAATTATATAAATTAAAATAAATACATTTAAATGTGGAATTTAATCACATTAAATTGCCAATCAATTTTACCAATCAATTCCTGGTCTTATTCCCCCCCTTGACTCGGCTTACCTAGTTTAAAACAAATCCTCATCATTTTCTCCTCAACCCTAATGCCGATTGGATTTAACACACACACATAATTCACCTAGCCTCCAATCGACACTCTAAAATTCCCAAGCTATTTTTCTGTGTTAAATCATCATCCAAGGAGTCCTAGAAAAATAATACTTCGAATTGTGGTGGCCGGATTCAAGGGTTTCGAAAATTCTTGTTTAATTCAATCCGAAAGGTAAAAATTCCATTTTGATTCATTCGATCTTGGAAAAATTCGTTTCTTATTTTTATTGTATTCCTCACATCATATGTGACACGTGAAAATTGGTTTCAAGATTTTTAGATCATTTTTGAAGCCGTGGTGAATTTTTGGGCGTTTTGGCTATACGCGTACAAGATAAATCCTCCAACCCATTCTACACGTTCGAATCTCTTTGTGGTATTTTTATCAGATCCTATATGTATTTAGAACATCAAATAAAATGATTATAACATACCATGCATGATCTACATATTATTTGCGAATTAAACATGGAAAACGGGTATAAATCCTAAATAATTCAATCCGAATTTTTGAGGCTTCATATTTATTTTATTTGGACTCTACATGATCATATTAGCCTAGGAAAAATGCTACTTCGATTTGTTATGGCCTGATCTAATTATTTTTGATTTATTTGTTTTACCGGATTTAAAGTTATATATAGAAGAAATAAAAATAAAATGTAATCCGATTTAGGGTTTGAATATTAGGGCTTGGTTTTGACAAATTAATGATGTTATAATGATTATATAATGATTTGGTAATTATTGGTATTTTTAGCATTAGAGTTTTATAAATAAAAAGTACAATCGGTTTGTAATTAAATTCTAAGGAGGTGTTTTGTAACTTTTAAAACTCAAGGGTTATGTTTAGAACTTTATTTGGGCTGTGTACTATTCGAATAAAATATAAGTTGGGGGTGTCATGTGTAATTTTTATAATTAAAAGGATTAAAATGTTTATTTTGATAAAGTGTAATTCGATTTTAAAAATAATTAAAATAGAGGGACTAAATATGTAATTTCTGGAAACTTAAGATTGATTTGAGTAATTAATTATATTCAGGGGGTTATGTGCTATTTTGGTAATTTAATGGCTTAATATGTAATTATTGATAATTAAAGATTGAAAATGTAAATTAAGGGTTAAATATGTAACTTTGATAACTTGAGGGACTTGATGTGTAAATTATGAATACTTAAGGGTAGATTCGTATAATATGATAAAATAAGTGATCATTGTGTAATTTTGATAAACTAAGGGTCTAATGTCTAATTATGAATATTATAAGGTTTAAAATGTAAATTATGTAACTTAAGGGTGTAAAGTGTAAAATTGGGAAACTTGAGGGGCTGAATTTGTTAACTTGATAAATATGGATTCAAAACAGATTATTTGGGATATTTTCATATTTGAACCTTATCTTTGATATAATTACACTTAAAACCCTAATTTATGTAAAGTTGTCATAAGTAACCCTAAACTTTTGTGACTTGTTAAAATACACCCTAAAACCATAATATGTTTTGATAATGACTTAACCTAAATGAGAATATGGAAATCTTACTAATTGTGAAAACTTTCTAATTATGGAAACTTTCTAAAAATAGAAACTTACTAAATATGGAAACCTGCTGGAAATGGAAAGTTACTTAAAATGGGAAGGTTTGTAATTCTTTGCTACCCCTCTAGGTGTGAAGAAGGAGAGGACCTGACTTTGATCCATCTTGTTCATTTTGATTTGTGCTTTGCTTTGGAATAAGGTACAGATATTCTGCCCTTTCTAATAAGGTGCCTTCGACCTCTTGATTTTGATTTGAACCTATGATATGAACCTTTGGCATTTGAACCTTTGACATGAACCTTTGATATGAACCTTTGACTTCTGAACCTCTTATATGAACCCTGTGATATGAACCTGGAGATTTGGACCATGATTATGACATATGAACCTTTGTTTTGATTTGAACCTTTAACCTTGACCCCAGTTTGATACTACGAGCCAAATATGTTTCCTAGCCATGAAGGTAACATGGTCGTGTCATTGATGCACCAATGGCATGACTCTTGTGTGGTCAGAGTGATTAACCACACCGTCCCCATTATGAGATGTTATGCGCGCTTTATGATTTGTTATGGCCAATATGATTTGTTTGGGGGGCGTATGGATGCATCCTAGATATGTTCTGATATGATATGTTTTGATATGATATGATATGGTGACTGGGGCTGGGTGCAATCCACTCCTTTCACAAAATATGGGAGCTAGCTACTCCATTTGAAGAATGAGGACACCCCTCATATTATCTGATTATCTGAGAGGTCTCCCCTCTATATGATTATGAAGATATGATATGATATGTGATATGTTATGATATGGGCTCGTGGTGGATGACTGTCCTAAACCTTACTCCTTATTTCCTTTTCCTATATCTCATTCATTATGATATGTCTGTTCATTTCCATTTGATTTTGGTTTCCGTTTATTATATATCTGTTCACTGGGCTTTTTAAGCTCAGCCGCATTTCTTTTCCTGCGGCAGGTTTTAGTAGGAAGCCAGGAGCTTGGGTTTGCTTTGGGATGAGAGATTAGCTTTCGAAGACGATACCTTAGTTTAGTATTCATTATGTATGACTACGTAGATTTGGTATATTTTCCTTTGTAATATTGTAAACCATTTGTATTATGTAAGTCGTATGTTATGCTTGCCTTTGATATGTCACCATTTTCGTGACACTTCTACCCTTTCCGGGTTGGGGTGTTACAAAGACACCTTCTCCTTTTTGCATTTGGGATGTCGAGACAGATCCTAAAATAAACAAATCAATGATTAACATTAAACGAATCATAATATTGTTAATTTAAGAATAAAAAACAGACTACCTCTACAAAAGGATCTATGTTGGCCGAATAGAATTCAGTAATTGACCATGTTTTTGGGTTTTCAGAGACGTCCTGAAAAGATACATAACATATATTAGCAGAGGCCAACCAGATATTGATTTCAGTATGAATGTAATACGGTGCTTTACATCTAAAATGACAATACGCTCAATCGACTCCTCTCTGCAACTAGCTGTTCTTGTCAGTCGTGCGCGTTGGACGTTGTCTGAATTCAGAGATCCGGAAAACTTCTCCTGCCTTGATTTAAAGGTTTTAGCCAAGGTTTTAATTTTCGCCGCCATTTTTTTTGGATTTTCTTCATTTTGCGATCGAAAAAAACAGAGTCCAAGCAAGGTTTGTCATTAGGACCGACCACATTTGCATATCCTTGGTTGCTGATTGTTTGTTGCAATGGTGTTGTTTGATCTTTCTGCATAGCATAGGTTGTGATTAGCACCGACCACAAGACATAGAAAAAAACACTTATTAACCTTTTTAAAATTAAAATAAACCATGTACCTCAACATCTGTCTGCAATGGTGTTGTTTGTTCTTTATGCACGCAACTAACATTCTTACCGGATACTTATTCCATCACCTTTTCATTCTCAACACCCTTCCCATTTTCATTATCAAACGGTATTTCTTCTAACGAAACCCTAGTCACATCCGGTTCGTCGTTTATAAAATTCATGAAATCATCATACAACGGGTAATCCTGGTACAATAAAGATGTATAAATAAATGGGCAAATAAGGAAGCTTGTATGTTGCGAAAGTATTTATTAAAGATAACATACATCATCGTTGACGAGGGATGTTGTTTGTTTAATTTCCTTCTCATGAAATGCTCCAACTTGAGTAGCAGGTTGATGTTCATTAAGAGCAGGGAAGTCAGGGGTAACCCCTACTTGACATGCTTGTAAAAGAACGTCCATCGAACCCAGTTGAGATTCGTTGTAGCCTTTCTTCCCAATTTCCTTGTCAATTTCCATGGGATGGGCTGCAACACTGGTCGTAACACCATTATCAGCTTCACAAGTTAATGACGTGGCCTGTAGTTGACAAAATAATACAACATTTAATGAATTAAATGTACGATTAAAGTATGCGAACCAAATGATATAAGGGTAAACATTAACGCGGAATTGAGATATTTATAAACGTATGCCAAAAAACAGAAATTAAAAACAAACCTTGAACAAAAAAGGGTTGTCAACTTCCATTGGATGATCATCATCAACATCATGATCATCATCAACATCTCGGCTCGTAACATCATTATCAACATCAACATCATGATCAGCTTCACAAGGTGATGACGGGGTCTGTAGTTGACAAAATGATATAAGTGTAAACGTTAACGAGAAATTGACCTTCGTATAAAGTTAGGAGAAAAAAAAATAAAAGGTAAATACAAACCATGTAAATATCAGGGTTGACATCAGACTCGACTGGATTATCTGTGTTGGTAACCTTAATATTTGGGTCATCAGTTTTTTCTTGATCAGAAACAATACCACCATCAGAATTTTCGTTCAAAACTGTCTCTAACTCTGAAACTCTTGTTTTCACCTTTTGAAACAGCTCGCGAATGTCTTGTTTTGGGACAGACGCAATGTGCTTCGCTATCAACGCAAGTTCAGTTTGCAAATGAAATAACTCGCCGAAAATAGCAGTTGTTGAAACATTCATTTCATTTTGGGCTTCACTTGATTGGACACGATTTGCGTTTTCAACATCATTTTTATCTAAAATTTGTAAACATGGTGCTTCATGTTGATCGTCTGCGCTATCAGCTTGTTGGTAATCCTCTGCACTATCAGCTTGTTGGTGATCGTCTGTGCTATCAGCTTGTTGGTCATCGTCTGCGCTATCAGCTTGTTGGTGATCCTCTGCACTTGACGGGTCTGGATCAGACAAACCCTTGATAAAAGGGATGCTAGCAATACACCACGGTTGTCTCAATTCGCGTTTCGTTGCATAAAGTGCCATAATGGGAATTGACTCCTAAAAAACCAAATACTAAATAACTTGGTATGTGAACAAATTTAAATAAATGTCCAATAAATTTGCCTTCAAAGATAGTGTGGTGCTTACCAGTCCAAAGAGTATTTTATGGTCTGATTTTCGAAACTTTTGACATGTAGACCAAGCAAGACCTCGTGGAATGACCTTCGTGTCTTTCGCCCACCAATTGCTGCTTTTAGGATAACTCTCCAAAATCCATATCTGTAATATGTGGTTGTTTAAAATTTGATGTGTATGTATGCAAGATAAATTGGAAAACATATGATGTTTGTTTCCAATGTATAAAATGTGGAAAAAGTTGTTCAAAGTGCAAGTTATAACCGTGTTCAAAACTATATATAAACTATATATCTAATAGAAAAAAACCTAAATTAATACTTTTACAAAAGAAAACTATGGGTATATGGCGAAGGTATATATTACTGGTATAATAAAGTAATGTATACAAAACAAAAACAAACATTTTGTACACCAGATACATATATATAGCAATTAGTCAGAATTCAGACTAAATACAACAATACTAAATAGTCTAATGAATATAGTGGTGAACTTTAGTACAAACTAGTAAGTATGGCATACCTTGAAAGCCTAAACAGAACCGTATAGATTGTATGTCGCACTGAACTTTGGGTTTTTTTTCAACTTGGCCAAATGATCTTTTCTGTGTCTGTCAACAACATTCACAGTCCTTTGATAAAATTTATGCCACATGTATTCACCACAAGGAAAAACATTCCAATCATCAAAGTCCTCCACCAAAGACAGTATATGATTAAGGATACAATTCCTTTCTTCAATACCCATTAACACCAACATAGCAACTATCAAAAGACACAACCTAACAGAATCATCATCAGAAACAACTAAGAACCTATTTTCATCTTTAACTAGTTCCAAACAATCACTGGCATATAAAGAATTTATACCATCTGTCTTTTTTTAAGGAAATACACGGTCACGAAATGAACTTGTTTTATTTGACTTTTACAAACTTTACCAAATCGAAACCCTGTTATTAAACAAAATTCTTTACGCCCGAACTCTAACAAATCATCCCCAATTTTGAATTGCAATGGTAGGGAATCGGACGATATGTTAGAAACTGTTACCTGATATTGTAAAACAAAATGCATCAAATGGCAGTCATTATCGCAAAACCGAATATCCAACCACGGACCAAAGACTGTGTTTCTAAACAACCTTTCCCGCTTTTTATTCTTCGACAAAATGTCTTTGATATCTGTAAGCAACTTCACTGTAGATCGAACAGCGATTTTACAACTGTACAACTGAATCGGCATATCGAGTTACAGGGTGTTAAGGAATTATGATTTGGTAGTTGTGTGATGCTTTGCCTGTGGAGAAGAAGATGTGTGTCTATTAATGTGTATTCTTTAATGAATTGTAATCGTACTAATATCTATAAAAATTTCCTTATTTTAATGCATGTAAAATGACCAAAATATTCAGTTGCTCATGTATTGGTTGCCCAAAAATCAAAAGTTGCCCAAAAAACAATACCTTCTATGTACATCGTACCAACAGTTGATGCCGTACTTTGGTCGGACACGTGGCATCCCGTAGTTGGTCGGACAAGTTGCCCTGGTCTAATATAAGAATTTTGTAAGATCGGGTCGGATAAGCAAACGCATTGGGCAACTAGGGCATATTAGTAATTATCCCTATTAAAAAAGACAATATTAAACTCAGGGTAATATTGTCTTTTTTAATTCCAAGATCGGGTGAAATAGAAAGTAATATGTAATGTCAAGAAATTGCAAGTACTGATTATATTAAGAAATTGCAGGTACTGATGCACAAGAATGACTAGGTACTGATTTTGGATGTGTGTGTATTTGCTGAGGGAATGTAAAATGGGAAACGAAATTGGAAGTCGGCTAATCCAGTTTAGGGGAAAATGTTGGTGAACTGATATAAACAAATGTCATCATATCCGTTTGTGTTAAAACAACATTAAGTTTGTTTGTATTACGGAGTAATATGTATATAATTTTGTAATTGGTAGCGCATAATATAAACATGATTAGAAATTATATACTCTTAGGTGTCCTTATATCAGTTCCTAAATTATAATTATAAATTTAATCTTTTCCTTAATAGCCTCTTTTGCCATTCTTGATTACGTTTTTTACATGACTATTTTATAATTTTATCGGACAATCTTAAGCTTTTGTTCATTTGACACATTGATAGTATGAAATACAAATTGTAAAGTTGCATATCGCACAATTTTTGGTCCATTCCTTTTTCATTGCTCGAGTATACTCTATATCTTCAAATAAATCTGCACATTACATCAACCATACTTTCATAGATTCTTATAATATCCCACACACAAGCAATTTGTCTTGATACCCTTAAAAAAGACTATCTTTAACTTCTTCTGTTTCCTTTGCTATGACAATAAACAAAAGTTAAAGTTAAACTTTGACAAATGTTGAACTTTATTTGGAATGCCCGTTTTTCTTACATGGACAACTGTATGTCGCCGTTTCATAAGTAATTATTACTGGAACATAATTGTATAAAGCAACAATCTTCTTCCTTCAATAAAGCACTAACTCTTTTATAACAACCATTCTTCTTATCACGCTATTATTGCTCAGCTTACATTATTTCTTTGTCAATAAAGTTAGATGATATAGTTTATTTTCAAGTGACTATTCAATAATCAATCATGTATCAGATGCAATTCATTTTGCCATATGAATTTCTTGCACTTGCTTAGAGTTGTAACTTTCAAACTTTTATTTGTATAAATTTGTTTCGTAAGTACCATATTTCTTCCCCCTTTTTCTTTTGCTTCGGAAGACGGCCACCACATATGCGTCACTTTAAGTTGCTACACAGCTAATTGTCATACTCATATGTGTTATTTTGGCATGCATATATATCAAAATTTTAAGTTATAGTTTGCCTAAATGTTTTAACATAAACACGTCCGCCCCGCAGCAACGCGCGAGCAATCCTGCTTGTTATACTTATTTGGCATACAAAATTAAAGCATGAGTAATAAAGTAGCGGTTCACCAGTGGTAGAAAAGAGAAAATGACATTATACTTATTTGGCAAATAATCGAGTAGTAGTCAAGCGTCCCCTTCTCTAGTTATGCTCATGTGCTGTACCAAAAATCGACGTATTTGTAGTTATCTTACTATAATCACACCATTTCGCATTATTTACCTTTTCTCCTTATATATTATTGCATTGGGAAAAATACCATAAAAAAATATTAGACTTGTCAAAAAATCATCTTCAGAGTAGCCAAAAAAAAAAAAAAAAAAAAAAAAAAAAAAAACTCTTGTGAACACTAATGTTGACACTTTTGTCTTTATGTAAGTAGTATGACCATTTTACCCTTACAAATTACATAAATGATCCCTGTGGGTTTGCGAAAATTGCATCCACCGTCCCTAGGCTAAATTACATATATGGTTCCTATCATTTGGAGAAAAATTGCATCCACCGTCCCTTTTTTTCCAATTTTTTTTTTTCGAAATTCTTCGTAATTTTTTTGTCGAAATATTTTTTTCTGAAATATTTTTTTTCGTGACATGTGAAAAAAAATTTTGAATTTTTTTTTTCGTAATATTTTCTAATAAAATTTTTTCCGATAAAAAAATTTCACTTGTGAAAAAAAAAAATTCACATGTGACGAAAAAAAGTTTTCAATAAAAAATTTCGAAAAAAAACTTCACATGTGCAAGGAAAAAAAGTTGAAAAAAATATTTCAAAAAAAAAGGACGAAGACGTAAGAAAAACGAACGAAAACGGGTGAAAACGTATAAAAACGGACTACAACGTATAAAAAACGTAGAAAATTTTTTTGTCTTTATTACTCACATAAAAACCGTAACGGATCAAAAAAATATTATGGATTGTGGATGCAATTTTCGCTAAACCACAGGGACCATTTATGTAATTTACCTTGGGACGGTGGATGCAATTTTCAAAAATCCACGGGTAAAATGGTCATCACAGAATATTTTTTTGTCTTTATTATTCACATAAAGACAAAAATGTTAACATTAGTGTTCACAAGAGTATTTTTTTTTAATTCGCTACCCTGAATATTATTTTTTGACAAATATAATATTTTTTTATGGTATTTTCCCTATTGCATTGTACTTTTATTTTGTGGTGACGTGAGATTCTTCGACTATTGCATTGCCATATGATCATAACGTTGCTTATTTTACGAGTCAATATTAATAACTAGTTAATTTTCTAAGGGTGAACTTGGCTCTTGGCCAAGAGCTTTAGAGTATGTTTGGCGACAAGTTTTTTAGAGCATTTAAAATTATTTAGCATTTGAATATTAAAGTTTTTATGGAAACAAGCATTTAGCATTTTTGTTTTGTTTAAATGCTATTTTTCTAAATGCTCTTTTCTCAAGCATTTAGTATTTAGTATTTTTGTTTTGTTTAAATACCACTTTTATAATTACATCTATATTACTAAACGCTTTTTAAGACCTTAATTACCAAAATTTTGACTGGTTCCACTGATGCACAAAAAAACCGGTTCATGAACCGAACCAGAAAAAAAACCGAAACCGGTTTTCCTAAAAAACCAATTTTTGGAAAACCGGTTTTGGGAAAACTGAACCGCCGGTTTATAAACCGGTTTGCATTATTTGTTGCCAATCGGTTTGAAAACCGGTTTAATAAAAACCGGTTTTAAAACCGGTGGTTTAAAACCGAACAGGTTATGGGTAAAACCGGTTTAAACCGAACCGGTTTTGGGTAAAACCGGTTTTTTGTTTGAACCGGACATTTTCTCTCTCAAAACCGGTTTCAAACCGAACCGTGTTTTTGACTATTTGACTACAACCGAAACTGGTTTTTAAACCGGTTCGGTTTTAAAAAAAAAAACGAAATGTGCACTCCGGTTATTCCGGCTACGAATTATTCGATTTGATTTTCATCAATTATTGGGTTTGAATCACTTAAGCCCAAAATGACTTCTTTTTTTGAGCAACCCAAAAATGTTTCAAAAGACAAAAGTTTGTTTTTTTGGCCGAAGAGTTTTGTAAAGCCCAAAAACAGTAAGGCAAACCTATAAAAAGAACAACATTAGTCAAATAATAAGACAGATTAAAGGATTTGTCATTTATTTTGCAATATGCTTTTTTCTAACAGAATCTAATACACTAATTGTTAAAATTCTGAAGAAAACATGAAATGTTACCGAATTACTAAAATGTGATAGGTTTTATGTGTAAATCTTATTTTGTGCAAAAATTTTGAAGTTGTCATGGCAATCTTTTTTAAGAGAATGGTCCGGTTTAGTTTGTGTGACGGTAGACTTAAATTTTGTCGTCGACCAAAATGTTAGAAAACATGATTAACAAAAAATCATAATGTCTAACTCTTGTTAAGGGGCTGTTTACTTTCTGCTTAATGTCCTGTTTGGTAACAAAACTGGCTGGAAATAGGAAACTTTGGTGTTTCTTTTTAACTTATTGCAAAAGAGAATCCTTAATGTGAAAGGGGGCAAAATTTGATGTTGTTTCTATCCAGGACGTCTTAATACGAGTTTTTTCCCGAAATAGTGTAGGTGGAAAAAATAAATTCGAAAAATTTAGAAAACTTCGAAAAAAATTTATAAAAATTCGAAAAATTTATAAAAATTTTAAAAAAATTCGAAAAATTTTAAAAATTCAAAAAATTTATAAAAATTCAAAAAAATTTATAAAAATTCGAAAAATTGACAAAAAATCAAAAAATTCGAAAATTTTATAAAAAATTTATAAAAATTCAAAAAATTTATAAAAATTCAAAAAATTCGAAAATTTTATAAAAATTCAAAAAAACTTATAAAAAATTTGAATTTTTTAAAATTTTTTTCGAATTTTTATAATTTTTTTGAATTTTTAAAAAATTATAAATTTTTACAAATTTTTTGAATTTTTAAAAAATTATAAATTTTATAAATTTATTGAATTTTTTAAAAATTTTAATAAGTTTTTCGAAGTTTTATAATTTTTTTAAAAATTTTCGAAATTTGAATTTTTATAAATTTTTTGAAATTTTAAAATTTCGAATTTTTTTAAAATATTATTTATTAAATTTTTCGAATTTTCAAAATATTGGAATTTTTATAAATTTTTCACTACGCTAATGTTCGGGGAAAAAACTCGTATTAGATGGTCATTAAGCATAAAAAGAAACAACATATATCCACACAGACACTATACTTAGAAACAGGAAAAAAAAAAACAGCCCCTAACTCTTGTTAAGCCGTACGTAAAAAATCACTTATTCTGATTCAAATTCATTCGACATGTTAAAAAGCAATATAGTTCTTAACTTTTGAGTGCGTAAACTCGTAAAGTGATTCTTGACTTTGTGGAAACACGATTGCCATGTCATGTACTTTGCTCTCAAGCATGGATTGTGGACTTCTTTCAACACCTACCCATCCCCTTCTTTTCAATTTTTCTAATTATATATTTTAAGACGTATTTTTTTCATTCCATTATTTAGAATACAATGTTTGCATGTTCACATTCGAGGAATTATGAACAAAGTCAAGAATGTGATAAAATGATAGCTCTATATTGGTCTACATGTTAACTATTAACTAAAATCAAGTATACTAGCTGATAGTAAATCAAATCTCAATGAGGGTTGATCTACCAGTTTTGCAAATCATAATGTTAGGTTAGTTCTATCTTTCGTATTAATGTACATAAAAATTCATCAGGTGAGATGATTAGCAATTGTGTAAAATATGATGATAATGTATCACTATTCATGATCAAACGAACTAATATATAAGCTACAAAGAGACTTATCGTAATGTCAATGGAGTATGCACCTCGTTAAGCTAACTTGAGTCGCTACAACAAAATCATGAATCAGGGTTACTAACCATTGTGTCTTCTCTTTCAAATTATCACAATTCATTTGGTTGATATACCATATTTTAGTGGAGACAAAAGTACAAAAACAATCCTTGTGTTATTATTAGAACAATTTGTTTGTGATTGTGTGACCCAAGCATATAAATCAAAATAGTACAATTTTAAAATGTTTAGCACGATTTAGATTGTTATATCTTGACTATTACCAATTTCTTCAAGCACCCAAAATCCAACACTGTTAAGTGTTTTACAGGTTATTAAATTTAGATCCATAATTTCAATAGATATATAGAAAATCAGTATAAACTGGCATGGAATATGAGTAGTGATTGGCATGTCTAATTGGGATGCCTAAGAAATATGGCCATACACTTGGCAAGATCAATGGTAAGTTTGAGGAGAGAGAAATTATGCAATCCATGTGTTAAACAATGAATGGATTAGGCATAATAGAATGCACATGAGTTACGCATCCAAATCATTTTCCATGGAATATATACCGGGATGAAATGGATATTTGCTAAAGGGTTTTTCTGATTTGCCCTAGGGCACAATAAGCACACCATAAGATATATTTTGGACGGAAATAGATAGTTGCTAAAAGGGTTTTTCTGACTTGTGCCCTAGGGGCACAAGTTAAGCACACCATAAGTATATAGGGGCCCACGAAAAAGTACATAGTGATTTACATATAAGTACAGACAAGTGTACTTTTATGTGGGTCCCTATGTACTTTTGATATACTTTTGGTGTGCTTAAGGGGCACAAGTTAAAAAACTTTGTGTTTGGTATGTTGCCATGAATGACAATGTGTATGAGTTTGATAGTAGTGGTGGGTCCCTCACCTATGAAAGATTTATTCTCACCTCTCTTGATATATATGGAGTATGAATAATATCTCACTTTCATAGTCATAGTGGTAGGCCCTCTCATCTTAAATAAACACCCTTAATCACTTTCATAGTCATAGTTTGATTCCTATAGTGGGATACAAAACGCACCCTAAAATACTACTCCCTCCGTCCCTAAATAAGTGTCCACAATTGACTTTTCAAGTCTTCCTTTTTTAACTTTGACCTTCAATGATTTTAATTGTGTTATGTAATATTTGATGCAAAATATATGAATTGATTGATTTTAAAATGTATTTTCATTGGTATAATTTTCATTAAGTATTACATAACACAAATGAAATAATTTAATGTCAAAGTTGAAAAGAAAAGACTTTGAAAGTCAATACTGGATATTTATTTAGGGACGGAGGGAGTACAATATAGATGCTTTTAAGATTTTATTATTTTATTTTGAAAAAAATATATATAAAAAATTGAAACACACCTAGGCACGTAGAAACGAATTCATAGTCGGAGTGAAGTACAAAGACCGTTCCAAGACCTATTTTCAACGAACACATTTCATCCTTTCAAAAAACATCATTTACCTTTCTGGTCCCTTTATTTGAAGTTTGTGCACTTAGTTGTGAAACATTCGTAATTTCGCAATCTCACATATACCGCTAAGCAAAAGGCTATTGATATACGGTCGTACCTATGCTCATAATTCTATGATGAGCTCAAATAGTGTATATTTGTCAAGTCGGAGAAGTTTAGCTGGTTTGTCTAGTTTGCAAGGTCTTTATCCGGTTAAATGTCTAGAAGGGGAGATATGAAATTGCTTCTACTGTGAAATCTAACGTCTTAATTAAACCGAATCTATCAATGATGAGTTGGTCTAGTGGTAAGAACTTGGCTTGGTAACCTTTAGGTCCCAAGTTCAAACCCCACTAGTGTCAACTTTGAGATACTAGGAAGTCCCTCTATGAGGGCTTGGCTTGGGTATACTCAGGTCAAGTCTGAGGGGGCAGGGTTTACTCCTATTAATCGTTGTGCCTTCGGGCGGATTAGTAGGGGGTTTTCCCCCCATCGGGTATTTGGTTAAAGCTTTCCACTTCGAGGGAGCTCTCTAGCGCGGGCCCAGTTAAGACAACGTAAGCTAGACCTTCCGCTGTCGAATCGCGACACGAAGTTTTAAAAGAAATTCACCTTTCAAAAAAAAAAAAAAAAAAAATTAAACCGAATCTCATGTATGTTTTACATTTTTCTATGGGAAAAGATTCATTTCCATTCTAGATTTAAACTCAAACATTTTTTACAAGTTGTTTGGGTTCGTTTTAGCAAGAGATGTATGTCCAATGCAACATTTTACTTTATTATCTTACTATATTATAGAGCATTAAGGCCTACTAATAATAGAAACTCTTAAAATTAAGTCATCCAAGTTATAAAGCTAAAAATACAAGTAATTAAAACACATTTTCTAACATTTAAAAGTTCTTAAGCTCAAAGTACAACTAATTAAAATAGAAATACTAACATTAAATACAATAAATAAATCATTATGTACATTAAATACAATTAATTAACTTGTCAATAAATACAATTAATACAGTTATTAAAACACCCCTTACATAAGAAATACAAGCTATCAAACATATTGTACAACCAACTTAAACACAATTCCTGCATTAAATGTCACTAATACAAATAATAAGGCACATTATACAAATATTCAAGCCCGAACGGGCAACAGGCCAAATGGGCTCGAGCCCGAACGGGCACGGGCCAAATGGGCTCGAGCCCGAACGGACACGAGCAAAACGGGCTCGAGCTCGAACGGGCACGAGCAAAACGAAATTTTTGATATCCGTAAATTTTATTTCACGGGAAAATTTTATTTTAGGGTACCCACCGCCGCAACGCGCGGGAACCATGCTAGTATACAGTAAAATATAAAGGTAAAGGATATATCAAGAAGGTTAACAATAAGACTATATTCAAGCACATTGCACAACATACAATGGATATTAGATTTTATGGAGAAATGAAATGGTTAATGATGTTGGACAAGGCTAGTTAGTACAAGACGCTAAATCTTATTTTTGCTCAAACTTTTAAACCATCATCATGTTGGTCTAGTCGTAGAGGCACCTTGACATCCTCACGAAATTTCTTAGATGCAAACCTCGAGAGGTACACATTTGGTGATGGTCAAGAAAGAAAAGAAGTCGAAAACAGTCTTTAGTTAGACCTCATACATCCGAGTCAAAAAATCACCTTCCGCAAAACAAAAAAATGTTTGGGGCCAAACACGCGCGCAGTACACTCGAGGGAGTATTAATGTAATATGATAATTTATCGTGGGAACCAAAGAATGCTTAAAAACTGTCACCCTTTAAAAAAATAAATATATGACACTCTGTATCCCGTCACCCCTTCCCTTTTATTTTATTTTTGTTGTTCTTCACGATCATTCATTCCATTTTTGTTACATTCATTTAGTTTTTATATATTGATTGTGTTAATCGGATAATAATAATAATAATAATAGCATGTCATGCACGGATTCTGATTCGTCATCTCATGGCGGGGATTATAAGACTTTTCGCCAAATTAGTCGTGATCGTAAGTTTTTCTAATTTTACATAATGTTCCGTTGAATTCGATAAATGTATATTTTGCACCTAAGTAATGTATTTGTGATTATATATGATGCATTGTTAATGATAACGTGCTTTGAAATTTTATCAAGTTCCTTATGTTAGTTATGAATTTAAGAAATTAATGTTTTATACAACACCTCAAAAATTGTTTTTGCATCCAAAGCTGGCCGGGCAATACGTTAAGAGCTTGTTTGGCCTCAAATCCGTAATGTACATTTTTGTTGTTAAAGGAATGTTCGTATGTAGCTTAGTTGAGTTTTGTGGTGTTCTTTCATTCTTTGATAGATTCGTGGTGTGTCATTTTTTTTTTGTAGTTATAGGAGTGCTAGTGAGTTAAACTTATTTTAATTACCATGTGAATAGAGAAATGTTTTAGCGTGTGTTAATCTGCAATTTGTTTCAGTTATTTTAAGATGTAAAATCGGATTATTGTCTTGTAGGGTTGCTTTATGAAATGCTCAAGTCATCCTCATCAGGGGACTCAAGATCAAGTTGGAAGGTACGCACGTATATTCTATTGTGTGTAGCCAATGTGTATAGATGTAATTTCCTTATACGTTTTTTCTTGAAAAGCTGTACGTTTATTTTTGGCTGACCATCAGTTACTTCCCCTTTGTACTTGACCGATGAGTAAATGAGCTAGGAGGAGGTCAAAAAAATCTTATTCTAAGCAAGTTAAACCACCTGATTAATCTTTGTTGCCTCGTTGGGTCTGTAAAAAGATCTCTCATTTTGATCCTATAAATGAAATTTTGTATTAATGTTAGTATGCAGCAGCTTAATATCTTTG
This sequence comes from Artemisia tridentata subsp. tridentata, assembly GCA_021014915.2. Taxonomy (NCBI): domain Eukaryota; kingdom Viridiplantae; phylum Streptophyta; class Magnoliopsida; order Asterales; family Asteraceae; genus Artemisia; species Artemisia tridentata. Next base: position 181,691,637 of record CP139505.1, read on the forward strand.
CAATTTCTATTCAGTTCAAATTTGCTTATGTCATAGATACCGGAAGCAGAATAAATAGGGAACTGAAGCAACAAAACAGAAACTGATTTGATTTTCGTTTCTTATTTGACCGTGCAAACACTAAATAGCAGAGTTACTTTAAGTATGTTGTCTGCGCGCGACTACTTTGAGGGATCTTATACAGTAACTAGAATGTTGTGTACCTGTTTAAAATTCTGAACTCGTGGGAGATATACATCTGAGCTGAATCAACCATACAAAATAAAGAAAATGCAAATTGGGTGATTGTGATAATGAATCGAGGAACATTGAGAGTCTTGAATACACATATCAGGAACTTAGAAAGTATATGCTTCATGATTTTGACGATTTCACATCACATCATGTTTCTATCTAATCCTGAAAAAATTATGCCTACTCAGCAGAACACTAGGTGACAGTGAGACGAATATTGGCCAACTTTAATGATTTGTATAAGTTTAGATATGTTTAGATGATATGGAACGAAGAATCCGGAACCGTTTGCTTGATATGTTGTTTTCTGATTTGACAAAGTAATCTCATCTGAATAATAAACGGAACATATAAAATCTATTTTCAGAAAAATATTGATCAGGATAGTGCAGAAATGTGGCTGTATCTAAGTCCTTCACCTTTTTCTTTCTGTTGTATAGAACCAAGTTGTATATTATTAGGAATGACAGCCTCTCATAGTGTATACTGTATAGGTACTTGATTTGCTTCGCGTTTGATCTGATTATTTGGGCATCTAACATTTATAAGCAATGTCGAGATACAATGCTATTAACGTTATTTTGCTTCTTGTTGTACTTCATGCTATGAAGTCTTGAGAAAAAAGGATGCCAATGTTAAGACATTACTGATCTTCTGCAGGTACTTATTATGGATAAAGTCACTCTGAAAGTTTTGTCTTCTTCATGCAAAATGACAGATATCACAGATCAAGGAGTTTCATGTAAGTATACAAAATCTCGGATCCTTGACTAATGCATTTGAGTTTCTAAATAATCAAATCTCTCTCTTTTTTTTACGAAACTGATGCATCTTAACACTCGTAGGTCCTTAAACTATCTTTATTATTATTTAGGTCCTAACTTTGTAGTCAATAGCGTATGTTTGCTGGAGATATGTATGGACATTTCACATATGTCGGTGTTTGATATCAAGTATTTTTCTCTGCAGTGGTGGAAGACATTTTCAAGAGAAGGCAACCTATGCCTTCAATGGATGTCATATACTTCATTCAACCAATTAAAGAGAAGTATAACTCCAAACACTATCTGTTTCATTTTTCACTACACCCGTCTTTATATATACATTACATAAGTTCTTTAGCTTGTAAGTTGACTCTTTTCTTATTTTGAATTGCAGCATTATCATGTTTTTATCTGACATGTCGGGAAGAGAACCTTTATATAGAAAGTACGCAAAAATATGTAATCCCCGTTATGCCAAGCCATCTTTATTCTGTTAATTACCTTATAAGTATGGTTTTTCTTGTTTGTTCCTTGTGTTGCAGAGCATTTATTTATTTTAGTTACCCTGCTCCAAAGGATTTGGTTAGTCGACTCAAAAGCGACATGAGTGTTTTACCACGCATTGGTGCTCTGAGAGAGGTAAGATCATCATATTATTCTTCTTATTTTAATCCTTATTTTATTATATTTTTTTCTGAAATATGATCCAATCGTTGATTTCATTGCAGATGAATCTGGAATACTTTCCTATAGAAAGTCAGGTACATGCTATTCTTTCATTTTTGTACCAAGTCAATACTTTTTGCTTATGGTTAAATGTTCTTTTGTGTGGTCATGATTCAGTGATTATTATTGTTATGAGAAAAATAAAAAATATTTGTTAATGCATGACCTTTTTAAAACTGCTTTTCATGGTAGGCATTTACAACTGATCACGACAGGGCTCTAGTAGACCTTTACAGTCGAGCTGCTGAGAATTCTCGCAAAGTTGATGCTAGCTTGCATATAATGGCATCTCGCATTGCTACTGTTTTTGCTTCAATGAAGGTAAGAGTAAGATTTTTACTTTTATTGATATAATCCAAGTTACACTATTTAAGCTGGAAATCATAAAGGGTTATATGCATACAATAAAAACATAGTTTCTCTTTCACATCTGTCCTGTTTGAATCATTGTACTTTTTTTTTATATATCTGAGTCATCAAGGGATGGCTTTCTGTCCCGTTTTGGGTCATTTTGTAACAAAAGACCCCTCGAACTGGCTTTCAAAAATGATAGAAATGGCCCAAACCTATAAGCAAATGTTATGGTTATGCGTTTCAAAATGGCCCAAACAGGACACAAAACCATCTGTTAGTGACCTATATGTTCAAATTAGAGTACATTAACTAATACGGGGCAAATGAAAAAGTGCATTTATGTTTTATGCTTATAAGTGAATATCGCAATTATAAAATGCCTAGCAGAGTTATGCCTACAGAGCTAACAAAGTTTCTTAATAGTGATTATGCACTTGGTTTCATCAGTATAAGTTACTAGACTCGCCACTTTTTTTATAATACTTTGTTAAGAAACTGAACATGTTTGGATCCTTTTAGGAGTATCCTCTTGTATGGTACCGTGCAAAAGGCATGGATGGATCAAGTGCAGCAACACAACGTGACTTGGTGCCTGTAAAGCTTGCTTCTGCTGTTTGGGACGGCATTTCAATGTATAAGACAACTATTGCCAACTTTCCGCAGACTGAAACATGCGAGCTTTTGATTATAGATCGATCTATTGATTTGGTGAGACTGAAATTTTTTGTCCTTCTTTTTCTATCGTCTTTATAGTATTTTGACACCTTACTGTGTGTAAGTTCAGATTGCACCCATCATTCATGAATGGACTTATGATGCAATGTGCCATGATCTGCTAGACTTGGAAGGAAACAAATATGTGCAAGAGGTACAATTTAAGGAAGATTGCATGAAAATGTAAACAACTTCGGTAAAATCTCCACTTTGGGTAACCAGCCTTTTTTACCACAGAAAAAACCACGGTTTTTACCTAAGAAACGGTTTTCATGTGCTATGCAAGAACAAAAAAACATGGAAAAATTTACCGACACATCAATTATCAAGTCATAATTTGACTTGGTGCCAGGTCTGATTTTCTGAAATCGGCATTTTATAAAAAATAGTTACAAGAATACATCATCTCAAAGTTTTTGAAATTTCTGGTATAACAAAAGGTGGTTACCTGACATATTTTTTCCTTTTTTTGGCTACCTTTGCTATGCAATTATCCCCGGATCTTTTTTAAAATCGGTTTTTTCTAGTATAGTATATGGTAGAGGGGCATCTTGTGAACGGTAAAGCATTTGGCATGTAGGTCCCCAATAAATCTGGTAGCGAGCCTCAGAAAAAAGAGTTCCTTTTGGAAGATCATGATCCAGTTTGGCTTGAAATGCGGCATTTACACATAGCTGAGGTATGAATTACTTTATTGTCTGTTCACTTGGAAGTATGATTATTTCTGATGTCTATTCATCTGCTTCCATATCAGGCTAGTGAAAAATTGAGTGACAAGATGCAAAATTTCATGTCAAAAAACAAAGCTGCACAATTACAGCAAAGGTTAGTCTGCTTAGTTCGATTGTAATGGTCTTGATATGTAATTTGACATTATTCTCGACCTTAGTTTTAATGAGTCTATAACACAAAAATCTGTCTTGAATGCAGAGATGACTTATCTACTCGGGATATACAGAAGATGGTTCAAGCTTTGCCACAATATAATGAACAGATGGAAAAACTTTCACTCCATGTAGAGGTCCGTAACTTTGACCAGCAAACACTTTTTTTCCATCGTTTATATTCATTATGAATAATTAATGTGTTACTTACATAAGATAAGTAGTAATCTACTGTATATCATTAGATAAACTGATTTAGGAGGTTCTAAGAAATAAAAGAAGACTTCGCATGACTTACACCCCATTTGATTTCTTGACTTGGCCTGTTTGCTACAAAATATAACCCAGAATGACCCGTAATCTGTCTGTTTAAATTAGATCGCTGGAAAAATCAACAAAGTTATTAGAGATGAAGCGCTCAGAGATCTTGGTCAAGTTGAGCAGGATCTTGTCTTCGGTGAAGCTGCAACGAAGGAAGTCATTAACTTTTTAAGGGCCAATCAGGTAACTTAACATATACTGAAGAATATACTTCTTTTTTAATGCAAAAGTTCTCTATGCATAATGTATTTTTCATACTCTTTATAGGACACGAGAAGTGAATACAAGTTGAGATTAATGATGATTTACGCCATGGTTCACCCAGAAAAGTTTGAGGGTGACAAAGGAACAAAGCTTATGCAGGTAGCTATCTGTCATAGTTATTTTATAAAAAACTTCCAATTCCTAATTTTTGGCGTTGACCAATAAAAATGTTTGTCTTGTTTTTGGGTCTCCTAAGTTGGCAAAATTGCCTCCTGATGATATAAAGGCAATACAAAATGTGAAAATGCTCGAGGGAACAAACAACAAAAAGAAACACCATGGAGCCTTCTCCCTTAAGTTTGATTCTCAGAAGGTAAATTGAAAGTTGTATCAAGGACCATATGTATATATTTTCACACATTTAGATGTATTCAAGTTCTGACATCTTCTGTATTTTTGTTCTATTATTAGAGGAATCATGCATTAAGAAAAGATAGAACAGGAGAAGAGGAAACTTGGCAACTCTCTCGATTTTATCCTATGTTAGAGGTAAAGTATTTATAGCTGTGTTAAATCTCCATGTCATCTACAGTAAAACTTGTTGATATCACAATTGAAGCTCTTTTTTTGGTATTTTTTAATGGTCACACAAAAGTGAAGAAATATATGAATTTCTTTTTCTATTTATATTTCAATTGAGGTTATCATGGTAATGTTTGAAGCGATGTCATATTGTGACTTATTACTTCTCTCAGGAGTTGCTTGAAAAACTTAGCAAACGTGAATTGCCAAAGGACGAGTACCAATGCATGAATAGTCCAAGTTCTAGTACTCAAACTGGTTCCTCTCACAGCACACATGACACATCAGCAACAAGCAGGCCAGGTAATCATCCACAGTCAAGGAGATCAAGGAGGACCGCCACATGGGCAAAGCCTCGTTCGTCTACTGATGGAAATTCAAGGTAACAGTTTACACCTTTCTCTTGAGATATCCGATTACAAGCCAGCTTGTATTGTATATGATCTGCTCCTTTGTGTAACAACGTTATTTCCTTTTAACTAATTATACAAGATTCTCCTTAATTTTATGTTCAATGATTATTTTTATCACATATGCCTTACCTCTCTCCAACTGTCTTTGTAGCAACTCTGGAGGTACAAATACATCTACAGATTTCAGAAACATGGGACAGCGTATTTTTGTATTTATCATCGGTGGGGCCACCAGGTCCGAGGTAAGCATATGAGGTTTGCGAATGTGGTACAAAGTGGTACAAATACTGTGCAGCGCAGTTGCATTCTTGCTTAAAACATGATCCCTTGTTTGACTGCAGTTACGCGTGTGCCACAAGCTTACTGCTAAGTTAAAGAGGGAGGTTATACTAGGTTCAACTAGTATCGATGATCCACCACAATATATCTCGGTGATACTTCTTTCTTTCCTTATATATATATATATATTATTATTTTATTATTATTATTATTATTTTTAATGAATTTCTTTCTTCTGCATATCAGGTATGCATGCATATACTGAAATATCCAAAACTGGATAAAATATTAAGTACATGTTCTGTATAAACTAATTGAAACAAATTTTCAGTAAGATATTATAGCTTTGGTGAACATTAGTAACGCCCTGAGAATTGGCCATCCTCATTGTGATTGCTATGTGGTTCAAATAGGCATTTTTATGGGAAGAACAGTTTCTGAATGGTTGATATACAGAGGTTAAAAACTATTGGTTTATACTTTTTCTTTGTCAAAATAGTATTCTACAAAACACATTTATATGTAACAAAATCTAATTTTGCTTTTATGCACCGAAGCATTCATTATGGTCACACTAAAGTCCACACCTGGTTATACCGCTTGTTTTCTGTTAATCCTTTTTCGAGCAAATCTTTTCACTCATTTAATGTGATGCTCGATTTTCTAATTCATTTATATATATATTCTATTGTTTGTGATGCAGAAAGTGAAGATGCTTTCTGCGGATCGATGACATTAGACATCTTATGGTGGTATGTCAGAGTTGGTCAATTGGAGATTGTCAGATTGTGTCTAGTTAGTCCTACTGGGCAGTTGCACAAATCTCGCTATGCACTTATATTCTTATAGCGTTATTGTAGAAGGAAAGAATTAAGGGTGATATGTCAATACTCATCAGTTTAACAAAGGGTTGTGGAGTAAGAAACGTTTCGGTTTTGGACTCTGGTTCATCAGTTTTGGTTGCACTCCATTATGTTTGTAAATTTTATACATCCCAATTTGTGAATGTATTAACAATAGCATATTAAAAAAAAAAAAAAAAAAAACACAAGTCTTTTTATCAGTTTCCCCTTTGTTTCCTTATTCATGTTTAGGTCTCAATATATCACTGTGGTTTCTTTTACTGCCTAGTTAATGTATGAAATCGACAATTGTTCTTCCAATAATAATGTTGGTTGTCAATTTGTAGTTGTTTGGAAGTGCATAAGAATTAGATAGACCAATGCAACATAGAATTAAAGCTATAAGGGTTCGTTTGGTAGGACGGAATGAAATGTCAATGAATGGAATAAACAACGTAATGGAATAAATAGTGTAATGTAATTTTTCATTGCCGTTATTAATCATATTTGGTTTGTATGATAAGACGTAATGGAATCGATAATAAAGACTAAAATACCCATTGATGATAAGAAGTTTATTTAATGTGGTTAGTTGATGGAGTTTTATGTAATTTTGATTCCATTAAAAATGTAATGAAAAAAAAGTAGGGAACCGAAGGAATGGTTTAGGTGTAATGGGTCATTCCTTGTAATGAATTATTACATTCCATAAATGTAAACATTATTTTGACAACATTATTTTTTCATTACATAGTAATAATCTTTTCTATTCCAGCTTTAATTACAACATACCAAACACTAGGTAAATGATAATGATCAGCTTTGTCCAAACACCCCATCATGTATCCAATTAAAATTTCAAACAAACTTTGATCAGGACATCAGGTAGCAACCAAATGCTGTTAAAGAAAATATATTGGAGTTCTCAGTGATAACCGGCAACAGGGTTTATTAAGAAAACACAGGGCCAAATTTACTTTATGCACCAGGTTTAGCAATAATATAACACAGGCGTGGCTCTATGCACCCTACAGTCACCATCACATCTTTCACATTTCTGAATACAACAAACTTATATATTTTTTCCCGAAAACCATTTGGTTCTAAAAGATGAGTACCAAAGCACTAACACAAGTCATTTGATACAAATAAGTTCATCAACAGAAGTTTTACGCAAATAAAATCCAAGGACCTCAAATGTTTAAAGTAGAAACTAAACATGTCCCACTTGCTCAGTTATAATCACAACCACCCAATCAAAAAGAAGTTTAACGATTGGTTCATGAAAAGGACTGACAAGGCGACAAATCACATACTTCAGAAAGCTTGTTTGGTGCCTAGTCTCTACGGAGTGGTTCACTCTCACGACGAACACCATTAGCATTTAGAATTATAATTTCAACGCTATCTCCCTGTAAAACATGAAATATAGGATATGTTAGGAGCAAAGGAGAAATCAAAGGAACAGTTTAAGTGGTTAACATGGCGCACATCTTCTATACACCAACTTTAATGATCTTATAATTAATCAAAGAACATTCTAATTTAGAAATCTGATTGTTTTAGTTCTTTCAAATAATACAAAAAACCGAGGTGACATGAACCAATAGCTAGGAAAAAGATTTTTTTCTTCATAAAATATATATCCTTTTGATGACATATTCGAGGTGTTTGGATATGCATATAAGCTTATTCTTGCAACTTTAATAGCAATAATCAGTTTCAGCGTTAAGTAAAAAAGCAATAAGAATTATTTTTCAATTATCCAGGCTCGAACTAATCAAGATTTGGAGAGGCATGTAAGGCATGGGTAGAGAATTCACTGGTTACATAAATGTTTAAATTCCTAACCATCCCTAATTTTAATAAACTTATTATCTGATTTTGATTCCTCAAATCACAATAATTACTCGGAAATAACGCACATTCCAGCACCACCTTGGCATTATAAACTCGCAAGTATCATCTATCGTGGGTCTCATCAAGAATGAAGATACGAATGCAGGTACCATTTTATTTGTGAGCAGCACATTACATTATATCACTTCTTGCATTTCATACCAATAAATGTTCAATGCAGAACATTTAATTTTTATAGCTTAAGCAATCAAAACGGAAACAGAAGACAAACTTACAGTGTAGATATCTCTTTCTGTTGCTGATGAAAAACAAGTCTTCACCAAATCAACAGCTTCAGCTTCTGAAAGCGGTGTCACAGCGTCCTGCACACCAGTAAAAGAAATTCTATAAAATATCACATTTTAATCACTTAATTTTGAGAATGTGATTTCTGAAGTGAAAATTTGAATGATTCGGTCACTGTGATTTAACTCCCTGTATAATTGTCCAGTCAATATCACAGTAATTAGGCTGACATATGTGAGAATGAGTCGGTGTTTTTTATTGTGCATGTTCCTCGTGTTTTTAACAAATAGTTGATCCTTTTTCATTCATCAAAAGATACAGGTAAAAGTTAAAAACGTAAACACAAGAATATACGTGTAGCTAATCGACAATTCTGTCAGATTTGGTGGAAAATGATGCAGACAGTGCCATTATTTCAGAAAAATGAATCACATGAACCATGTTATCCAAAACTAAACCACATAGAAAAGACATTTGATGTTGAAAAAATCACAGTGATGAGGGGTTTTCTTTTGTTCAACTACATGAAGGATACATATTGACACACACTCGCGTATGTGACTGTGTGTGAGTGCAGAGCAAAAAAGATGAACTAGATCCATACCTTTGCAGGTAAGAGAAGTGGGCTAGGGGATTTAAGCTGGTTGTCCAAAAATGGAGTGATAAGTGTCGCACCAGAACCTTGGGCACTGTATCCAACTCTCTCATATGAGCCAACAGCATCGTATGTGAAAACACATCCCTTTCCTTAATGTTCACAAAACGAGTTAATGTTAATATATATCAATGTATTACTACTCTACAACCAAAACTATACATCTGCATACCTTCACTATCAAGTCCTCCCAAAACGTTAAAGGCATAATACGGGAAGAAACGCTTGTAATAAAGGGTGTTTGAAAGAAGCTGAGCCATAGCAGGGCAGCTCATTTGCTTGTTGTGCTGATGTTGATAAATCTGTCATATAAATACAGAAAACATCAATGTTCCTGTACAGAGTGTCTCGATTCCATACATAACTTAAGGGAGTTAACATGAGTGCAAAGACCATTCGCTCAAATTTGTAAATATTGTGAGAGTTGGAGAAAACAATATAATATGAAGAAAAACCCAAAAAAAAAAAACTTGAAAATCTTACCAGGTGTCTAGATGACAGAACCTTTTGAAGTGCTTTCACATCAGCCTGGAATCCCGAAGAAGCCATGAAGCTTTTATCCGCTCTGAAAGTAAATATTTGAACAGACTTAGAATTGTATTTATGATTTTAAACTTTCTTATTAAAGGGATCCTCGATTTGTATCTTTCAGACAAAATAAATTAAAAGGCCTTCAAGTACAAGCAGCAAATAGAATTATAGTTCCATTAGGCGCATACTTATATCATCCAAGGGGCCATAAAACATATTTGAGACCATCAAAAGCTTTTGATTCTTCCAATAAGAAAGCCTCAAAATAATGCATATTATGGATTGCTACAAGACTTTTGCAGAAAACCAACATCAAGTTAAGATGTAACGCAGTGTTGTCAAAAGCGTGCGCTTCACGCGCTTAAGCGAGAAGCGTGAGCGAAGCGGGCCCCCAACGCTCTAAACAGTAGGCTCAGGCCCACAAGCATTTAAAGCGACATGTGGAGTTTCCAATTTAAACCCTTCGTTCCCTACAGCCTTTTAATGCATGTCAGACGAGATTCGATGTACCAAAAACCCTAATAATTTACTCCTATATATCATCAATATCTCTTCATCAAACTATATCATCAATATCTCTTCATCAAACTATATTCATCATTCAACTTCCAGGTAAAAGTTTTCTTCTAAATATTCTTTATTTAAATGAAATTTTCTTCATCAATATATCATTTCTTTAACTGAAAGTTTCTTCATTATCATTTGTTAGGAACAATGAATCAAGATGGTAATGTTTCTCTACGTCCTAAATCCAATGACCCTGGCTGGAAGTACAACATGTGGGCGTTTAAAGACAGCAAGATTGCTGTTCGTTGCAATTATTGTGGCTTTGTCAGCAAAGGAGGAATTTGGCGGGCTAAACAACATCAGATAGGAGGTTACCGAAGTGTAAGTAAATGTCAAAAGGTTCCGGATGATGTGAAGGCTGAACTAATTGAATATATTGAAAGACAAAAATCAAAGAAGAATAACGATGGCTTAAATGAATTGACCATGGATTTTGAAGATGGTGGATATGGTGATGATGAACCTGATGAGGACGGGGATGTAGAAAACGTTAATACTCAAAACAAGAGGACCCGAGTGGAGAAACCAATGAGGTCTAATGTGAAGGGACCACTCGATCTTTTTGTCAACAAAGGTAACACTTTTACTGTTTATAACAGATTATATGTACTACAACATATTATATGCCTTTGTTTATATGTTATCAGAAAAAGCTAAAGGAAAAAAGATTCAAACAAGCATAAATGATGCATGTGACAAACAGTTGCGAGCCATAACGAATCAGAAGATTGCTGCCTTTTTCTACCAATCCGGGATCGCATTCAATATAGCCAAATTGGATTGCTTCAAGGAAATGATACTAATACATGAGCATTAACAACTAGGCCCCTTGAGTAAAGGACTATCGGAAGCTCCCTGCGAGAATGTTGGACACTACATTTTCACCTTCCAACCACTTACGTAATTACTCCTACAAAACTCATATCTACACCCTACGTGCAAATGCAATAACTACAAGTGTTGTATCTATGCGTGAGTGTATTCATCGGTCCTAAAGATACAGTGAAACTCCCTAGCGTTCAGTTTCTTCAATCCGATTGTTCTAAAAACGAGTCTTGCATACTGTCAAAGAAAAGCCTACGCAGCTCTACAACTTAAAGTCACTCATATCATTGCACGGAAAAGTTGATTCAACTTCTAGACTAGGAAGAACATCAAGTAACAGTTTCCTTAACCTTTTACCTTGAGAGGGTGTGTTTAAATTTTTGATGTGCAACTCAGTGATTTGAAATCCAAACAATATGCTTTAAGCATTTAAGGAGAAACTAGTCCTAATTTTCTAACCTTACAAGTCAAAAAATTCAGATACTCACAGGGCGATAGTAATTTAAAGAAACCTGATTACTAAGATACATATAAAAATTACCCAGGGGGTGCTTGTTTAAGCATATTTTTTGACTTAAAGAAGAAAAATAAGCCCATAAGTTGAAAAATAAGCAGCGGGCTTAGAAAATATTACCTGAGTAAAAAAAGAGCTCGAAAATATGCTTAACCAAACATCCCCTAACTATCTCGACTTTATTTGTCTATTACCTAATTCTTATTTTCTAAGCCCTTCAATTTGCTAAACTAGAGTGTTTGTTTCGGCTTATATTACCAGCTTATGGCTTATTTGGTTTTGGGCTTATGTTTCATAAGCTCACTTTTTGTGGCTTATTTTCAAACTTTTCGGCTTATATAAGTTCATTATGACATAATAAAACTTATATAAGCCGAAAAGTTTCAAAATAAGCCACAAAAAATGAGCTTAGAAAACATAAGCCCAAAACGAAATAAGCCATAAGCCGAAACAAACACCCCCTACATGGAAGAATAAAATACATAACTTAGACAAACTCAGATAAATATTTCTTAATTTACAAACCCTAACATCACACCAAACCACAATCAAACCAAAACCTAAATATTATAATCAATTCAATTACAAACTATATATTATGATTCATAAGAACAAGTAAAATGTATAAATTTGAACATACAATTTACAGATTTTGGAATAATCACGAGTAAGAATACTGTAACCAGTAGACATCCTCGTATCAGCCGCAATCACACAATAATCAGCTCCCGCTATCGCCACACATGTCCTGCCAAAATACAATTTATATATTATACGATTCATAAAAACGAGGTTACTTTTTAGGGTATAAAGATTGAATACATACCCTCCATTGTTGTCATATGGTGACCAATTTGCGTGTTCCTTAGGCATGATTGTTTGATGAAAATTAGTGGTTTGTTTTGTTTTTGGTTTTAGATCAGTGTGTTTTGTGAAGATGAAAAGAAGCTATTTTTGCCTCTTTTGTTTTTTCGATTTCTTGATAGAAAAGAAAACCAAGAAGGGAAAACTGCTTTTGCATTTTCGTCCTTTTATTACTTTAGGGTATGCTCATTTAGTACTTCTTTGACGCTAAAACATAAAAAGTATCTATATTCTATAGAGTTAATTACATAAATCGTCCCTATGGTTTGTTGGATTTTATGAATTTAGTCCCTATACTTTTATTTTTGCTAATCCTGTCCCTATAGTTTTGACCTGTTACGGGTTTGGTCCCTTGACCGTCAAGTGGGTGTTTTAACGATTGAAATGATATAAATTGTTGGGAAATATATTGAGTTTATAATACAAAACAATAAAAGAAAAATGAAGCAAATAGGAAACATGAATGACTTAAAAGACAAAGAAGGAATTCTACAAGCTGTGAAAGATTATAGAAGATTCCTTTAAAAGATAAAGACTAAAGTTATGAAGATTTGTTTCCTAATACAGTTATGAGTCTTTGTAAACCATAATATCTCTATTATATAAAGAGATATAGGGCGTGTCTTTTATGTGTGCACAAAAACAATGTAGTCGACTAAAAGAGTGTGCGTGTTATAGGTGTATGGTTTGTGTAAACGCCTAGATTAGTTTATCCTCAAGGATCTTTGATTCCTGTTATAGTTAGGTAACCGTTCTACAATTGATCAAGTAGAATTGGGGTTGGTTGTGTATGTTAATGAATGATAATGATGAAAAACCTTGTTGTTAATAACATTGATTCTATGTTTTGAATATTTCGCCTTTGTTATTAATTAATCCTAGATGAGATCTAAAAAATCTCGAGCTTAAACGATCTATCAGGTGGTATCAAAGTTCAGGAAATTTTGTGGAGCAATTGAAGCAACTGAAGGTTTTGTGAAACCCTAACTGGTCGAAACCCTAACATAAATTCCAGTTTGGATTCTATACTGATATTGGTGCTAATTTGTTATCTTTACTCGATCGGTTTTTCTACTGCTGCTGCTGCTTATTGGTTGAAGTTACTGGATATATAAAAAGGAATAATCGATTAGGGTTTCTGTTTCTCAAGATGTTCGTTATTATGAAGAGCATATATTGAAGCACGATTATCTTATGGATTTACTAAAGAGCAGGTACTTATTTGATTTGTTGATAGTAGGAGTAAGGCGTAACTCTACTTTGTGTAGAAGTAAGGTTACGTTTTTGTGCAAAGCTACAAGGAGAACGTGATTACTGAGGTTACTGGTCTTTGAAAGTAACCCTACTTCTTTGAAAGTAACTCTACTTCTAATATTGCGAGTAATACTGCTTAGTGCTGCTCGTTTTATTTTAATACTGCTAACCCTAAGTTACTGCTGCTCCTATGTTATTAGTACTCCTATGTATTGTTAATGCTATTACGCTTATTGTTACTGTTGTTGCTTGGGAATATGCATACGTGGGTTCTAACGTACATGGATGTTACTGGTCATGATGATTTGATGAAAGTAAGTCTACTGTCTTTGAAGTAAGGGTACTGGGAATTTGATACTACTGCTAATCATGTATGTTACTACTGCTCGAGTATCAAGTTAACATTGCTCTTAAAACTTAATACTGCTTGGTTATCCGTTAGTGCTGTTCGTTCCATGTTAGTATTGCTTACCAAAATCTGATCGTTAGTGCTGCTTGTGCAAGTTTTTGTACTGTTGTGGAAACTTTGTGATGCTCGATAATATTACTACTGCTTGACATAGTTAAAACTGTTAGTTCTAATTGATGTCGGACAGAAGAGGTGTTTTACTGCTGTTAGCATTGACAGATATTGGGTAAAGCATGTTTTTGGTTCTCGACTGAGTTTAAGAGATGTCGGATAACACACACAGAAGATTGTTTTGGTTTAAATGTTCTTAAACGTTTAAAAAGGTTTGTTTATTGGATTTATTTGGAATAATTGATTACGAAGAAGATTGATTATCACTTATTTGAAGATTGAAGTGGAATTACTTGGGTACGTGTTCTTATCATATCTTAAACGGCTCACAATGTTTAAAGATAACTTGTTTGTACTTATAACGTTGTGACGAAGACCTGTCAAATCTAGCAATTGGTATTTGCTATCACTTAAAGGAGTTACATTGTAGTGCTCAGTGTCTCATAGAAAATGAGGATTTTGTCAAGAGGTTGATCTACTTATACTTTTGGTGTTCATATAAGTTCAAAGTCACGTGGATAGTACAAGACATAAGACATAAGTTTGAGTTGTTCTACTTCAACATCAAGTTTGTTATACTTAGTTTTCTTCAACAGTAATCATTACAAGAAGCCTACAGATTTGGAGAATCAAGAAATGGTTAACACATGGATTTCAGGGGAAGCATATTATAGAGTGTTTAATCATATACATGCACCATTTGAGGGGAAGGTTTTTACTACTATAAATCGTTATTACTACTGATAGTTTAAGTTTCTACTGTCTTGAATTCATTATTAGTGCGAAAAACTTCATGGAGGGTAATCAAAGTTGCATCTACTTAGCATCTCCTAGTGGATAATGACAAAAACGGGAAGAAGAAGTACATAGAAGTTTTGCAACTTTCAGATCCTTGGTGGTACATCATGTTATATAAGTTCACATGAGTTGAGCTTAAGGGGAAGATTGTTTCATTCATGGAAGATCTAGAAGAATGTTTTGTAATTATCAACTAGGGGAAGATTGTTGGTAATTATACTGAGTTGAAAATACAAAACAATAAAAGAAGAATGAAGCAAATACGAAACATGAAGGACTTAAAAAACAAAGAAGGAATTCTACAAGCTATGAAAGATTATAGAAGATTACTTTAAAAGATAAAGATTAAAGTTAGGAAGATTTGTTTCCTAATACAGTTATGAGTCTTTGTAAACCCTAATATCTCTATTATATAAAGAGATATAGGGCGTGTCTTTTATGTGGACACAAAAACAATGTAGTCGACTAAAAGAGTATGTGTGTTCTAGGCGTATGGTTTGTGTAAACGCCTAGATTAGTTTAGCCTCAAGGATCTTTGATTCTTGTTATAGTTAGATAACCGTTCTACAATTGATCAAGTAGAATTGGGGCTGGTTGTGTATGTTAATTAATGATAATGATGAAAAACATTGTTGTTAATAACAATGATTCTATGTTTTGAATATTTCGCCTTTGTTAGTAATTAATCCTAGATGAGATCTAAAAAATCTCGAGCTTAAACGATCTATCAGGAGAGCTTGTGGTTCTAGAAGCTGTGATCAACTTAAAGAAGAATCTGTTTAAACACACTAGATTTTGCTGACAAAGATGGATCAAGACTCTGCACATGTAACACCCCAACCCGAGAAGGGTGTAAGTGTAACATTATGGTGTCAATCAGAACATAATAATGCAAGCGGAAGAGTTCTTATTAAAATACTAAGTCAAGAATTACAAAGACTTCCAAATTATAATCCAAACGATAGCCTAAAATGAAATACATAACCAAAGCATAAATGTCTAAAATCATAAATCCAATAAAGGGGTAACTAAACAAGGGTAGGTCCTTTAGCTCCTACTCTCAACACTCATGCCCAGCGTCCCACTTATAACCTGCCGCATAGAAAAGAAAATGCGGCTGAGCTAACGCTCAGTGAACAGATATAAACAAATGAAAGGTAATAAACATAAACGAAATGAATAAGTGAATGAATCCAAGAGAACCTGCTAACAAGATGTCATAAAGAATATGGAACATATGAAAAGGAATCAAAGCATAGTCAGATGAATATATAAAATGGATATCAATCATAAATAAAGGAAAATACCCAACAAACATATAGCAAATTATACATGGGAGTCATGATCTCCGATGTACCTAATGTGAAATGGGGTGTATTGCACACACTCAAGTCCATTCACTAATATATATATATGTGTATATATATATATATATATATATATATATATATATTATATCATAACTGAACTAAGTACCTAGGATGCATCCACATGCTCCTTTCAAAACAGATATACATATGTCAGTTCTAGACTAAACATACATACAATATACACGGGCCAGGTGCGCTATATGTAGCAATATAAACAAATGGGAACGCTGTGGACAAAAACCCATGGTATGTGTTAAATCACATACCTTTTCTTTATCAAAAACGGACTCAAAGGACCAAAAACTGATCAAAAATGCCAAAAATATGCTTGTTTTTGTGTTTGTGCATGTGCAGGTAACGGATATGAGAAAAGGACAAAAAGAAATACAAAACGGACAAAAACGAGCACGGGATTGGAAAGAGCGTGAAAAGCCGAAGCCGGGGATGAATTTCTACATTTTGGATCAAGCCTTAAACCAAAAATACCAAACTTAACCCTATTGATAAAACAACTTCACTAATGGTCCAAAACCTTTTACACCGTTAGTCCTTAACAGTTTGCATGGTTAGTCCCTAACTAACTAGTGTTAACTCTTTTATTAATAAAAAGACCAATCAGTAAACCCAATCCAACCAAAAGCCCAATCTAATAATAAAACCCGACCTACCCATTTAACCTTTACCCAAGTCAACTAATAAAACCCAGTCAAACAAAACAAAGGCGGGAATAACAGTTTATTACTGTTCACCGTCTCCTTCCCCAAACTTACCCCGACTCTCTCGCATCAATTAACCCAACTTAAGTACAATCACTCTTCTAGAAGGCTGACAAAGTAGAGAAATGACATCATATCAGTCCACCTTGGCAATTCTCAAGCATACGATTGGTCGAGGTGTGTTGGCACTCAATCCAAGGGTGATTGATGATTGGAGATGAATCAAGGGCCAAGATTGATGATGAGAAGACCTAGAACCATCCTTAGAAACCCTAGATGTATCCCTTGAAGGCTATAAATAGAGGCCTCCTCTCAAGTATAATTTGTCTTCTTCTTCTTTTTTGAGTGTCTTGTATTAGCTTATTTTAGTGTAATTTTTAGCTTATTGTCTTTTAAATTCAGTCTTTATTTCAAGTATTGTAATAATTTTAAAAGTCTTAATAAAATTCAGTTTATTTTATTTCATTGTCTCTTTTACTTTATTGCTTAAAATATTTTCTTATGGTTGAAATAAGCTGTTAATAAGCTCTATTACCTTCACTTATGCTCAAATAAGCTTTTCAATAGCTTTTTGTGAGTTTGAGTAGCCTTTGTTTAAATTTGAAAACAGTTTTGTTTGGAAATTCAGTTCTAAGTAAAAAATAAGCGGTTTGGAAGATAAGCCAGAAATGGAAGGGCTTATAGGTCTTTACCAGCTTATCACCTGATAAGCTGGAGCTTGTAGAGTAGCTCCTCGAGCCGATTTGATCCTTGTTGAGCTAGGATCAAGGTATTTCTTCAATTTCAGCCTTAAACTGCTTATTGCTTATTATTGTGCTTATTTGCTTATTACTTGCTTTTATTTGCTTATTATAGTCTTTTATT
Organism: Artemisia tridentata subsp. tridentata; assembly: GCA_021014915.2. Taxonomy (NCBI): domain Eukaryota; kingdom Viridiplantae; phylum Streptophyta; class Magnoliopsida; order Asterales; family Asteraceae; genus Artemisia; species Artemisia tridentata. Next base: position 181,709,577 of record CP139505.1, read on the forward strand.
GCTTTTATTTGCTTATTTGTTGTTTTAATCTTTATGCCTATATTGCATGTGGAAATCCTTATCTAATTCCACTCTTAACTCCACTTTTACTTGTTCAAACTTAATTCTTCTTTTGTGAATATTTTTTTTGAAAAAAAACAAAATACAAAATTTGAAAAACAAACAAAAACAAAATACAAAAATATAAAATTTCAAAAATACAAAAACAATATAAAAATGAAAAAATCCAAAAATATTCTTCTCACGACGTGCCTCTCGTATAACTGATATTCTATACGTTTCTTGAAATGTCATTCAACAATGATACGGACATGTACAGATGCTTGAGCGAGAGTTCTCTAAATTATTTTCAACACATGTCGTTTCTCAAAATTTTCTTCATAATGGCTTCTGGACACATAAGTTCAGGACCCGCACTTCAAAGAATGGAAAGTGCTTAATCAAAACAAAGGTTTTAAATATTCTTCAAGCACTTATCCTAAAAACATAATGGCTTTCGTATACTTCAGTACGAAACCCGAACATAAATGACGACTTCTGATTATTTCAGATCAGGACTCGTACGTTCAAAGATGAAATCATTTTCAAAAGTTCGAGTATAAACAAACGAAAATATTTCAAACAAAAACTAAATTCTCAAACAGTAGTCTTGAGCACCTTTTCAAGATTTTTCAAAAGATTTCTCAAAATCTTTCACATTAGTGCTCAAGATAACTCCCTCCAAACCCTTAATTGATTTTAAATTTTTGTTTGAAATACGATTTCATTAAGGGGGAGTATAAACATCGAAAATGTTCTAATTTCATGCAAAACAAATCCGTCTATCTCTCCAAAAGTTTTTCTATTACTCAGTTGATATAAAAAATATCACGATATGCTATTTTTGAGGGGGAGAAGACGTGATTAAAATGTAATCAAAATGTTTAAAGATCGTTGTAGAATCTCAAAAGAGCTCGACTAAGATATAACCTACGAATTGACGAAACTCAAATGTCAGTTGTAACACCCCAACCCGATAAGGGTAGAAGTATTACTTTATGGTGACATATCAAAGCAAACACAAACATATGACTAAATAATACAAAATGAATTTCAAATGTTACAAAGGAAGAATTGAAAATACAAGGTTACAAAGAGAACAAAAATAAATTCTAAGTTCTACAATTTGTAAACGTTCTAGTCATCTCTAATCCAGAATAGCTAGTAAGGTCTTCTAAGTCCAAAGCACTCTCCACTCATAACCCAGCTTCCAAACTAAAACCTGCCGCAGGAAAAGAAATGCGGCTGAGCTTAAAAAGCCCAGTGAACAGATATGTATAACATAACATAATGGTAAATAAGCATAAGCAACGAAGGAATAAGAATACAAAACGAAAAGCATAAACATGAAAGTCATACGAATTTTAAAGAGAACTAAGAATCAAGAATGCATGAGAACTGAATAGAGAATGAACCAAGAGAATAATGAAATAAGGGAAAAGTTCATATAAGGATGTGCCATAAGAACTCCATACATAATCCGTCAAATCATACTAAAGCATAACAAGTATACGAAGAGGGGAGACCTCTAAGTACTAAAAGTGTGAGAAGGAGTGTAAGGCACACACCACCTGGTCACCATACATACACATACATAAACCTAGGATGCATCCATACGCTCCCTAACAAAATATGAATGCCAGTACTGGACTGGTCACGCATATATAAAGTTGGCCAATAGTGTACACAAAATCATATCATATCATAAGGGGGAACGCCGTAGATCTATCACACCTCTACGGGAGTGTCATGTCTAAGGTGCCATCAAAGACATGGTCATGGTACCTCCACAACTAGTTAAGCTCAGGCACAGATCTATCATATCATAGCATACAACAATAACATACTAGCATGGCAAAACATAAGCATAGCATAGCAGAGACATTTAAATAAATGTCAGAATGAATCAATAAGAATGACAATCATAATCAAAGGTTCGAAATCAAATGGTTCATAGCAAGGTTCAATTCAAAGGTTTCTATCAAATGTTCATTTAAAGAAATCTTTTAATAGTGGTTTTCATAAAAATGATCTTTAAAATGGTTTTCATAAAGGTAGTCTTTAAAAGTAGTTTTCATAAAAGTTAGCAAGATTCTATATAAAAATGGTAGCGCATCATGCTCATAACATTGTTTTAAAAATGGTTTTTCTCAAAACATTTCCATGATACAATTAAGAAAGGTTTTCACATCCAGTTACAATATCAAATGAACCTTCAAAGCATCAAGTGATTCGAATACTCATGTCATAGGGTAACGAATGAATTATGCCAAGTATCATATCACAAGGGTCATAATGAACGAATGTCAAATGGATCATCATAACAACGAAGAATATCAAACGAATGAATCAAAGTACAGGGGATCATAGCAATGGCTTAAGGGAATCTTATAACGAATCAAAGATCAAGATCAAAGAGTCATGAGGATGAAAGCACCCTTACTGAAAAAGGGTAGAATATCTGTACCTTATACCGCAAGTGAAAACACAACTAGAAACGAAAAGATCGGAAGTAAACTCCATCTTCAGCAAATCTACACGAATTTATGATCGTCTGATTAATAACTTATCTTAAATCAGATTACTTATTTTAGTCGACTCTTCCATTTTAAGTAGTCTTCTATTTTAGGCAGGTTTCCCGAATTAGTAAGTTTCCATAATTAGAAGGTTTCCATATCTAGAAGCATTAGTCATAAATATTCAAGTTTATCCCTTAATCAATTTGAGGTAGCAATGTGACTATATTAATAGTTTAAGGTTCATAACGTAGCTTTCATAAGTGTTAGGGTTCATTATGCAAATACAACAAGTTTAGGGATTATAGTGTCATTATGGTAAGATTAGGGTGTGAAATGTAAATATTATAAAGTTACATATTTTCACAAGTTAAGCCCTTTAGTTTAGAAAAATGACAATTTAAACCCTTTAGTTTAAGAAATATACACATAACATTTTTTTAACCTTTTTAAACCCTTAACAGTTTTTATATACGAATTTGTTATGTTTAGACGAATTTATGAATCATATAAGAACTCAGAAATAAAATCCACAAAAATTCACACACGTACTTTAATGTCTATAGAACCCCCACTAATTTTTCCAGAATTTATTAGCTAGTATAACTATAGTCTAAAAATCCCTTAGGCCAACTCGTCCAGATTCATGATCAGATTTTACATACGAAAAGTTTGTATTTCTTTACCCCATCAAAATAATTTAGAAAAATCTACAAAAATTCTAGTAATTACTAAACATATGAAATATGAATCCTGAAAAAGTTTATCCTCTAATTCGACATGGTTTGAAAATTAAAAATCAAGAACACGGACTGATTTTCCAGATATCCGAATTCAGTTTTGACTCTTGAACTTGTAAAATCAAAAAGTATATCTTTCCGACCTCTAAAAATTACAAGGCTTATATATTCAGAAAGCTCTTTTCTTAAACTTAATTTTGCACCAAAGAATCACTCAAAAATACATCACTATCACCAAGATCCACCCCTTTCAATTCAACCTAAATTCCTGGACAGTAACCTAGGGTTGATGATTTTATGTTCAACATTCCAATGACTTATCTATTCGTACAAAGCAATCATGTGTGATATAGAACCTATATAGGTCGACTCTTATATGGCTTTAAAATGTTCAAAACAACTCGAATCAAAATAATAACAATGAGCTGATTACATAGGGTTTCAAGGATCGTTAGTTTATGTGAAACAAGTCATGATTTTATGCGATTCTTTTTATGATTTAAGTGCATTAATTCGACAATAACAAACAAGGAACAAATCATGAATTAAGCAAGCAAAGTTGTAGTGAACAAGGACGATATAAGTCACCCTTGTAGATCAACCCGGAGGAGAAACAAGAACAAATGGTAGGTGTTGCACTCTACCTGTCGAGCGAGACAACCCACGAACACCACCTATAGCAATACACGAACACCATGAATTCCTTGCTTGTTTGTTTGGTTGGATCGAAAAGGAGGACAAGAAGGGCGGCCGAATGGTTGTGTTGGGGTTAGGGTTTATTTGAAAGCTTTGGAAATAAAATAAAAGTGTAGGTGTGATGATTCAGTTTGAAAGAACCGAGTGAAGGGATTCCTCAAAGTTAGGAAACTTGCAAATCTTGTGGGATTGTGATATAAATTAATTTTAATGCATTCTTATCCCCTACTTGATTCTCTAGCTGAATTTTTGTGGTTGGTTACAATGTAAGTCGCCTACTATTTTCATAGTGTGGAGAATTATTTGTTTGGTGCCAAATTAAATTATAATTCAAAGTCTTATATTAACTTAACTTGTTAGATAACTTAGGTTTTAATTATCTTAGGTTAAGTTCTTAAAAGTTCAAAATTAGAGGGTATTTTGGTCATTTCGGATTGTGGTAATTTTGGGGTTTTACATCAGTAATCGAAAAGACTTGTCCTGGACGGGTAATAATTTCAAGCTAGTCTAACTAGTGATGTAAGCGTGTCTCGAATAGGACTTGTCTAAGTAGAGTGTACCGTCTCGAGAGACTTACTTTGAACTTGACCAGGACGGGTAATAATTTCAAGCTAGTCTAACTGGTAATGTAAGCGTGTCTCAAATCGGTCATGTTCACTGAAAATCGATCAATTCAAAAGTGCGAACTCTACCCAACATGTGTCAATCTATCTTTAAACTTATGAGCACATGTGAAGGGAGAGTATTTCAGAAAATGCAAAACTCTCGAAGTGTTAACAAAAATATATTTTATAATTATAAACACTTTGAGAGATTTTACAAAAGGTTTTATGGCATGTGATCAATGAACCGGAGTGATCTACCCAAGGACAATTCCAATAGATTAGAATTAGAAGTCCTTATGTATGATTAAAAAAAATGAGTAAAGTGATGAAAGGAGAAAGAAAGGGTTGAAGAATTAAAAAGAAAAGTTTATGAAAGGGTGAAAAGAAATAGCCCTCCATGAAAACTTAGGAACAGAAATCGGGTCAATACATCTGCTATCGGTTATCACAAAGATGATACCGGTATTGAAGACAAGACGTCATGAACCAAGTGACGCGATGCACAAACCCTCCTAGCCACTCAAGTATATCTTAAAAGATATTTGTTTCATTTCTCACGGAGAACCTTGCATAATTTATCGACCTCTCACTCCAAGATGTGTTGATATTGAAAAGGTGGCACTCTGCTCCATGCCTCCGACTACTAAAACTAAAATGCACTTAATCGAGTCTAGAGCCATGAGATTCATTAAAAAGATCTCTTAGGATACACTTCCAAAACATACACTTGTGTTCGCCAAAAAGGACACCAGTTGTATAAGAGTCTTTATGGGATCGTCGGATCTTGCCACATACATCATGATGATTGTTACTATGTTTCAAACGGTCTACAGTCGTGGAGTGATACTTCGGTATACTTCAGCAGCTCACCTGAATTGTGGGTATACTTCGGTATATCTGTCGTAAGCCTTCTTGAGGGTATCCGATTCAGGAACAACCTTTGTAAGGATTAGAGAGAGTTTTCACACTATGCTGTTAATTATCTCAAAATCTGAGCCTGTAAGTGCTGGAAATCCCGCCAAGGAGATTCCTTTCACGATCGAGGTCTGAAGACGTAGGTCGTTACTTGGATTTATCCAATGTAATGATAACTGTCCCTAACGGGATTTGGACAGCTGATGTGCCCGACCAAGGTGAGTGGAATCAAGACATTCATCAGTAAAACAATCGTAGTGGTCTATTCTCTAAGAAAAGTCCACCATGATCGATTGGTATTTTCAAGTAACATTATTTATGCAGGTACTGATGATAGTCCCTTGGAGAAAGACCGTACACCATCATTTCATTCATCATCATCTTCAACTCCACATGCTCATACCAATATCCTCATCAAAGATCAAGTCATAATGTTCAAGACAAAGTTTCACTTCAAAGTCAAAGATCAAGATGTCAAAGAACAAATTTAAGAAATAAATGAGGATTACATTATTATGAACACCAAAGCTTTAAAAGAAGTATGAGTATGTTGGAGAAAGCGCCAAGACAAGATATTTGTAGATGTTGATCAAAGGCAAGAATGATCAAGAGTCATTTATCCAAGATCACAAAGCATGAAGGAACAAAGAATCAAGATAATTCTAAGATATTTCACGAAGTTCAAGATGACGAATGACATCATCACAATGAAGCATCTAAAGAATGACATCCCTTAGGGGGAGATTGTTAGACTTAGTGAAAGTGATTGTCATTCTTAGATTAGTGACTCGTGAATTGCATTTATCTTTTAACGATTGTAAACGGTTTATGTAAGTTGTAAAAACCGTAAGTCATTCTATTTTGTCTAAAACACTAAGCTATCCTACATTGGTCTAGAAGGGAAACCATGTAAGGGTTCCTTATCTATAAAAAGGAACCCATAACCCTCCTTTCTATGTGTGGAATACTAGGGGTAAGGTTCTAGGTTTTCTCCAATTTCTTCTATCTCATCTTCTTCCTTATCTTAATATAATATTCTCTTTTCTCTTCTACTTCTCATCTCAATCTATTCTTTAATCTTTATATGCGTGAAATGATATGGTATTTAGGGTCCTACAGTATCTTTTTTCAAATGGATTAAAAGTGAAATACCCGAAAAATTACAAAGACCAAAAATTGTAGTAAACTCTATTTTCTATTTTCTTACTAGTTCTAAAAGTTAAAATTTTTACTTGCCATTAAGGAAAAAAAAAAAAAAAAAACTGACACAAATAATTAAACATCTTTTGACTATCTAGTTATCATAAGTTTAACACATCTATTTTTATGTGTTTATTAAACGTGAAAATGAACAAATAAGCAACTTCTAATTAGTTTAACACTATTGGTGCGTTTGATTTTGAGGAAGGAATTTTGAATTTAACTTTACAAATAAATGTTTGGTTGATAATGTATACCGTTTTAAAATGACTAAGGGGCTGTTTGATAAAAAAAAATATGATTTAGTGCTGAATGAATCAAAGCTGCTGAATGATTCCAAGATGCTGAGTGAACCTGATTCTGAGTGAAAATGATTGTTTGATGTTTGTTCTGAATGAGCAATCTAAGTTGCCTGAAATTACCAATTTAACCTGCTGTCTGATTTTGTATGGAACAAAATAAACCATTTGATAAAAAAGTTATTAACTCGAATAAAAATATAATATAAAGAAAGTAATATTGGAATAAACAAAAAAAAAAAGTAATAGTCTTATCGAAAGATCATAAAACAATATAAATTACGAACTAATCTTATGTTGAAGCATTTAATAATAACTCATTAGCAATCTGATTACGGAGATTAGCCATATATTCATTGCCTTGGGGACCCCATTGTGTGTCGTCCATGCCTTGTCCCCCACTTCCTTCACCTTGTTCTTCAGTAGTAAACATGGTGTTTGCATCATTCTCCAAAAATAATTGATCGTGAATATACGCGGGGATCTAAAACTAGTAGTGTTCCTATATCAACTGTCGAGTTTTGGTCTTTTCTAATAAATGAATTAAATTTGGTTCTGAATTAAAATGAGTTGTTTGACAGATGTTTTAATTGACGCTTTGAATGACACAAATTACTAATTTAACCTCGGGTCATACATAATGAAATATACCTTTTAATAGATGGTCTCAACTTACCATTACGTACAAAAATTAAAAAAAGAAAAGAAAAAGAAAAAAAAGTAATGCGATTTAATATTGTCCACTCTTTTGATTCACAAATTGTGATATAGCGTACAACCGATTTAGATTCTATAATTAAATAACTAAAAATGCCATAAGGTACAAATACTCCTTAAAAAAATAGGCAAATAAAAAATTAATATTAAAAATAAGAGTACATAAGTGAATTCTCACATCAGTGAATGGTTTTCCACCCATTCTCATGCAAAATCGTACAGAGCCCATTGGAATGAGTCAGCGGTCTATTTTTATTTATCAAACAAGGAAGCTACTGACCGAATCAAAGGCAACCTCTGAGTCACCCAATTAAGTGCCTTTCAAACACCCCCTAACAAATCCATGAAAGATGGTAAAGTTTTGCACAAAACTTTTGAGGCCACTTGTTTATTCTTTTACATTTTTTTCTTTATATTAATTGTAAAATAATATTTTTTTTAATGTTAGATTTACTATAGAATAATTTTAACAAATATAATTTTTCTCTACAAATCAAAACCAAATCCCAATCGTAAACTAAGGCGCTGTTTGGTTTCCAACTTTAGGTTGAGTTTTCAACCAAAAGTACACTAATTAATTGTTTGGTTAAAAAGAGAGAATTACAAATTGGCCATCAACCGCACTGACAGCTACTATTCAAAATACCATTTATATGCTCGACATTAGTGGTTTTAGTGGACTCTCCATTACCTTTTCTCTCTATCTCTCTCCTCTTTACTTCTCTCTGTCTCATATTTTTTATTATAAAATTTATTTAATTTATATATTTTAATATACAGCAGTTGAAAAAGACCATAAATACCCCTCTCAAAAAGGAATACTCAAATTCTAGAGTGTCTACATTTGTCATTTTACAATACATTAATTAAGGAAATTTGCAAAGCTTTCGTTGAAAGCACCCTTTTTATCGGATATTTTTGTTAAAACCGAAAAATAAACCGGACCCTCCCTCCCCATTTTCGACTCGCACCACCCACAACCTAAACCCTAACCCAACATTTAACCCACTCCTTCCTTTCAACCATAATAATTCACCAAGCAGTTTTTGTTTCAACCATCTTTGTTTTAAAAAAAAAAAAAAATACTTTCATCATTTGAAAAGTATCAAAGCATCTCCAATACTCAAGATCTGTAATCAAAATACACTCCTTATATTGCAAAAAGTTATGAATTTTAATTACACAAAAAACTTATAATCGATTGTTAATCCCACGAAACCAATAAACATCAGTTTTTGTGTTTCTCCATCTTCTTCTTCACAGGTTCCTCTCTCTCTCATATCCACTAGCTAGAATCATGTAAATATTAATATATCTTCTTTTGAATTGTTTAATTTTTTGATGTGTTACTTTGGTGCTTCTCTAATTTTACATTGATTCTAAGCGGGTGACAATATATTTATTGGTTCTTCTTGATATGGAGGTTAATGATCCGTTTCTTCAAGTCTTACAAAAATGATGGCTTGGGCTGTTAAGATCCCCGTGATATGTGCTTCTGGATTAACTGCAGTTACTGCACCAATGGCCATAACGGCAAAGGCTGCAGGAGTGGTAAGAACATATTTTTAATTTCTTTCTCACTAATAAAAATCTCAGAAGTATATTATATAATAGGTTTGTTAACATGAAACTCATTATGCAAATCTACACTTAGTTTAATTCACATGTTCAAAAAACATTTTGACTCAACTTTTGTATTCTAATGTTAGTGATTATGTTGTTTCAGCCAGAAGGTAAAGGGAAATATTGCTCAAATGAAAATGGGTTAAAGTTTATTTTGGTTGTGTTTTACTTCAAATGGGTCAAATATAATGATAGCTAAAAGGGAAAATGGGTTAAATGTCGACCAAAGTCTATTTTACAGCATACGACCTTCTAGATTCTCATTCAGATTATACCTTTCTTTAAAATTGTTGCAATATTACATTGGTAGTCATGATAGCCTATAATTTATTTTATTTTATTTATTTATTTTTTAAAAATGACAAAAAAGTGTTCACGGGTCAATCCTTTTGACCGAGCTGGATAAGTGCTCGAATACATTAAGAAGAAAGCAATGTGGGACGGATTGCAAAGTTAAAATCTGATCTCCAGGGTTTAATAAAAAAAAAGGGATCAAGTTGAGTTCTTAACTGAGAGCAATACCATATTACACTGGGTAATTGAGGCAACCGATATAATTGCTATTCCAATTGATGTAACAGATCGGGTTGAAAAGGTTAAGTGGTGTGCCACGTATTTAAATGACTGTCGCGTTGCAAAAGTGTCGGCTGAGAAGGAGTTGGGAGATGAAAAAGATAAACCTGGTAAGCTGGCAAGCCCATTGCAGCAAGTGAAACTCAAGGTTCGTACATGTTTCTTATTAAATTTATAGATACAGATTTAGCGTCGGAGTTACATAGAGTTGGGTCGCTTTGTGTAGTATTAACTATTATACTATATAACCTCAACCACTAATAAAGGGAAAGGAAAATGCAAGTGATTTTTTTTAATCATTCAACATATTTATAAAATTACGTTTACGTATGCACCCAGTACCCAAATATGACTCCAAACCAATGTAAAAAATATGTCGTATTCACTACTGCTGGAAGTAAATTTACATAATGTCAATTAAATCATTCTGGGGAGATGCTCATATAATATAAAATGAGTTGCTTGTGAGTAAATTTTCTCACAAGCAACTTATACATCTACTAATTGTTTGAGTTTTATTGATGAATACGAGACAGTAGCTTTACACAACTCTTACTCTTTTGTAGATATCCGAAAGTCGCCTATGTTAAAGTTCATGACTTCATCAGGACCATTTCATGACGCAAAGGATTAGCCATTCGAGATTGTTTGGTAAGTTATTGAACTCACCTTTTTTTATCATGACTTGATGCCAAGATGAAATTTTTATGGAAGATGTAGTTAAGTTCAAGATGTTAGATATGTTTTTGTACATCTATTTTTAATATGTTAAATATATTATATAATGAAATTTTAAATTATTTTCATATGCAGCTAATTTGTATGATTTTGATGATGATAAGGTATTATATTTATTGTTTGTTCTTATAATGGTAATTATTAAGGACGAGGAAAAATAGTGTGCGCGCTGATGCAACTATCAAACCATAAGGTTTCTTTGCAGTGTTTTTTTAAACGGCACCTCTAATAGTAAGCCGCTATCTTAATTCTATTTGGTTGCATGCACATTTTCTTATTTGGTTGTTTGTAGATCATATTTCAGTAGTACAAGTTTTTAATTACTGATTTTTTTAGCTGTTTAGTTTGTATTCAGCATATGATATAATTCTTTCCAAAGAAATTAAAAAGATTCTTATGATTTTCCAACCCATTATACTTGCTAGGTAGTTGCAAGTAATGGTCAAAACAAATATTGTTGGATACTGCATAATAACTGTTGAACTCCATATAGAACAAAACATTTAGAAGGAAGGAAGTATCAAGAATACATTAAATGCAAAGTGTATTTAGTTTGGCTCCTACTTAAGTGAAGAATGTTTGCTTTATGTTAAAATAATAGTTTATAATTTTGTATTGCTGATACTGATAGTTGATTTGCATTGGTATAGGAGTATTGGAATGTACAAATTTATGTTTACAGTTTGGTTTATTCGGTTCCATATGGAATATGTTCAATGGTGATCTGATTTAATTATGTAAACAAGTTTGTTTATAGCACACTATCAGTATCACTACAATTTACAGTTTTTTATATGTTTGCATATCATGAGCGTGACATCATGGCAGAGTCGGATGGTCTATTTGCTAATTATTTGTACAAGATCCTAGAATATTACTTTTCTTATCATCTTGATGCATATAGCATGAAAGGTATGTATTTCAAGATAACGAATTACTGTATTTAGCTTTTGTAATGATACCTTTTGTATTAAAGTAGGCATTCAGTTCATCAGCTGATGTTAGTGATGGTACATTTATGTAGGTGTTTACCTTCACGATCCAACATCACTCCTTGCAGCTGTTAATCCTTAACTAATGACATCCACAGAGTTGTTGTTAGAGTCCAGACAAGTGGAATCACAAGGGGCCTAACATTGTTTTATAACAAACATAAAAGGTGCAAAGATAATTTTATTTTAATTCCTTAGTATTTCATTTTCATTAAATAGTACATGACTTAATTTCTAGAACACTGTGTGGAAGGTAGTATGTCGATCTGTGCTATTTTGGTTGTTAGGTTATGATATATAGTCATGTGAAAACTATTTTTAACGGTGGAATTAGGCTAAAATTAGGATTTTAATACTTATTTGGTGCAGAATTATGCGTTAATTATGATACTCTGTTGAATGAACCATAGGCTTATATTATTTAAAGGCTTATTTAGTTCTAAATGGAAATCTAATCATTTGAAAAGTATTGTGACTAAATAGAAAAGTACAATCTTAACCCTCAGTATAACTCAAAGCCATGCACACTTATTCTCGTGTTTCTTTTAGTTACTCCTAATGTACAATTTCACTTGCCAATTTTTAATTTAAATTAATTACTTAACCATGTGGTGTGCTGTTGTTAAATCATGCATGTTTTAAGAGGTGGCAAAATGGGTGGGTCGGGCGGGCTCGAGCCACGGGTCAAATGGACTCATATTATACGAAACGCTTTAGAAAAGACCCCCAAAAAAAAAAAAAAAAAAAAAAAAAAAAAAAAACCAACCTAACACCTCATTTATATTAATATTTTATATTAATAAGTTTAAAAAAAAAAAAAAAAAAAAAAAAAAAAAAGCAATTGTCATGTTCTCCAATTGAGAGAAAACATGTGCCCATTAATGCCTATTTAACTGAGGGAAAGGGTCATATACATCCATTTCAAAATGTCTTTGACCTTCTTATATGTTCTTATTATGCAAGGTTTCACGAAGAGACTGAATGGTGCAACAAACCGACGGTGAAGGTGGCAGTTACTGTTGATGCTCCTGCAGCTGTCAAATTGGTTATGGATCGCCTCATGCACTCATAACCTCCTCATTATACATCACAGTTGTTCACATATCGTAAGACCACTTGGGTTACCGATGAATAGGAGTGCAAGAAACGGAGCTCAGTTGAAGCCGCTAGATCAATTTATAGTTATGCACTTGCTACGATACTAACTTATAAGAGCATATAGATTAAAGAAGCCCAACTTGAGAAGGCTTATAACACTTGGGGGTCACTTGATGTCCTGCTTCATAAAGTTGTAATAAAGAAAAGTTGTAACACCCCAACCCGACAAGGGTAAAGATATCACAACAATGGTTTCATATCAGATCAAAACGAAGCATACATCTATAGTAATACAAGAATTCTCAAATGTTACAAATGAAATACAGATACTACAAAGTTACATATGAACTTCCAATAAATACTAATTCCGAAATAACAATAACTTCTAGTCATTTTTAAATCCAGAATCGCTATTAAGTCTTCTAAGTCCAAGGTACTCTCCACTTATTCCCAGCTTCCTACTAAAACCTGCCGCAGGAAAAGAAATGCGGCTGAGCTACGAGAGCTCAGTGAACAGATATAACGATAACAAACAGTAAAAGAGAATAGTATCGAATAACAGAAACAAAGGTCAAACAGATGTAATATGGTTCAAGGGATAAGTCAAAGAATAAGTATAAAGGAAGGAGAAAAGGGATAGTAATCCACCACGAGCCCAGAAACAGATCATATCATATAGTAACCATAAATCTTCAAATCATATAGAGGGGAGACCTCTCAGATAATCAGATAATATGAGGGGTGTCCTCATTCTTCAAATGGAGTAGCTAGCTCCCAGATATATGTGAAAGGCGTGTATTGCACACAAGCACCAGTCACCAGACAAATCGTATCAAATCATGTTAAATCCACTAAACAGAACAGATCTAGGATTGCAATCCATACGCCCCCCAAAACATATATAATCCATAATCAAAGTAATGCGCATATTATAATCAGAATGGGGACGGTGTGAGGAATCACTCACCCACACATGAGTCATGCCAGTGGTGCATCACAGACATGGACATGGAACCCCCATGCCTAGTGTCACAGAGTTTGGCTCGGGTATCAAACTAAGAGTCAGATATCATATCAAATCAGAGTGTCATATCAAAAGGTCCATATCAAATGAGTTCATAACAGATGGTTCATAACAGATATATCAGATGTAATGCCAAAGGTCTAAATCAGAGTTTACCAAATCAAGGTTCATATTAAGTAATCAAGTCAAGGTTCAGATCAAAAGTTCATTTCAAAAGTTTCTATCAAAAGTCCATTTTAAACAATCCTTTATTCATGATTTTCATAAAACGATCCTTTAAAGTGGTTTTCATAAAAATAATCTTTCAAAACGGTTTTTATAAAGATAGTCTTTAAAATATAGTTTTCATAACATTTTATATAAAAGTAGTTTCGCATCATTTATAAACATCTTTTTAAAATGGTTTTTCTCATAACATTTCCATAGTATAATTAAAAAGGTTTTCATAACATAGGTTCATAACAAAGGTCATATCAGATGGGATCAACAGAGAAGGTTCGAGCAAAGGGAATCATAGCAATGGCATCAGTTCAGAAACTAACGGATCAGAAAATGAAAGAGATCATGAGAAACCTTATAAGGAAGGTCAGAATATCTGTACCTTTTTAGCAGACAGGCAAACAGACACAGATAGCAAATACAGGAAGAAATCAGGATCTCTCCTTCTTCACACCTAAAGGAGAAGAATACAGGATTACAGAGGGGTTCAAGTCCAGATTACCATTTTAGTTATCTTTCCACTTACTCATTCAAGTTACTTTCTATTTTTGGCAGGTTTCTCAGAATTACAATATTAACCCTTCAATATTTACCATATTACAAGTTATACCCCTTAAATAATTTAATTTACAATTTCCACCCTTTGGTTTATTAATTTACAAAATAAACCCTTTAATTATATAATTCACAATTTAACCCTTTCCATAATTATATTAACACCTTTAGTCCATAATTTTACCAAATTACACTTTAAACCTTTTAGTTTAATATAAGTACGAATTCAACCTCAATTATATGGAATTTACACATCAATTCCTTCAAGTTAATTTACTTACAAAACAAACCCTTTTTGTTACTTTAAATATAAATCCGATCCAATATTATTCATATTTACACATTTTACCTTCAATTAATCAAAAGTACATTTTATAACCCTTAAATTAAAGTTACCGAATTCAACCTTCAATTTCCAGAATTTACAAGAATGGTCCCTTAATTTTAGAAATTTCAATTCGGATTTCATAATTCATACGGTTTTCATTTAAATCCCCATCTTACGATTTTGACACAAAACACCCTCATTTACATTTCATACATGTTGCCCCTGATTCATAGTGTATTACAAAAATAACCCCCTTAGTTTGAATAATTACAAAACATTCCCTTAACTATTTTTATTTCAATCGGTACATACTTATAACTAACAAATTCAAACCCTAATTATCCAAATCATTTAGTAATCATTACAACATCATTATTATACATAAAAAGTCCAGATTTAACCACCTAAACCCTAGTTTGAAATGTTCTTGGGGTTTTTCATATTTTCCTTTTATATTTCATGAAATTCGATAACTCCAAAAGTTCACCACGACTCATATAAGCTTCCAAAATTCGAATACATATTTTTCCCAGGTTATGAGATGTATAATGAACTCATAAAAATTATAGAAAACGCCCAGAACAATCGTATAGTATATTTTAGATTTTAGATACATTTTTTATATCAATAATTTCCACGGCTTATTTAGGCTTCTATAAAATGTTCTATCATTTTTCCCAGGTCATATACATTATATAAGGTCCAAATAAAATAATTATATCACCCAAAAAATTCGTATGAATTGTTTAGAGTTTTATTGCGTTTTTAGGGTTTATAATACATAAAATTACAAACGATTTATAGATCATGCATGGTTCGACTTTAGCATTTTATATGAGACTTATATGATGTAGGGAACATGAGAAAAATACCAGGACGATTATAGAACATGTGGAGATAGGCGCACGAATTTGTGTCACTCGGATGGATAAATCGACAAGAGGAAAATCACCACGCCCACACCAGCCACTCCACAGCCTTAGAACCATTTTTCCCAGACCATATACAACATAGAGAACGTAAGAAAAATGACAAATGAATTTTAGAAGGATCGAACGAATTATTTGGAATAATACCTTACGATTTGCACGGTTTGACAAGAAAAAGCACTACGATCGAACCAAGCCAAACACGAACCAAAACTTATTTTTCCTAGCTTCTTTACTTGATGAAGAACCCTAGAAAAATGCTCCACGAATTTTATATGGCCGGATGAGAGCTTTTGGAATTTTTGTGTGTGTTTGTTCTAATCGAAAATACTTTTTAGGGTTTGTTATAGAGTTTGTTTTTCATAAAGGGATAAGGCCGAGTAGGGAGGGGGGGGGGATATGGGCTGGCCAAATCATAGGTATTCAAGACCCAATCAATTTGTAATAGTTTCCTTAATTTATTTTGCAATTTAAATGTTTTTAGTTTTATTAATAAAGTTTAAGTAATTAATATACAAAATATATTTTCGGTACAACATGTGACACAATTAATTTTTGGTACTTCTCAAAATGTCAAATGTGATCCTGGAATAAATTTTACTTCATATTTTACTCATCTCCCGAAGTTTGGAATTTATTTGGTAATTTATAAGCTTATTATTCAAAGTTTTAGTTCGTAGGGGCCTTTTGGTCTTTTTACATGTTTTCAGATTTTTGGGTTTTACAAAAGTAGTTGGCTAGGTATGTGAATGCCGCTAGACATATTCTTTAGGAGGCGTATCGAGCTATTGTTGATTCTGAAGATATCTGGCTTGCTGCATTCAAGCTGGAGTTTGAAAATAACAAGCTTGAACGGGCCAGAATGCTTATAATGATTCCCTTAATTTTTCAAGTTATAGTTAAAGCTTGGTCAACTTGAGGAAAAGTTGGGCCGCTTAACATAAGCAAAAGCGGTATACGAGTGGGTTTGAAACAGTGCCAATATTTAGCTCTTCTTTGACTCTCACTTGCAAATTTTGAGGAGAAAATGAGCGGGTTGAGTAAGGTTTGAGATATGCTCTTAGTGGCTAGAAAAAGGAACCCACAAAACCCTGAATTGTGACTTAGCAAAGCCAACTTCACGGTTTGGTTGAGGTATTGGAACTGGCCATTGGACTCGGGGTTACACGGTGTGGCGTGTGAGTGTTTGAGTGATATAGAGCCAATAGTAGTCTTTTAAATTTTTTATCAATCATATTAGCATATTATGCTCACAATTTCTTATTCAAATCAGTAGTTCATGATGTAGCTATTAATAATTCAGATTTGAACTTTTCTTTTCCGCTGTTTTAGTTTTCAAAGTTATGAATAATTCTGATTTGAACTTGGAGTGAGCCAGAAATTAAATTTGCAGGGCTTGCAAATCTTACCCGTAGAAAAGCTAGATTCTAACTATCCATAAGCTTGATTCTTTTACTTTTTCTTATAGCTTAAGAATATTGTCGTGTTTATGAGCTCAAATCATGATAAGACGTTTATATTTTCTAATTCTATGAAGTGTTACAGACACAAGAGTGTGCTAGATACTTATAAAAATATATTTACTATTCCAGGAAGTACCCTATATTCCTATAACACATGTATGTTGTCTACTTATTTGGATATATTATATAGTCTCAAAGAACTTGATGTTTATGAAAGGATAAGAGTGATGATGGGAAGCATAATGGTTAAGAATATGTTAACACTAAAGAGAAACAAAGATTAATATGTAAACACCAAAGAGAAATAAGAAATATACATTTGCGTCTATAATATATTCTCGACAATATTAACGCTACATGAATCAATCATTGGTTAAATTTCCGTCTATCATATATTCTCGAACAATTCATATCTAACATATCATGTATACACATAATCTCGACAATCGGTCACTTATAAACAAATTTCTTTTCATAATAATAACAAAACTACTTCACGGTTTTCAATTTAATCCCGTGAATAACAAAACTATTTGTGTGTTATTTGAATTCACGACCATTTAGATGAGTGGATTAGATGGTTTAAAAAATGGGGCAAAAATTTAAAACAAATTGTACATGCTAATGGGATTGGAAAAGGTTTGCATATGGGTCAAGAAAACACACAGTGCAAGTTGATATAATATTTTTCATTTTCAAGTTTGAGCTATCTATTTTTATTAATGAATCGTGTTTATCTTATACTTTTAGCATTCTATTTCACTTTTAGGTTTTTCGAAGAGTACTAAGAAGATTACAATTGGCTGCAAAACACGTTCATACATACATTGAAATGTGTGTACATTTACGTTACATACTTGATCATGGCAGTGAGCTAATTTGAAGCAAATGAGATACGCGGGTGTAGTATGGGTAGAATAGAGTGTAAACCGTGTTTACGAATTAATATTTACGGGTTAATAAAGTATTAATGCTTCTAAGGTTATTACATGTAACGCCCCGTGGCCACTTATACCAAAAATGTTGTCTTTATACGCGGAAACGAATGACTGAAACGGACTCATACAATTTCTTTAATTAATGACCAGAACATATGACATTTGACCTTCTAAACATGCTTGCAAAAACATCTACACAAAGACTCTTCAAAACATTTGACACAACTTTTCTAAAACAAACAGACAACCCTTCTGAGACCAAGATACGCCGCATCCATTTCTAGGGATACGCCGCATCGAGGCTGAGAGACAATGCGCCGTATCTATATAAAGTGATACGCCGTATCATCCTAAACACGGATACGCCGCATCTATTGAATTAGATACGCCGCATCGACCCACTGAGACCGAAATTTACAAGAAATTGACTACGTTGCGCCGCATCCCAACAGGAGATGCGCCGCATCACCTGATACGCCGTATCTCAGAGGAGATGCGCCGTATCTACCCTGCATCACAGAAATCTGGACAGACCCTACTGATCAAAATATGCAATTCCAAAAACATTCAAAATCCTCGGCTGGAAACCCGACCTCCCGGACTCGAAACTCGACGAAACTTTCCAGAATCCTTTAATATGTCCGTAAGTTAAATTTCATGCAAAAAACATTACTCGTTTGACCACTCGGAATAGTACCTCAAAATTCGACGGGTTATGCATAATTTCCCAAAATAACCCATTACACTACAAGACCATTTATACTACTACTAATTCACAAATAACTTGACCATAACCATTTACTTAACATATCAAAAGCGTTTCATACAT
The DNA here is from genome assembly GCA_021014915.2 of Artemisia tridentata subsp. tridentata. Classification (NCBI taxonomy): domain Eukaryota; kingdom Viridiplantae; phylum Streptophyta; class Magnoliopsida; order Asterales; family Asteraceae; genus Artemisia; species Artemisia tridentata. The sequence continues at coordinate 181,728,613 of CP139505.1, forward strand.
AGATGACCCGTTATCATCTCAAAATGGGTAGAAATAGGCTTATACCAAACACCCCTTAAATGTATACTTAAACTTTACAAGTTCTAATTTAGACTCCATATAAACACAAGACCGTGGACTAACAAAATGACCATACGAAAGAAGTGTACCCATGACACAAAAGAACGCTTGGGGGATTCCAACCTCAATATGCTTGGTCCAAAAGAGAACGGTCTTCTACTATATAAACTCTTACGCCTTATCCTTACCTTTGCTCGATCCTTCGATACCTATCAAGAAAAACATCACCACTAAACACGTAAGCGAAATGCTTAGTAAGTACATGGCATAACAAGCTAAACATCATATATAACCATAACTAATCTAACCACTAGTTAAGGTAGCGATATAGGGGCACTTACCTCACGCCAACATAGTCGGCCTAAACACGATCAACCCATAAGGTTGAACCTCATCCCATAGTTAGCCCAACGACTAACTAAGCTACACCTAGAATGGATCCATACTAGCTAAAGCACCCTATACCCTATCCTTCATCATTACCATGTAAACAAACATGATAAAGCTAACACATAAACCATTATCATACCAAGATATGATAAAGCTACACAAGACATGCTATAACCAATGTACTTACCTTAATCCTTAAGCTCAAATCACACTAACAATAGCTTCCCCACTTCTTACTTGCTTCCTATAACATAATCATCTCAAATTAGAGACTAATTAACTAGCTAATCATGAAATTATCAACACTTGATCATTATGATCAAACATGAACCCTAATTCACAATTTGGGGAAGAACACTTACTTGATGGGAAATGCAATTGAGGGTTCTCAAGGCTTGATTAATCACTTAAAAATGGAGGATTTAAGCTTAACTAGAATCTTGCTCTTTCCCTCCTATTTTCTCTTATAAGCCGACCTTCACAAAGGATACCACAAGAAACTCCTGGACATTTCTAAAATTATCTAGGCATAAATATTTATTAATTAAACTTTGCCCAAATGGCAATATTAGCCCTTCTAGTTCTATTCTTTCCAATATGCCCTCTCATTTATTATTTAGCTAACTAATATCACAAGACTTATAATATACAACATTTAATATTTACATAACTAGTACCTTATCGGGATACGGGTGTAACAATTCTCCCCTCCTTAAAATAAGATTTCGTCCTCGAAATCTACGCTTGGAATAAATGAGGATACTCCTTCCTCATCTTCTCCTCTAGTTCCCATCTAATGCTTGTGCCTTTACGATGTCTCCATTGCACCTTCACTAACGGAATTTCTTTGTTTCGAAGTTGCCTCACTTTCCTTCCTAAGATCGCTTCCGGTTCATCCTTTTGTGAAACTAATTCCGGATCAATTTCGATATCATCTAAAGTGACCACACTAGTCTCATCCGCTAGACATTTCCTCAAGTACGACACATGGAAGGTATTATGAATACCTCTCATTTCTTCGGGCAATTCTAACACATAAGCTACCTCGCCAACACGTTTCAAGATTTTAAACGGCCCTATAAACCGCGGGCTTAATTTCCCTTTGTTTTTAAACCTAAAAACACCCTTCCACGGAGAAACTTTTAGCATAACCATATCACCTACCTCGAATTCTATTGGCCTTCTTCGATTATCGGCATAGCTTTTCCACTTGTCTTGTGCCGCCTTAAGTCTTGATCGAATCATCTCAACCTTTTCCGTCGTTGCCAACACTATATCCGTGCTAGCCAATTCCCTCCTTCCCACTTCTTCCCAACATACGGGTGTTCTACACTTTCTTCCATAGAGCATTTCATAGGGTGGCATGCCTATACTAGCATGATAACTATTATTGTAGGCAAATTCAACTAGGGGTAAATGGTCGTCCCAATTTCCTCCAAAGTCAATCATGCAAGCTCGAAGCATGTCTTCTAAAGTTTGAATCGTCCTTTCGCTTTGCCCGTCGGTTTGGGGATGGAAAGCCGTGCTCATATGAAGTTTCGTACCTAATTCTTCTTGGAAATCTTGCCAAAAATTTGAAGTGAAACGTCCGTCTCTATCGGAGACTATAGATATAGGTACCCCATGACGCGCGACTATCTCATTAACATAAACCTTTGCTAACTTATGAACAGGCATATTCTCCCTAATCGGAATAAAATGCGCACTCTTAGTCAAACGATCAACTACTACCCAAATGGTATCATTCTTCTTTTTCGTCTTTGGTAATTTCGTGATAAAGTCCATAGTGATCTTCTCCCACTTCCAAACTGGAATATCTAAGGGCTGCACTTTTCCATACGGCTTTTGGTGTTCGGCTTTCACCTTCAAACAAGTTAAACATCTTTCCACGTACTTCACGCAATCTCTTTTCATACCAGGCCACCAATAGTTTCTTTTCAAATCAAGGTACATTTTCGTAGCTCCCGGATGAATAGAATACTTCGATTTATGAGCTTCTTCCATGAGTAATTCTTTAATATCGCTTCGAAAAGGAATGAAAACTCTTCCATACCGTGTCTTAATCCCTCTACTGTCTTCCTCGAGATGAGGAATGTGAGAAGTGATACGTTCTTTCTCTTGATTCTCTTCTTTTAACGCTTCCTCCTGAGCTAACTTAATTCTGTCGAAAAGATCAGATGTGATAATCATTCTCAAGGAGTGAATCCGAGTAACATCACTTCGGCCCTGACGACTTAGCGCATCCGCTACAACATTCGCCTTACCCGGATGGTAGCGAATTTCACAATCATAATCTTTCAACAAGTCTAACCACCTACGTTGCCTCATATTCGGATCTTTCTTATCAAGGAAATACTGAAGACTTCTATGGTCGGTGTAAATTATGAACTTCACACCATATAGATAATGCCTCCAAATCTTCAAGGCAAAGACTACGGCCGCAAATTCAAGATCATGGGTCGGATATTTCTCTTCGTGCTTCTTTAGTTGTCTTGAAGCGTAAGCAATCACTTTACCCCTTTGCATAAGAACACATCCAAGACCGGAATAAGATGCATCACTATAGACCACCATGTCTTCGCTTCCCTCCGGTAACACTAAGATCGGTGCTTCACACAACCTCTTTCATAAAGTACGGAAGGCTTCTTCTTGCTTCTCGCCCCACACAAAAGGAACATTCTTCTTGGTGAGTTCGGTTAACGAAGATGAAATTTTGGAGAAGTCTTGAATAAACCGTCTATAATAACCCGCGAGTCCTAGAAAACTTCGAATTTCACCAACGTTTCTCGGCGCTTGCCAATTCATCACGGCTTCAACTTTTGACGAATCAACTTTAATACCATCGGGATTAATAACATGACCAAGGAACTGAACTTCTTGCAACCAGAACTCGCACTTTGAGAACTTAGCATACAATCTTTCTTTTCTCAATGTTTCAAGTATTTCTCGAAGATGAAGTTCATGCTCTTCCTTACTCTTAGAATAGATAAGGATATCATCGATGAACACGATAACGAATTTATCCAACATCGGTCTACATACACGGTTCATGAGATCCATGAAAACCGCAGGCGCGTTCGTAAGACCAAATGGCATAACCGTAAACTCATAATGTCCATAACGAGTCCTAAAAGCCGTCTTAGGAATATCTTCTTCTCGAACCTTTAACTGATGATAGCCCGAACGAAGATCAATCTTTGAAAACCACCTCGCACCTTGAAGTTGATCAAACAAATCATCAATTCTTGGTAAGGGGTATACATTTTTCACCGTAACTTTGTTCAATTCACGGTAATCGATGCACATCCGCATACTACCGTCTTTCTTTTTAACGAACAGAATCGGAGCTCCCCATGGTGAGCTACTAGGGCGAATAAAACCCTTGTCAAGTAACTCTTGGAGTTGACTCATTAACTCCTTCATTTCGGATGGAGCAAGACGATAAGGAGTTTTAGCAATAGGAGTAGCACCCGGAACAAGATCAATACGGAACTCAACTTGTCTGTCGGGCGGAATACCCGGCAAATCTTCCGGAAATACATCACGGAATTCATTAACAATCGGAACCTCGTCGATACTTTTCTTCTCGAAACTCGTATCTACCACGTGTGCCATAAAAGCGAGACAACCACGTGATAAATATTTTCTAGCCTTCATTACGGAACAAAGTTTCAACTCGCCTTTCCTCTTATCATCATAAATCATCATTTCTCGACCACTAGGATTCACAACTCTAACGATCTTTTGTTTGCATAGAATGGCGGCATTGTGGTTGCTAAGCCAATCCATGCCAACAATAATATCAAACTCTCCAAGCATTATGGGAATTAAATCGATCCTAAAAACATTCTCATCGATCTCTATTTCTACACCACGATACACATTGGACACTACCACAACTTTACTATCGGCGATTTCAACTTCTATAGGTATTGGAAGCTTATCTAACGGGGTGGATAATTCTTTACTAAAGTTATAAGATACAAAGGACACGCTTGCACCAGAGTCATACAAAACACGAGCGGGTTTAGAATTAACGAGAATTATACCTGTGACAACATCTGAACCCGACTTCGCTTCTTCGACACTCATCTGATACACACGAGCTGTAGGCCTCGGAACTTCAACCTTTTCTCCTTTAATCGGTTTAAACGGCTTTGCTTGCTTGGGATTGGCCTTAGGACATTCACTTATCTTATGTCCTTCTTCGTTGCATCCATAACATATTATCAAAGGCTTGGTGCAATCCTTACTAATTTGGCTAGTATCCCCACATTTATAGCATCCCTTCATCCCGGATTTGCATTCTCCCACATGGTTCTTACCGCACCTGTTACACTTAGGAGGTAACTTTCCCGTGTTGTCTTTCCTTGCGAAATCGAACCTGCCTCGCTTACTAAATGTTGATGGATGATCTTGCTTCCTTTTTAAATCCTTCTTCTCTTTGCCTTTCATTCTATCCAAGTCTGCTTCACGAGTACGTGCCCTGCTTAGAAGGTCCTCCATGTCGGCGCATTTGAAAGGTGACACTATCGTACGAATTTCATCCTTGAGCATTCTTTGAAATTTGTCAACTTTAAGCTTCTCGTTATTAAGATACTCCGGGCAATATTGTACCATGTCGCAAAACTTTCCCCACAACTCATTTACCGATTCATCAGTTTGCACAAGAGAATGAAAAGCTTCTCTTATTTTATCAATTTCTTCCGCGGGAGCATACTCTTTCATGAACACTTCCTTAAATTGATCCCACGTACACGATTCTCTCCAAGCACTACCTTTCTCGTTTGCCTTGCCTTCCCACCATACTTTAGCCCGTTCACGAAGGTAATTAGCAGCAAAGTTCACCTTATCCTCTTCCACACAACGGCTTGTACGGAAAGCCCCTTCTATATCGGTAATCCATCTAGAACTCTTTAACGGATCGAGAGTCCCCGTAAATGTGGGTGGAGCACAAGCAGTGAAGTCACGATAAGTGGATTTCTCCTTTCCTACACCGGGTCTAGCATTCGAGTCATTCACTAATTCCCCACTCTTCTTAAGCTTCTCAATCTCTTCTTGAATTATCTTTCGCAAATTCTCGGTGGTTTTGTCGACATAGTAGGGCATAACATTTTCGATAGCCCTTCCTACTCTATTAGTCACCAACACGTCCAATTCTTTCAACTCATCTTTCGTAAAACTTTTAGGGTCAAGATTTTCCGGTAGTGGTATTGTCTTGACACTACTAGTGTAACACCCCAACCCGACAAGGGCAAAGGTGTCACATATACGGATTCTTATCAGAACAAACACAGACATTTGACATAAATAATACAATGAAAATCCAAGGTTTACAACTGAAATCAGAACTACAAGCTTTACATTGCAAAATTTCTATGTCTAATATAAGGTTCTTCTAGTCATCTTCCAAAAGCTAATGAAGTCTTCTAAAGTCAACACTTTTCACCCCACTCCCAGCTTCCAACTAAACCTGCCGCGGGAAAAGAAACGCGGCTGAGCTACAAGAGCTCAGTGAACAGATATAACGGTAACAAACAATAATAATGAAATAGGGAAGATGGAAGGAATCGTACATGATGTAATAATAGATGAGAAGAAATATGAGGGTTATACAGAGATATCAGAAAGTATGGATAGTATCATGAGTAGTGGTGAAGTAATCAAAAGATCCCATCAAGCCCAAACATACCAAGCCCAGTACAGAGATAAGTCCAGTATCATGTCATAGGGTGTCAGAAATGAAAGGTAAAGGTCATAAGTCTATAAAGTGTATGGAAAACAGTAATCCTCTACGAGCCCAGAAACATGAACATGAAATCATAATCATACCGCCATGCAGAGAGATGTTCCTCTCACTAATCCCAGAAATCAGAAATATGGAGTGATCAGCTCCCAGAGTTGTGAAAGACATGTATCGCACACACCATCAGTCACCATGCATATCATAACATATCATAACATGAACATAATACAGAAACAAATCTAGGATGCATCCATACGCCCCTGGTGGCCATAACTCCCAACACACCAAATAAAATACAGAAAAGGGACGGGACAGGTCATCACTCTCCTGCCCTAGAGTCATGCCATCGGTGCATCGACTGACATGGACATGAAACCCTCATGCCTAGTGAGTGGCTCGTAGTATCAAACTGTGGGTCAAGGTCAAGTATCATGAATCATGTTTTTAGTTTACTTGCATAGGTCAATATCTTGTTTCATAAGTTCATAATCATAGGTTCATAATCATGGTTCGTAAGCAAAGTTCATAAGTAAAGGTTCATGAATGAAAGGTTCATAATCACAAAAGGTTCAATATCAGAAAGGTCATATATCAGAAATGTTTAATATCAGAAAGGTTCATAACAGAAAAGGTCATGTCAAAGGTTCATAATATCATGAAAGAAACCAGAAAGGTTCACAGAATCAAAGAACATGGCAGTGAATCAGAAATCAGAAATGAGACGAAGGCACCTTACTAAAGAAGGGCAGAATATCTGTACCTTATTAGGAATGCAAAAACAGAAATAGAAGCACAAACAGATCAGGATCTCTCCTTCTTCACACCTAGAGGAATAGAAGACGGAATTACAGAAGATTCTAAGTCAGATTACCATTTTGGTTTTCCTTTACTTTTTAATAACTTTCTATTTTAGGCAGGTTTCCTCATTTGGCAAGTTTCCATAATTTAGGGTTTCACATGTAATTCTTCCAAAGTTAAAGGTCAAATATGTAATTATCACATTCATTCTTTTTAATCCTTCATTTATTCAGAATGTACGTCTTCAATACTTCAAGTTTGCCAAATTACATTTTATACCCCTTAGTTTACAAAATTTCCATTTAAACCCCTTAATTCATAATTTTACACTTTAAATCCTTATCTTATCCATAATTACCAAACAAGCCTCATATTTTATCAAAATACAGAATATAACTTCAGAATTTCTTATTGTACGAATCCAGCCCCTCAAGTTTCAGAAATTACACATTTAGTCCCTTAAGTTTTTTTTTTTTTTTTTTTTTTTTATTAAACACAAAACACCTTTCAAAACCCTTTTATACTTTTCATCAGGTTCTAACAGTTTTAAGCTTGAAATTGTTAGGTTTTCTATAAATCAAAAATCATATAAGAACTCAGAAATAAATTCCCCAAAAATTCCCAGAGATACTTTAATGTCTTAAGTAGTTCATCTAATTTTTCCAGATTTTATTAAGTAGCACCACTATGGATTAAAATTCACTTAATACAACTTGTCCAGATTTCTGATAGATTTTACTATATGAAAAGTTATTAATTAGAAACCCCTTAATAAAAATTTATAAAAATCTATAAAAATTCCAGGAAGTAATAGACATCCTAAATATTACCCAGTTCAAAGGAAACCTCCTAATTCGGCACGGTTTGGAAATTAAAATTCAAAAACCCGGACTGATTTTCCAGACTTACAAATCCGATCAGACACATAATTTCCCAAAAATCAAAAGGTAACCTTCCAGGCCTTCAAAAATTACAAACTAAATTTTCCCAGGTAGCCATTTCATTGAACTTAGTTCTAGACTCAAAAACCACCCAAAAACACGTTCACATCATTAATTTCCAATCGAATCAAATTAGACCAAAATCCTGGACAGTAAACTGTTTCAATATTTTATGTGATCTTATAAGGTTTTCCATTCAAATAGATTACCAATTGATACAAAACATCTATGGTTGGCCTAGAATAGACCTTGGTCGATTCTTATAAGATTTTAACATGAACATATCAATTCGAATTCAAACAATACACCTAGGTCGATTTGATTATTAGGGTTTTCATATCTTATCATTTTATGTATAGTTCTTATGATTCCATGTGAGTCCTTTACATATATTTTGACATAACAAGAATAAGAACATGACAAGGATTGAGCAAAGATGATATAATACCCTCATAGTGTGATCGAAGAACACAAGAACACGAATACACGAATCACTTCTCCTTCCTTCTTCTTCTTTGGTGATGATCGAACAACACAAAAACCAACAGGATCGATTAGGGTTTTGCAAGACTTCAAATGGATTAACACAATGAGAATAAGATTACCTTGGAACAAGAACACAATCAAGAACGTCAAAGATTTCCCTTGATGGCTGCAATAGGTCGAACAAGGAGAGCAAGAGGGAGGGTAGCCGAATTTTGTGAGAGAGGATTAGGGTATGGAGGATTTTCGGTGCTAGGGTTTCAAATGAGACCGTAATTTTTGATAGGAGTAAATAAGGGAGGAATCAATTGTTATTATGGGCTAAATCAACTTGGACTAATGGGTGATTATCTCTTCTTGTTTCTATTCCTTTTGGGCCGAAAATTGGGTTGCACACATATTATGGATCGACTAGCATAATATAGTTGTAGGATTTTTATTTTGTGATTTTCAAATTCATAATGTATGGAATATTTAGTAGCTTAAGTCATTAGATGATTTAGGACATAATTATCTTAAGTTAATTGTCAAATGATGTTACTTATACAAATTTTCATAAGTTCTCAAAATTTAAATTTTGAGGTCATTAGATGATTTAGGACATAATTATCTTAAGTTAATTGTCAAATGATGTTACTTATACAAATTTTCATAAGTTCTCAAAATTTAAATTTTGAGGGCATTTTTGTCATTTCAGAGTACGTTAATTTTGGGGTTTTACAACTAGAATTTCCCTCATCATTTGAGTCATCATCATCATCATGGCGGGAAGAGGTCGTCCTTAACACCTCCTTATTTCGAATAGCCGCCATCTTTTCTACTAGACTGAAATTTAACAATTCACACTATTAAACAAAATCATATACATAATCGATGCATGAAAGACATATCTACCCTTACACTAAACACCCTAGAGTTTATCATCCATGTATAGCCTAAATGATTTCAATCTCACATATGTGTCATATTTTTATCACTACGGTGGCCAGGCGTAGTCATAAAAATACTTAACATATGTGTTCCCGAAATCACCCAAACAATACACCGATAACAAACACCGATACTACACATGTCTACACAAGGCCTAAGTCTAGGAAATCCTAAGGGGAAATCCTAAATCTCTTAGACCGAAGCTCTGATACCAAGTTGTAACGCCCCGTGACCACTTATACCAAAAATGTTGACTTTATACGCGGAAACGAATGACTGAAACGGACTCATACAATTTCTTTAATTAATGACCAGAACATATGACATTTGACCTTCTAAACATGCTTGCAAAAACATCTACACAAAGACTCTTCAAAACATTTGACACAACTTTTCTAAAACAAACAGACAACCCTTCTGAGACCAAGATACGCCGCATCCATTTCTAGGGATACGCCGCATCGAGGCTGAGAGACAATGCGCCGTATCTATATAAAGTGATACGCCGTATCATCCTAAACACGGATACGCCGCATCTATTGAATTAGATACGCCGCATCGACCCACTGAGACCGAAATTTACAAGAAATTGACTACGTTGCGCCGCATCCCAACAGGAGATGCGCCGCATCACCTGATACGCCGTATCTCAGAGGAGATGCGCCGTATCTACCCTGCATCACAGAAATCTGGACAGACCCTACTGATCAAAATATGCAATTCCAAAAACATTTAAAATCCTCGGCTGGAAACCCGACCTCCCGGACTCGAAACTCGACGAAACTTTCCAGAATCCTTTAATATGTCCGTAAGTTTAATTTCATGCAAAAACATTACCCGTTTGACCACCCGGAATAGTACCTCAAAATTCGACGGGTTATGCATAATTTCCCAAAATAACCCATTACACTACAAGACCATTTATACTACTACTAATTCACAAATAACTTGACCATAACCATTTACTTAACATATCAAAAGCGTTTCATACATAGATGACCCGTTATCATCTCAAAATGGGTAGAAATAGGCTTATACCAAACACCCCTTAAATGTATACTTAAACTTTACAAGTTCAAATTTAGACTCCATATAAACACAAGACCGTGAACTAACAAAATGACCATACGAAAGAAGTGTACCCACGACACAAAAGAACACTTGGGGGCTTCCAACCTCAATATGCTTGGTCCAAAAGAGAACGGTCTTCTACTATATAAACTCTTACGCCTTATCCTTACCTTTGCTCGATCCTTCGATACCTATCAAGAAAAACATCACAACTAAACACGTAAGTGAAACGCTTAGTAAGTACATAGCATAACAAGCTAAACATCATATATAACCATAACTAGTCTAACCACTAGTTAAGCTAGCGATATAGGGGCACTTACCTCACGCCAACATAGTCGGCCTAAACACGATCAACCCATAAGGTTGAACCTCATCCCATAGTTAGCCCAACGACTAACTAAGCTACACCTAGAATGGATCCATACTAGCTAAAGCACCCTATACCCTATCCTTCATCATTACCATGTAAACAAACATGATAAAGCTAACACATAAACCATTATCATACCAAGATATGATAAAGCTACACAAGACATGCTATAACCAATGTACTTACCTTAATCCTTAAGCTCAAATCACACTAACAATAGCTTCCCCACTTCTTACTTGCTTCCTATAACATAATCATCTCAAATTAGAGACTAATTAACTAGCTAATCATGAAATTATCAACACTTGATCATTATGATCAAACATGAACCCTAATTCACAATTTGGGGAAGAACACTTACTTGATGGGAAATGCAATTGAGGGTTCTCAAGGCTTGATTAATCACTTAAAAATGGAGGATTTAAGCTTAACTAGAATCTTGCTCTTTCCCTCCTATTTTCTCTTATAAGCCGACCTTCACAAAGGATACCACAAGAAACTCCTGGACATTTCTAAAATTATCTAGGCATAAATATTTATTAATTAAACTTTGCCCAAATGGCAATATTAGCCCTTCTAGTTCTATTCTTTCCAATATGCCCTCTCATTTATTATTTAGCTAACTAATAACACAAGACTTATAATATACAACATTTAATATTTACATAACTAGTACCTTATCGGGATACGGGTGTAACATTACATGTTTACTTATCTATGTATTTGGTTGTGTATTACGTTGTATCACAAACACTAATGATGTTACTTACAAAGTGTATTATTCTCAACAATTGATTTTTATATGTTAAATGTTCGTCTGTATACATTCTTGGTTGATTTCACTATTCAAAAGGGTTAGGTGTCTTGATTAATTAAATAATAGTGCAACGAAATTCTGTATGTTAATTTGTTGTAGATCTACGAGATTTTTGGTACTGCAATCGAGACCTGATGAATTTCAATTAAGTTGTTGCTATAAGTGACTTACCGTGATTTTAATGTTTAGTAAGATTGCTAAAATGGAATGATTTTAGTCACTTGCTAAGGTATAGGAGACTACTATATGTTTGAAGGTTGTGATGGATAATATTTTTTTGGATACTCCGAGAATATATGGTACATTCTTACATCGTTTAATTGTGAGTACTTATAAAATACATAATGTTCGACTATGTAGTAAACATGTCAGGAGTATGTTACAATTTAAGTGGTTTATGTTTATGAGTAAATAGAAATTGTATTTACTTGAGCTGTTATGGAGATTGATATATTTTCTCTACAAAATAAGGTCAAAAAGGATATTGATGGAGTGATTATGGGCTTATTAATAAAGAATTAGGTTTTAGGGATTTTGATATAGCTTAATCATTCCAAGGTCGTATCAAGATAAAAAATACTTCATGAAGAATCATGTGCTAATGAATTCAAGCTAATGCAGTGGATGAAAATTCTTAGCTTTTGAAAGGATTGTGCTATTTTTAACCAAGAAAAAGAAAGAAAATTGTTGGTTTAGTGTAATGTGTTGTTTTTTTGAGATACGTGAGGTATACGAACCATTAGTTTATTGATATGGGTTATTGGTAAATCATATAATATTATATTGAAAGTGTACTTATTTTTTTTATATGTATTACGTATATAATACTTACATTATTTTACCACTCTGATCTAACATATTATTTACTCAAATATTCTTAACAATCGAGCATTTATCTGTTCAATGTATAAAAATAATACTTAACTTCATATATATTTTTTTTTCATATTTTTTGCAACATATTTTTCATATATTATAAGTGTTAATTTAAAAAGTTTTTTTTTTTTTTTTTTTTTTTTTTTTTTTTTTTTTTTTTTTTTTTTTTTATCAATTTTATATAAAATGCCATGAAATATTATCTGTGTTTGTTATTACAAATTTTATTTATTTTGTTGTTACCTTATTTTACTCTTTTTCTACGAGAAATGCTCTTAAACTTAGCAAAAAACATTAAATTCCTTTTATATCGTTTATAGAATTTATTTTATTTTTATGTAGCATATTCATACGTCTAACTAACATATCATTTATTCACATAACATCAAAAATCATTTTCTTCTATAAACATATTTCTTTTCATAACAAATTCAAAACTATTATTTCACGGTTTTCATTTAATTCCGTAAATTTCACGGGTTAATCTTTTATATAATAAAACAAAACCCCTAGTGGGAACTTTTACATTTCAAAAAAATCAAATCATACCTTATTAAGAAATAATCAAATTATTATTATTATTATTTTCTTAAATATTAAATAAGAAAAGCCTAAATACTTCTAAATTTATCCATATTCTACAAAAAAAAGAATGTGATTTGTAATCATTCAATAAAAACTTACAAAAATATATGTGTCAAAATATAAAAAAATAAAACTTGAAAACGGTGGAGCAAGTTTTTCAAAGATTTGAGCTGAAACTTTAAATTCAGTATCATTCCCACTAAATATTTGAAGTCCCAACATTCTCAAATTCCTCCTCCATCAATCAAACTCGATCTCTTAACATTCATTCACGCACAATCATTGACGCAAGAACATCTCCTCCAAATCTAATTAATATTAAAACCCACTACATTCGTAAATAACCCTAATTCAATACTTCAATCAAAGTACAATGGTTTTGAAGGTCCTGTTATAATAATTAAAACCCGAAATTAAAAATAATAATTTATTTAAATGATTAGAAAAAACCTCGCGCGTACGCGAGCATTATATCACGGGTTAATAAACTAGTATAAATTATTTATCTCTTTTAAACTAGTACCCCAAATCCAAATCTTAAACCTAGTACAAATCTAATTCCAACCCTATTTGCAAACCGAACCCTAAATCCAAATTCCAAATTCTATACCAAACCAATATATAAACCCAACACACCCTTTATAAAGTGAAACAACTCAAAACGACAGTTTTTAAGAGATTAGACACAACCAAACCAAACCCAAAAAAGCATCCTAGATACCAAAACCACTTCACAAGAACAAGTCTTATGTTCTTGTTTGGCCTTCATTAAAGCACGAACATAGAGAGAGAAAGTAGGAAAAGAGTAAAAATGGGAGATCTAATCGCATGGCTCTTCTCCTTCTTCATCCTTTTAGCAGTCATATCCCTTGTTCTATACCAGGTCTTCACTTGTTTGTATATGCTTTCATGAACTTGTTATATTACATTTTGTAGTTGGTTTGGATTGTTTATATGGGTTTTTTTTATTTTTGTGTTTTGTAATGATGTGTAGTTTAAAGGTTACCCTAAGGTCAGTTATATGTTAGAAACTTTTTTAGATAAAAAAAACTCCATGGTTTTCTTTTTGTAAGTTTATGGATCGTTGGAAATATAGTTAGTTGTGAAATCGGTAGAAATGGCGCAAGTGAAAGCAAGTTGATATTGGCGGCATAGGATTGTTGAATTGTCTTGTTGAATGAGAATGTACCATGAGAAGGAGATAAATAAGAAAAGGGTTTTGGTCATTAAATAGCAACGAGCTTTTCCAAATGTACCGAATTGGTACGTGAATTCTAAAAAAGTGGTCATTACATATGCACATTTTGATGGCGTGTCATATCTGAAAGTCTGATACGTGGCACCATTTATAATGTGATGCGTCATCAAAATGTGCATATTGGGACACTTTATGAAAGTTTGTTACATTTACACAACTTTTTCAGAGTTAACGTACCTAAACGAGACAATGAAGAAAGTTTGTTGCTATTCTATGACCAAAACCCATAAGAAAATTAGGGAGAAAGGACTTATGGATTTCGATTAATTTAGATTCTATCTTAGGCTCTTAGCTTTCTCTAAAAGGGATTACCCGTGAAACTTTGAGTGTGCAAGATGTCACTTGATATTAACTATGTGGCTATTCTATTAATATATGGTTAATATCAAAAGTTTTCATCTGCACACTCATTTACTTTCAAAGGTGGACACATTGTGAGAGCTAATGTGGAATTGAACTTGATTGAGATCCAAAAGTACATGCTCATGGTTATCTTAATTCCTTTCTTTTAGTGATGTATTGTTTTTTCCGCTTGATAACAACTTAACAAACCACCTCTATTTCTTATGTGCATGCTCACTTAGTGTCTGATTTTCTTATCCATCTTCTTGCACTTTGAGATTCACTGAGTATGTAAATTTATGTTTGCACTAAGGTCATTTATATATCAGATGTGTTTTGAAGCCTTTCAAGTATGAAGTAGATTAGTTCAAGGCCAAAAACTCATTTTTATTACCAAAGTTTGGCATCCATGAAAGTCTATTTAGTAATAAAACTAGGGAACGTATGAAGTCAACTGAAACAAATTTATCGATATTCTGGCTGGTTTTGGTTAGAAATGGAATGAGTGAAACCAAATTGATATTGGTGGTATGGGATTGTTGAAATGTTTTGTTGAATGTGAATAAACCACTAGAAGGATACTCATAAGAAAACCAGGGAGAAAGGACTTATGGATTTTGATTAAGATGCATTTCTATCTTAGCTTTCTCGAAAAGGACTCGCCATTGAAAACTACGAATGTGTAAAATGTCACTCGGTTTTAACTGTATCTACTACCCTATTCTCATACCGTGTCTTGAATTGATCTTCTACACATTCATGTTTTCCATGGTGGATACTTTTTGATAGTTAATGTGGAATTTAACTCTATCAAAATTCAGAAGTACATGCTTTTGGTTTTATTATTTGCTTTCTTCTAGTGCTTCTTTTTTTCACCTGAATAACTCAACAGTCCGCTTAGTATCTGATTTACTTATCCATCTTCTTTCACTTTGAGTTTCCTTGCATTCGGCTCTTGTGTGAATTTGTGTTTTTTTAGGACTGTCTACTTTCTTGTTTTTAAATATGATGGCAACCATTTGTCCTAGCTACAGTCGCAAAATCATTATGGTTACCTCTTTACCGTTGGTGGTTATTTCAAAATTCTTATTTCATTAAACATGATTGACAAAATTTCTTTGTCATTGCTGAGGGGTATTCTTGATATATTTATCAATAGTCGAACATTTTAAACTAATCATTTAGATTTTTCATTGGTGCATGAATTGTGGTTAACTCTACAGATTTAAGTGTATTGTTTTAATATAACCTACAAGGTCATGATCCCTGTTAATCTCTTAGAAAGGTCATCACTTATTCTTTGGCATTCCACCTTACTAGGTATTTACAGTTAACATCTTTTGTTGCAGTTAATGTGCTTTTTAGACTTAGAGACTGATTATATCAATCCATATGAGTTGGCGAATAAGATAAACAACATTATGTTGCCGGAGTTCATTACTCAAGGGGCTTTGTGCTTTCTACATCTTGTCTCTCGGCATTGGATGATGTTTCTGCTGTGTGTGCCATACATGTGCTATAACGTGAATATGTAAGTGCATTTCTCTTTCTTGTCTTACATGTCAGTGTATATGTTAAGTTTCTTTTCATTATACTTTTTAGTGATTAATTAGTGGCTGGGAGAGGGGTTGAGAAGGATTGATTTGCCAAATCTTTTACTTATCACAAAGATAAAATATTGATATATAATTCAGGATTTTGTAACAAACTTAGCAATATTATTTTTTTGTAAATGTTTTTGTGCCAGGGGATAAGACTCTCACAAAAAAACATCTCAGTGTAATTTTCTTAATA
Organism: Artemisia tridentata subsp. tridentata; assembly: GCA_021014915.2. Classification (NCBI taxonomy): domain Eukaryota; kingdom Viridiplantae; phylum Streptophyta; class Magnoliopsida; order Asterales; family Asteraceae; genus Artemisia; species Artemisia tridentata. The sequence goes on from CP139505.1 coordinate 181,745,077, forward strand.
TATCCAAAATGGGTACCTAGATGCACTTCATGCTCATTTAGCCTGTCATTTATTTAAGTTTTTATGGATTAAAGGCAGACAAGATGGGTGTTTAGGTAATGGTTCAACACGGGCCAACTTTTGGGGTGGGTCGAAAAGGGTCAGTCGATTGACTCACAATATTCTATGAAGTTATAATATTTCATAGATAAGGAATATTATATAAATAACAATGATCCGGCTTCTAAATAAGATAAGGATACTTCGGCAGCTTTTTATCCGCTTGGCCTAACTGACCCATTTCATTTTTATTTAAAATTCCTGACTTACTCTTTAGCAATATACTCTAATTCATTACTAGTAGTATATAACCCAAAGCAACCCGGATTCGCGAAACTGGTTGAAACTACACCATCTGATCTAATTTTTTGTTGATCTCTTTTAGCTACATTCATAGACAGCATCTAGTGTATGCGACAGAGGTGTTCAGTGTGATGTCAAGGGAAAAGAATCAGCGAATATTTAAACTTGTTTATCTTGCTTGCCTTCTCTTCTTCTCTATATTCTGGTATGTACCTCTAACTATTGAAAAACCTCTAGTTTTAAGCACTTAGAAATCATATTGACGAGAAACTCTGCTATGTTGTTGTAGGATGATCTGGAGTATCGTGGATGATGAGTATTAAGAAAAGAACACTCCTAAGTTAGTAAATCAAACTGTAAGTATAACCAATAATTGTCAAGATCGTAGATTAATCCACTTTTGACTTTGAGTTTAAAAAAATTCTGTACTTTTAACTAAAAAACTAATATGGATTCCTAAATTAATGATTTTTTTTGCAAATTGGAATCTAATGAAAAGTGATAAAGCACATTAAACTTGAAAACGAGGTCCAACAAATTAGTTTTTAAACTCAAATTTATATGGTGGTTTTGTTATTTCATTGGACATCTGAGGAAATTTGTTAATGTAAGTTAACCTTGATAATAAACGGATCAATGTCAGTTTTAAGTTTGTATCAGAAGCCATATGAAGCTAAATTTACAGATGCTGAGTTGGACCTAACCTTTTCAGGACATGTATTCCCCATTGATAACCGAAGGCTTCTACAAATTTGTATGTTTTTCTAATGAAAGGAGCCGTTTGAGAACTTGAGTAGAGGTATTTTCACTCGTGCTACTCGATCATATTTTGAAGTACAAGATTTCGATGTCTCCAATAATGTTGTCATGTACATGTGTATTTGTATCTGTATATTTTGTTTACTAGATTTTTAGGTTGTAACTTACGTCTTTTGTCTTGGTGGTTAAGAAGTGTAGTTTATTTAATGAAACTATGAAAGCATTTTCCGATAGTTTTGGATTTCATTTTCATTTTTTTTATGTACTGCATTTCATATAAGGGTTGGGAATTCCAGGCTAGATACGTTTTGTTATCCGATGATTTTACATTTTAACACGTACAGTAATTGACTTGCAAAGATATTACACGATGAATCTTAAAACTATTGATTTGCCCATAATATTCTTTTTATCCTGTCGTGATTGTTTCTGAAACCCATTTCTATTCTGATTTGGTTTTGAAATTAGCTACACACTTTTTGGTATCTAGTTTTACTTAAGAGTAGTTTGAAACATTTTAAGATAAAAAGACTATTATGAGCCAAACCAACATTATTTTATTTGCATCATGGAATTTAATTAGTTTAAAATTTTGTCGTTGTTAAATATAAACTAGCTGCAGTGGTCATTTTTTAAACAATAACAATCAGTATTTACAGTCTCAACTTGAAACATTACATAAAAGTGGTCGAGGTTATATAGGACGTAAAATAAATACTTCCTACGATTTCAAATGCTAATTCAATCAAACCAAATCAGGACTCAAGTTAGCAGACGGCCCTGCCAGTCGTTTCACATCTTGAACGAGATGTATTGCACAATTGCTATTGTTATGGTGTTTGAACTTTTTAGGTTCTATTAAGTCATATGACATTTTGGTAGGATCATATGCTCTCAATCTGCAGACAAATATGATCCTGATCTTGACAACCTTGGTTTCACAAGCATACGAAATAATCTTACACCTTGGTAGAACAAATCATAATCATCATAGGACATCAATAAACATAGAAACATTGTTGTGATTTCCAAAGAATCTTAAACATAGAAAGAGTAACCTAATTAAGTTGACACTTTGACATCCCTAAAGTAATTAAATTACATCAACCTGGTTAATTAAAAAAACTAAATAACAATAACACAAGCAACAACATCAGCACATAACATCATTTTCTATCCCCAAAATGACCAAAAGGTTCTTCTGAAGCACCCTACACGCTACAACTAAAATCAGAGGTGAAAAAGAATCATGGTTTCAGTCTTCCCTTAGGGACACGTTCATGTCCGTGGTGGTCCTTCTCCAGTCATGCATAGGCATTGTGACATGGTTCTCGTGCTGATAGTTTTGGGGAGGGGCAGGGGCAGGGGCAGGGGCAGGGGCAGGGGCAGGGGCAGAACTAGTATTTTCTGGCGGTGTACTTTCTTGGCTTTGTTCATTGAAATTTTGCTGCTCTTCTGTTGTAGTCCGGGGTATAGTAGGGTCTACTGTGGTAGTCAAGAGTTGCATGTCGTTTCTTTGCTTTCTCGGTTTTGGCCCCACGGGATTTCCAGATTCAGGTAAAAAACTGGCTACAACAACCTGAGATTAACATAATATGAGTATTAGGAAACGCGAAAAAAGATGCTATGCTTTGACTTTATATGTCAAATCTATTATTTCTCATAACGAAAAAGGTATCAATCTTTATTTCAAATTCAGCACCAAAGATTCGTTGACCATAGACTTTTCAGAGGAGTAACTTTTCTCCTAAAGGTTTTACTCGAAAAGCAACTGGAATTTGTAGCAATCTCATTTTAAAAATTTCCTACTTTGGCCTCAATAGTCAAATTGTCCCAAACATATATTCCTAAAAGGAGAATAACAAAAGGTATGCTTTGACTTTGGAGGTCAAATCTACTCCGTTCCCATACAAACATGATATGTACTCTAATTTTTTTTTATAAACTTTAGGGCAGGAATGATTAATCCAATAATATTAGAATTTATTTTTCTTTTGTGAGTACTAACAAAAAGAAAGCTTGGGGAATGCACCATTATTAAGGGATTTACTCGATTAAATTATAAAAGTTGGTTGGTTAATCTAACATCAAAAAGAAAAGTTAATGGAATGAACCATTTAAAAAAAATGTATTTAAGGTTAAACCGCCAAAATGGTGAAATTTTAGTTGTTTTACCATTATCAATCTTAAGAATTAGAGCCGATGTCTTCTAATTTGTAGTAGTAGTACAATGTCAATGTGATCATCAAAATGTTTTCAAAATTCACGCTATATGGTTAAAATTCTTAAAATTTAAATCTGTATGTTTGACCTTAAAGTCAAATTATCCCAAAGAGGATAGGGTACCTGAACAGGACCAGCTGCAGTAAGAATTCCTCCAAGCAGACCTCCAACTACACGGCCATCAGGGCTTGATAGAGCTATGCTCATACCACCTTCTCTTGATGTTACTCCTCCAGACTCACCAGGTGTGAAAGATCCAGATAACGAAAGAATTTCAAATCTTCCCTGTAATAACATAAAGTTGTAAGATAAATATAAGATAGTTTATTTGTAAATTAAATTGCATACCTCGTATGTCACGGTGCCTCCAGATGAACTGGCTTGACGCAAAGTCACGTGTGAAATGATCCCAAGTGCAGATAGAACGCATATTGCGCGAGGCCCGTATTTTGAGAAGGAGATGATTTTAGATGTAACATCCTGAAAAAGGCAAGGATTGTGCATTTATGAGTTGTATATCAGCTAGCATTACATGTATGCATCAGGTGTGTTGAATTTAAAACTCATTGAAATAGACACATTTATGAACTTGACTTTGTGGATCCCATTTCATTGATGCTGAGGATCACAGGGGGCAAAACACACTTGTCAAGTTAAAGTGGGATATTTAACTAATTTCTTTTTGTAGATAATCAGACTACAATGATTACAAATGCTATATTACAATACAATTCATAGACCAAAAATAGTGTATGCTGTTGTATGCATTTAAAAGACAATTTTGGCAACTTTCGACTCATTAGATCGGTTCTATCCACTTGAGCGGTTTGACCCATCTGAAATGGGTCGAAGATTCACATTTACTAAAGACACATGAAAATGAGACCAAGAGAATGAAAGTGAACTGGAGAAAAATGAGTTTAATAAAGTAACAAGACTTCAGTATATACAATTAAAGGGTTACTTCACTCATTTCCACTGGTTTTGGTTCAGGTTTGGAACTGTATGCTAAACAAACCGACACTAGAAAGTGTAGAGTGTCAACACATGAGGTATTAAATTTGCATATTACTCATTGAAAGTCTAATTTGCATTTTACTCATGAAAAGCCTTGACTTTGAAGTGTCAATATTTGTGAAATAAATACCTGGCAATCTAGACCCAACGGGTCTAGACGGATTTATATAGAAAAGTGGTTACCTGTACATTGATGTTAGTCTAACAACCCGTCGGACCCAACATACTTCTTCAACAACTTTGGATGTGACCCATGAGGTGTTAAGACTCACATCAACTTACAAGTTACCACTTTTCCATATAAACCCATCTAGACCCATTGGGTCCAGATTGCCAGGATTTGTCAAAATGTCTTTAAGCACTTTTCAATAATAACAAATTAGGGGAATCTCGTAGACCCATATCTATCAAAATTTCTTTGAATGACGATAGATGGATGCATAAGTAAATAGTTTAGATCCTTAAAAGAAAACGAATGAAATTTTGCGGGACTCTGCACAATGGGATATATTGAAGTGCTCATGGGACCGAGGGAAGATTAACACTTATCCTTGCATGTGCATTTTGTTTTTGGGAATTGAGACTCTTTACATGATTAAGAATAAAAGGTATAGAAAGCGGTCATATCATGTGCATATCCATAATAATTAGTAGTAGTTAGAAGTTAACATAACGTAATTCGGTTGATGTATAAGGAATAATGGCATGCATGGCCATAGAAACCTAAGAATTTACGATCAACAAAAATAGCGATAGCTAGAATGAGTGCATCAATATTTTATTAGGTTGATTTCTTCTATTATTAGGGTGCCAAAATGATTATGAAAGTTAAATTATTTTAAAGCTTTTTCTAACAATGATTAGCAGGTTACATTTTGGTTTAATTTCAACCCGTTTGGCTCGTCAAAGATGAAAAAAAAAAAAAAAAAAAAAAAAAAAAAAAAAAAAAAAAAAAAAAAAAACCCGAACTCGGCCCATTTATAAGTAAAGTAGTCAAATTTTCCGCATCTAGTTTTTCTAGTTAGAACATACCTCGCCTGGATTAACAGTGACCATGTGAGGGGTGAAACTTCCACCAGAAGTAATTTGGTCCCCTGCCATCAAAAAACAAAAGACCCAGAGTCACAGGTAATGTATCATAATGTATATATTGAATGATAAGTCTTTTTTATTGCTCTTATGTGCAAAGATTTGAACCAACTACCAAACAACAAAAAGTGCTGCGTAATGTAGTTGCAATTACACTTTCACACTTGCGTTGAATGTATATTCATTCCAACCCAGCATAGTTCAACAATCATAAAGGTTACTCCTTTGTGATCAAACGGTCATCAATCATGCAAAATGGAAAACTCTAGAAAAATATTTTATCGAACAAAAATTATAGATAAAACAAAAGACGGACCCCATTTACCTAAACTCAAGTTCAATATCTCAGAAGACTTCCTTCTCCTTCTCTTCTTTTCCTTCTGAAACTCACTACCACTTCCCGTCGCTTCACCAAACTTAATATCAGAATATCCGCCACCAGAAGTAGGCGAAGTAACAGATGCTAGAGGCATTGGTGACAATGTTCGGCCACTAGCATTAGCCACCCCGTCTGGTCCATACTTCCTTGGCCTACCCCTCTTCTTCTTTTCCAATGAAGAAGGAATTCCACCACCACCACTCACCGGCGAAAACCCAAGTGGGCCCGTAACCTGGCTCGTCATCTGACTAGGATTTCCAGTCTGTACGGGGCTTTCGGTTTTTAGAGCTAATTGATAGTTTGATGGAGTAGCCTCAGGTGCTCTTGTTTCTACTGGTGGTATCATATTTTCCCTTGATTCCATTATGATTAGCAAATTTTCTACAAAAAATCAATATATACTATCAAAAAAAAAACAAAAAAAGAGCCTTTATCAATCTGACATACACATTGTGATTAACATTCAAAAACTCAAATTCATAAAAATATGGTCAACAGCAAGTCAAAACAACAAATAATGTTCAAAACTTAATATTAAAAAAGTACAATTATCTTAAAAGCTACATATTCAATACCATAATAGAATACCAAAGTGAAATAAATTAATGATTTTTTTTCCTGATAATGCATAGTATATTTTACAAGATCAAAACTAAAAAATTAGCAATATATCATAAGAACACATAAAAACAATGAAATTTAGCAAAAATAACAGCAAATTACCTACAAATATTACAACTTATAAAAATGTGACACACACACAACTTATATAATAATGAAACAAAAAAAAGAACAATAACATAACAGCATGATACAACAATAAAACAAAAACAAAAAAAAGCATTTACAACACTAAATATGAAAATTAAATCTTGTACTAAAAAAAAGAACAATATTTAGAAAGACCAGAAGTACCTTGTTTAGATTATGTCTGGTTTTCTTTTCTTACAGAAAAAAGCATACACTGAAATTTACTTTAAAGCATGCATTCTTTTTTTTCTTCTCTATAAATGTAATAAAATCAAGAAGAAATTATTATTTATTATTAAATTATTAAAAGTTTGAATGGTAATAATTCAAAAAAAGAAATAATAAATGAGTAGTTGATTGCCGAACCCAATAAAGTTAAAATTTTGAAACTTTCAAGTATTGGGTAGAAAAAAGTTAATTCAATTAATTATGAATATTTAATTGAGTAATTATTTTATTTGATTTTATCTTGTTAGATTTCTAACACGTGGCACATTGGTTTTGGTAATATTTGTTTTTTTCTTTAGAGTAGTAACTTATTTCTTAAATGAAAAATGGCTATAAAAGTTATTGTTTATAAACATAAATAAAATTTAGAGCTAATTCTCAAAGTAGCTCAGCGGTGAACATCGGGCCGAAACCGACCCGTCCCGACTCATCCTGAAACCGACAAGCTGGAAAACCATAACCGAATCCCGACCCGAGTATAGGTCGGTTTGTGTCGGTAGGTTCGGTCGTTTTCGGTTTTGTGAATTTCGGTCGGTTTTACTTGTCTTTTCTCGGTTTTTGGCTCGTCCCGGCCCGAAACCAGAAAAAGTTAAAAACCCAAACCGAGTATCGACCCGACTATGCTCGATTCGGTTTCGGGACGATCGGTATTTGTCGGGATTTGGTCGGTTTTCGAGATTCGGACGGTTTTGCTCAACCGAGTACCGACCCGACTTAATAACATGACACGTGTTTCACTTTTTTTCACTAAAAGACAAAAATCAAGTCGCCCAAGTACAAGTCGCCAAAAAAAATCAAGTCGTCCGATACTTTTTCTTACACACCTATACTTTCTGCACTTAAAAAATTTGATATGTGTCATGCTATTAAGGTGGTTGCTCAATTATAAGGTTGTCCTTGACTATTTTGAGAATTTTTTTTTTGGGCTAGAAAAGTTAGTGTCATTGGGCCACTTGGCTACTTTGGGAATTTTCTCTAAAATTTATTGAATTCAAGATCATAAGCATACCCTGTCTTGGCGGGATTAGGTATGCCGTTGTTTTGTGGTCGTCAAGATCATAAGCATAAGAGGAATTTAACTCTTTCGATCCGTGGTTGAAATATGTTATTACTCAAATCAAGAAAGCACAATACGCGCATCACGAATCACGCATATGATGATGATGATGGGAAGAGAAATAGGAAACTTATCAACAAATAGGTTGTAACTTTAAGCTACAAGTTGTTTTATCGGATTGAATACAAAAATAACTTATTGCGACAAGCTTTGCTTGGATAAGTGACTTAGTATATACGCTTTTGCTCTTATTTAAAAAGAAAGAAAAACAATATGAAAGTCATGAAGGAATACAAATATATAGAAATCAGTTTAATGTTTATTTGAATTTAGTGTAGAGTTCGAATTAAAATAAAAATAAAATAAAAAATGTTAAACATAGCCTTTAGATTATATTTAAGAAATTTTGATATGCATGTGATTGTTTATATCTTCACAATAATCACTCATTCTTTATTGCATGTTTCTAATAATTAAATATAGTCCTTAGTGCTACAAATAACAAAACTATTAAAAAAAACCTACTGCCAATTTTTTTAATCATAAATAAAAAAAAAAAAAAAAAAAAATTGAAAAGTTTACGTGTAAAACTATGTACCGCTAACAGTGATTATTTAAAGTTCAGTCATAATACAGTAGTGGCATAAATAACGTAATGTACTTCAATAGATGAAACTACATACTCCAATAATTTGAAGCATGATAAATATACACTTTGACTGAGCAAGATGAAAAAGAATAAGGAAAAGAAAGGAAGTTATTATTTTAATTATTTCGAAATAAAAAATAATTTTGTCTGTTCAAAGTATAAAAGTGGGGAACGGTTTGACCAGGACTTTTGTCTTATAAGAGTAAAGTAAGAGTAAAGATCAATTTATTTGTGTTTCTAAACAGGGATAATTCTTTAAATGCCCCATAAGTATAAGGGTACTCACCTTAAATGTCTTAAAATTATTTTTTTCTTCAAATACTTTATGGGAGAGGGTCGCCAAAATATCTTGGGCGGATCTCATAAAATTGTGGCAAGTGTCCTCTAACATGTACTTACCAAGTACTAAGATGGTATCACTTACAATAGGTACTTTCTTGGGCGACTGGGTCCCACATTTCTTGAGTGACTTGGGTTTTTTGTCTTTTTGTAAAAAAGTATAGTCTTATTTTATTATATAATAGTACATACGTTTTGGGCGACTGGGTCCCACTATTCTTTATTCTTGGGCTACTTGTTAGGTAGAGTGTACATTTTTATATTACTTTATTGTATTGAAACTTTTTCCATACTTTTATACTATTATACTTTACATACACAAATAATTTAAATACAAAACACACTTTATACTAAAATACAAATTAACTTAAAATTCAAAACAAACAAACCCAAAATACTTCTTCTTCTTCTATACTCACACAACCTGAAAATACTTCTTCTTCTTCATACTCACACAACCCCTCGCATTCCTTTACTGAAACCCTAAACACACAATCACATTTCTGTACTCAAACCCTAAACACACCCACATTTTTATACTTCTTCTTCTACACTCACACAACCCCTCGCTACTGATCAAACACACAATCACAGTCACTGAAAGCGTAATTGATACTATATTTTACCCATTTTAAACCTAAGGGAAGGGCAATCACAATATTTCGCCATCCCTGCTACTCCCTCGACAATGTCTGACGCAAAGGTAACAGTTAGATCGAGATTAGATCATATTACAACGATTAGAGGTTTGTTGAATAGTAATAGAACCACTTTGTTTAGGACCACTGTATTTGGGCCATGGTTAGACATCCCCCCTTTTCTGCAGATACCCATTTGCTAAATTATTTTTATCAAAATCAGGTTAATGTCGATGAAAGTGATGATTGCCCTTCCCTTAGGTTTAAAATAGATGATAATGTGGTTGAATTTGGACGTGAATAATTTTGTCTGATAACCGGTTTTCTTTTTGGGTCTATTGCGAGAGAAGAAACCTACGTAGGTCGTAATGTTCGTGGGCTAAAATATAGTCCATTCTATGATCGTTTGTTTCCTCATTTTCAAACCCTTAGCACTAAGAAAGTAAAGGGTGAAGAGCTTTTGGCACTGATGAAGCCTGGTCTAGCGTGGGATGCGTTATCGGATGCGGATGCTGTTAGGGTTTGTTTGTTGGTCATTGCAACATGTGTATTCATGGGTCGTGAAGGAAGGTTCTACATTTCAGACCACATGATGACAATGATTGAGGATTTATCTGTTTGGAACTCGTATCCATGGGGTGAGTATATGTAGGAACATTTGTACAAAAGAACGGTAAATGTTGTAAAGAAGCATAATGACGCTGAAGCAAAGAAGGCGTTAAAAAAATCCCCAAAGAAAGAGCAAACATACAATCTGTATGGCTTTGTATGGGCCCTCAAGGTGAGATTTTACTTGTTACATGCGGCCTTTCTAGTTGTATATAATTATCATGCTTAATATGTCTACCCATAAATTTATGCTATAATTACTTGACTAATTACTTGATGATGCCATTGAATTTGACTATAGAAATATGTAGCAGAAAAGGAAATAGAAAGTGATGATGCCATTGCAATTTTTTATTTTGTATATATAGACAATGAAAAGGCATTGCAACAGATAGTGAAAAGTCATGACCCTTTGTATATATAGACAATGAAAAGGCATTGTTATGAAATCAATTAATTAACTTTATTACCCATAAATATAATAATTACATATCAGAAATTTTTACATAATCTTTTTATTATATAATCTTTTTACATAGATAAGCAATGAAAAGGCATTGTTATGAAATCAATTAAATGAGGTGTTTGTAGTTTCTGTTAAGCTGGCTTTAAGAGTTTTATAGGTCTAAATGCTTAGAATTGAATTGAAGAAAATGTTCTGTCCATTATAGCTTTTTATAGAGAGAAGCTTATTAGGTCCTTGTTTTTGCTGTTTTTATGTTCTATTTAGTGCTTTAAGTGGAATTTCAAGTATTGGGTTGAATTCATTAAGGATCTGAGAAATTAAGGCCGAATCAGTGAAATTTCTGCATCAGTATACTTATTCCCATTTCTGTCCAGATCTAATGTTCTAAGAATCTGATTCAGTGCTCATTAGTGATTGCTTATGTTTGAACTTAATGATTCTGAGTTTTTGGTTGTTAAAGTTTAATAATACACCAAGTCATATCAGTTTTGAGCTTGGGCGACTGGGTCCACTGATGAAATCAGTGATCATATGACCTAAATGCCCCTTCTAGAGCTTATTTATAAGCATCATATAAGTTCAATTTGGTCTGATTCTTGGCCTGAGTGCTTATTATTGTTCAAATGTTGTTTGTGTTTCAAATTTGTGGTCATTGCTTAGTTCCTTATGCTTATTTTTGAGCCTAACCAATAGCTTATTTAGATTAATCATAGAATGCTTTAGCTTTTTCTAGCTTCTTTTGACCTTTAGTAGCTTATTAGCTCGCTACCTTAAGCTTGCTTTCTTTATTTCTTTCTGTTCTGAATTTCAATTGCTTTTTCTGAGCTTATTATTAGTTTCTAGAAATAAGTTGTTTTATAAAAAGTACTTATTTTCATCTCATTTTAAAGTTTCAAAAAGAAAAAAAAAATCAAAAAAAAAAAATAATTAACAAAAAGGAGGCCACAGGATTCGAACCCTGGACCTCCTGCACACAGCCAAGCCTCACACACACCACACAATACCAGAGCGCCCTTGGGTCTTTTTTGGTTTATCCTTCCTCAGTTTTTTATTTAACCCATTTTTTCACCTTTTGCTTATTTTCTCATTTTTGCTTAATAACTGCTTATCTTTAAGCACTTTCCTGTAAAGGTAAACATCGGGTCTAAACATAGATATTTCAACTTATTTTATATTAGTTTGTTGCGTACGATTACAAAGTTTCTTGTAAACATCGGGTCTAAATATAGTTAGTTGTTAGGAAGTATGCAATTACAAAGGTTCCGGGCCTAAGTTTGTTCCTTTTTCCAGATATGGATTTTGGAAACGTTCCCTAACAGCATGCAGTGGTGGAGCAAAGACCCTACAAAGACCCCACGTGGTGTAGCCTGGTCAAAATTGAAAACCTTTGAAAAAAACATTACTCCATGCTATTTGATCCGGTAAGTAAACCCTGTATATACCCGAAAATTAGTTATGTATAGTTTGTTTATATTGCGTTCATCATATAAGGTTGGTTTGTTTTTCTTCTAGGCTTTTAAACCAATAAACAAGCTGGTTACAAGAAATGACGAGGTAGTCCGTCCATGGTACATTCCTAGCATGGATTATATCCGAGGACTACAGTTGCAAGTGACAGTTGCAACAAATATGTTGGTTGAGCCAATCGCTATTGTACAAGAGCAAGATTTTGGGGATGTTGGCGGTGATGATGTTGGTGGTGATGATGGTGATGCTGCAAGTGACCATGTTGGTGATGATGGTGGTGATGATGTTCATGTTGGTGGTGATGGTGGACAAGGAGCTGGAGTTGGTGTAGAAGGAGCTGGAGTTGGTGTAGAAGGAGCTGGAGTTGGTGATGATGGTAGAGAAGGAGCTGGAGTTGGTGGTGATGGTGGAGAAGGTGCTGGAGTTGGTGATGATGGTGGAGAAGGAGCTGGAGTTAGTGGTGATGGTGATGGTGGAGAAGGAGCTGGAGTTACTGGAGAAGGAGCTAGAGTTGGTGATGATGGTGGAGAAGGAGCTGGAGTTTGTGGTGATCAAAATGTTTCCGACGAGGCTGAAGTGTTACCAAAGTTGGCTAGAGATCAGATTGAAGCTCAGCTTAATTCTATTAAGTCAACCGTCGGAGGCATTGAAGGACGTGTTGGAGACGTTGATGTCTCAAACCTATTAAGTGAGCTAGAGGTTGTTAAAAAAAGGATCGGGGTGCTTGAGGATGTGTTAGGAGTTAGGTTTGAACAAAAGGTATGAATACAGGTTTGAACAAAATTTGTATTCCTGTTTCAATTGCAAACTGTTTTGAATTCCTTTTCTTTCTATAAGCATAAACCAATTTGTATTACTGTTTCAATTGCAGACTGTTTGCCCAGATGTGCATGCCGACACACCTGTGAAGGCCAGTGTTGTTGATCATGATGATCATAAGTTGTATTATACGGACACACAAGTGTTTCAAGGCCCTATGACACAACTTATTAAAGCCGCCTTCCCCTCGCCATCTGATCATTGTACGAAGTTTATGCAAGTGGACGATAACAGTAGGTTTGATTGTTCGTCCTTACCGAATTTGAATTCAGCATTCTCCGAATTTGGTGATGATGGGATTGAGCTTACACCTCATGATGTATGTATATATTTACAGTATTACTTCATTTATATAATATTAAATTATTATTTTTATTTTTTACTTGTATTGAGACTATTAAATATACGACCCTTTTGTTTTTTTTAGGATTTGATCGATATGGATGTCGATAATAAGGAAACTGAGGAGGTTGCGGGAAACGAGATACAACAACAACCGGCTGGGGACAGGCCTCAAACAACACAACAACCGTTTGGGGAGGGGGCTGAAACACACGATGAACCGGCTGGGGACGGGGGTAATGGAGGTGACAAGGGAGTGGAAGTTATTTACATCGATGTGGAGGTCCACACGGAAGATGTTCAGGTAATTGTTTTGTTATATCAATATTATGGAACCCTAGAATACATTACATGCAAAACCAAATAAGTTGACCCAACAGAAAAATAGATGGTTGATGCACATATGGCACAACCTTTATTGAAACGATTCTAGATTCTTTAGACCCATAACTTGACCCATCACATCCCACAACATATGTCTCACAAGGGCAACATACCCTTGAGCCTCTGAATAAATATATCAATTTCTTTGCTCCTCATCTCCATCTCCGCAGCCAATATCTGCAACTCCATCACCTTTCTCTCATCTTTGTATTGAAGCTCCCTCAGAAACTGTCCAATTTTTTGAGGCACTCTCTGCCCAACATATGTCTCCAACTCCGCAATAAGAATATCCCTCTCACGATTGTTAGCATTCACCTTGTTACACATTGCGCCTATCTCTCTAGCCAATCTAATATACTCAATTCCTGATGTTTGGCAATACAACTTTACCATGTCTTCCCACTGGTACGAATTCGCCGCTGCCCGAAGCTCAGCCACCTTTACATTATTTTCCATTCTTCCTTTTTTTTTTCTTTGAGATGTCAATAAAGAACCCTCTGTCCACTCTTAAATAGCAATAGCTCTTAAAGATTCGTCAAGTTGAATTCACTCACATGCAAACAGTGCACATTTGTGTCCACTCTGTTGTAGCAAAACCCAAGCCACAAAGTCAGTCATATGCAATCATGATTTATATTTGAAAATAATTAACCATGAGTGACACAATATTCCTGACCCCTAGTACCCACAACACTTTAGTTTTGCCTAAAAAGCCAATGTAGAAAAATCCAAAGACTTGTATATGGTATATCTTCAAGTTGTGTTTTATATGTGCACTAATAGAACGTATTTAGTCTTATCAATATATAATTTATAATTTATCATGTGTTGATGATAGCGTTACTTTTGTTCAGGGACAATATATCTCCCCACCTGACATCAACGTTGTACGAGAGAATGTAAGATCCATTTTCAGCAGACTTAAACGAAAGAGGAAACCAAGCAAATTTAACAGCTCTCCTTATACCAATCCTCCAGACACTACTCCAAGAGTCTTGAGAAAGCGTTCATCGAGAATCAATCAGGAAAACATATCCCCTCCTAAAGTTCCTGATTTTGAAAATTCTTTGCAACTACCACAATTGGAACCATTTGTAGAGGTATGTGAAACTTTAACTATCTATTCCCGTTACTTAGTTGCCTTGATGTCTTGCAAGATAGTTAGATTAGTTTATATGAGATGGAACAACCATTAAGTAAATTTTATTGTATTTCAGAACCTGTCAAGAGCCCCCAAGGCGAAGAAATATACGGTCACTGTGCCACCTTCTATTCTAAAGTTTGTTAAAAGCGGCGATGATACTAAGTTCATTTTCCATGGGGCAATCAAGACACGGTTGCGGATCGCCGTTTCTAGATGTGTATCTTGAGCATAGGTAAGGAAAGCGACGGATGGCTTAGGGATGAGGTACGTATAAATGAGTGGATACTTTTTTACGTTAAATCTTAGTTTGTCTATCACTATTGTAGCCTGCAACATAACAAAACTTATCCACATCTTTAATTAACAAAAAACAACACATAGACGTATGGGTTGACTTGCTGTGGACATTCCGACCACCAGATGCAGATTGGGCAATGGCCGGTTCATTTTTCAGCCCTTGTGTCATGGCCAATAACATACGAAGCTTTTGGTCAAATGGTGCCAAGTATCCAGTGGCTTGGTCGGATGTCGAGAAGGTATTTATATCTTATCTTTACATTATGTATATTATTTTTCACCCCTTGTGTGATGGCCAATAAACTGTTGTTGCTCAAATGTAGGTGCTATTTCCAATTAATCAGCCGAACGAGCATTGGGCGACAGCGGAGCTTCATATACGTACAGGTGTTGTAACAATATATGATTCGCTTCCTAAATATACAAAAAGACAAGAGTGGTGGAATAAGACCATGCCAGCAGAATTTGGAAAAAAATTTGGCTAGGTATCTTAAAGACGAAGGAGTGTTGCAGGCAAAAGGAATAGATGTCGATGGTTATGAGATAACTTGGAAAGATGCAGAGGATGTCCTCACCCAATGCGGTGGATATGGTGACTGCGGAGTATGGGTGTGTATAAACCTTTACCGGTTGAGTAATAATATGTCATTAAAGGTAGACAATCCTGCAATTGCAGGTCTAGCCTATCATGAACGAATTGCTGATTACCTCTGGAAGTAAAAGGTGCAATATTCCCCCTAATTGATACAATGCAATGTTGATGGTGTGTATTTTGCAAGTTACCTGGATTATGCCATTTTTCTTCTGCTGATTACATCTGGAACTGCTGTCATGGTTGTTTAGATTGGTGTACAAATATTGTAACAAATATATGGGGTGCAAAATACTTCTGGAACTGCTGTCATGGTTGTTTAGATTGGTGTACAAATATTGTAACAAATATATGGCTGCCTTCTTTTATTTTTTATGTGTTTTGTTTGTAGATTTGGTGTACATATATTCTAACAAATATAACAAACAAAGCACAATGAAAAAGATAACATTAGAAAGTTCTTTTAGCATAACATACCATAACATAAACCGACAAAACATTAGAAAGTTCCTGAGAATCTTTCAATCCTAATCTAAGAAACAAAGCACAATGAAAAAGATAACAACTACCAAACCCAAAAATAACATGAATGTATCACGAACTTTAGATTTTTTCTTTAAATCCTTCATCTCTTGTTCTAACAATCCAATAATTTGTAAAGAATCTTCCGCATTGGACACAACACTTCCTTGTTGACTGGCAAGTGCCTTTTTTTCTTCATGCTCTCTCCAAAACAAGTCTTTGTAGTATTGTGACGGGAGCTCGGGGTCTAGAAAACCATAAACTCCACATCTATCCATAGGACATGCTTTGTACCTTCTTCCTGGGTTCTTATGTGACCAAGATACTTTGATAGGTAGTGGATATGCCGGACGACATTTGCAATGCGTCATGTTAGCAACATCGTGGTATTCGAACTGGTTCCTACGATATGACATACTTGAGGAGGAAGATGAATTCATGAATTATCCTTTTTTTTGTTATAACACAAGGGAAGGTTTGTGTTAGAATTAAGTGGATAATGTGAGGCTCCATTTATATTGGAGTCAAACATAATTACGCAAGTACATGAGATGGTTGATAAACATAAATGAACTGGTACAATTGGTGGTTCCTTCACTTAAATATTCTTGGGCGACCTAGTACAATAGTTGCTTGAAACAATTTGACATTTGAACACAAATGTCCAAAGTCTTAAGGACTTTAAATACCTACAATTAAAACCACCTACAATTTCTCACATTCATGTTACATTTGGACATTTGAATACAAATCAACAACCACATTACAAGTCCAGGACATTTAAAAACATGTTACAACAACCTAAATTCAACAGCAGCAAATTTAAAAGCATAATAATTTAAAATAACACATTACAGCAGCACAATAATTCAAAATAACACATCAAAGCTAAAAACATTAGATTTTATCCTTCATTCTTGACAGCAGCACATCCCAGTTGGTTTCGTTCTTGTAAATCCCAAAGTCTTCAGGTTCCGCTATCCCATACTCTATCTTCAACAACAACTCCTCATGGAAACGGTCTTGCCTCATTCTCTCCTCCATTTCCCTTTCAGCCCTATCTTCTTCGAGTAGTTGTTCCATTAATGCTTCTTCGTCTAATCTTGCTTGAATTTCCTGATCTTCAGTAACATACTCATGACCATCTACACTTGATGCTTCCTCATAAAACGCTTCCGCAAATTTTTTTTCTAAACATGTAACCTGTAAGGCTTCCTTCAACAGGTCCTGACATGTTTCTTGTACGGCTTCCTCACCAGTTTCCTTCACCGATTCACCAAATGTTTGCTTCACAACTTCATTTCCCACCACATCTTTCAAAGGTGTTGTTTTCATCTCTACAAAAAAAATTTAAAAAACAAAATTATGTATATATAAATAAAATAAATACAGGTACTGACAACTGAGTTTATAAATTTTAACCAATAACATAAGATTTCAAAGTTTTTACCTTTAGACATTTCTGAAAATGATAGAATGATCACATTAATGTATATGACAATATATATATATATATATATATATATATATATATATATATATATATATATATATATATATATATATATATATATATATATATATATATATATATATATATATATATATAATGAACAAATACAAGGGAATGATATAGTTATTGTCTTGGGCGACTATGGAGTTTCCTTTATTTATCATCTTGGGCGACTTTGTGACTATTACATATGACCTACATAAATGAACAAGTACAACAATATAAATGTGCAAGTACAAAGGGGGTTAATACACATTTAAATCTTTGGCAACTAGATTGTTTACTTATGTTATGGTCTGTGGGCGACTTTGTAAGTATGTCATAAATACGCAAGTACAAAGGGAGGTTGAGATACACATAAATGTGTAAGTCAATTGCCAGGTAAATACACCTAAAATGCAATAGGATAGTGTACATGCAATTTTTCTAACATTCAAAATTTAAACAAAATGAGTGATGAGGATAGTTCTAAGTTTAAAGTGATCTTAGTGCATCCAGGTTCAAAGCATGCTGTTAAACTACCTAAAGACATCAGTTATAGCAAATTAGTGGCGTACGTGAAGAATAAGTTGGGCGCCGTTAAAGAGAAGGGAAATTGTGACGTAAGGTTGTTTTACAAAGAGAGTATTCTGGCATTGGACATTGTTGATGATGATGACGTCCAGTACTTCATACAGGAAGTTTGTTCTAAGAACGATCATGTTCAGAAACTATTCGTATCAATAACAGAAATACCTTCTGAGGTAAAATCATTTTCTGCTTCTAATCATATATCAATCGATCTTAATGTACCGTTGTTACCAGAACAATTTCATTATCCAACACCAAAGGTTGAACAATTTTATTTTCACTAACAAGATGATTCGCTTCCTATATGCCAAAAAAACTCATTTAAATACATGCCCATGCCACCCAGCGCCCCTAATCCGGTCATTAAAAACATCCTTCCCAATAAAACCTCATTTAAAAACGATAATAGTTTTTACTTGTATAGGGAATTTTTTAATAAGGCAGAATGCATGTTTGCTATAGGAAAGAAATCATTAATTGAAGGATTTGAATACGTAGTTATAAAATCTGAAACCACGAGGTACAGCGTAAAATGTACTAAACAAGGTTGCCCATGGAATATATACACTCGCAAAGTTAAAGTGGGTAATAAATTCTTTGTATCAACCGTAAACGACGTGCACACATGTTCAAGAACTGAACTACACCCTAATCATCGTAATGCTACAATGAAATTACTAAGTCACTTAGTTTGCGAAAAAATGAAAGATAATAGCAGAGTATATAAGGTGAGGGACATACAAAAAGATATTAGGCTTGAATGGAAAATAGACGTTTCTTACAAGCGAGTTTAGGGGGAAGGAATTTGGCGTTTGAGTTATTGAACGGTAAACCTGAAGATTCGTTTGAGAAGTTGCCTTATTATTGCCACAACTTAAAGATGGCAAACGAGGGGACGGTAACAAACATTGAAATAGACGACGAATGAAGATTTAAGTTTGTATTTATAGTATTTGGTGTTGTGGTAAGCATCGTTTTAATTATTAATATACATATAATTATATATGCATATTTGAGACTATTTATAGCTGTTATGTTATTACAACTAATATATGGTTAATCATGTAGATTCGGAGTTTTATAGCCTTCATGCGGCCGTTGTTGATAATCGATGCCGCGTATCTAAAAGGGAAATATCTTGGAACAAACTTGCTTGCTGTTGGTATGGACGGTAACAACCAGATCATACCAATCGCTACCGGTGTGTCACAGGGTGAGACCGGTGAATCATGGACATTGTTTTTGAGAAAATTGAAAGAGTGCATCGGTGTGGTTCCTCGTTTGGCGATTATCTCAGATAGGCATGCAGCGATTATACAAGCGTGTAATACAGTTTTTCCAGGTTGCTTTCATGGTAACTGTTGCCGTCACTTGATGATGAATTGCAATTTGAAGGGCGATAAGGTCAAGAATATTTACTGGAAGGCGTGCAAAAGTTATACGACGGAAGACTTTCAGAAAGCAATTGCTGAGCTTAGGCCAAAAAGACCTGAAGCGGTAAAAAAACTCGAAGAAGCAGGTTTTGATAAGTGGTCAAGGGCATATTGCCCAGCAAAAAGATACAATTACTTGACGTCAAACAGTGCAGAATCAATTAATGCTTTAACGAGAAAAGTTCGAAAGGTTCCAATAACAATGCTCATGGAGTATTACAGAAGGCTTTTACAAGACTGGTATTTTGAACGTCGAGAAAAATATCACGGTAATTAGTGTCTCAATTATTGTTGAAATAATAACAAGCTAAATGTTTTACATTTAAAAATAATAACAAGTTTTTTTTATGTTTTCACCAATTGTTTAGAGGCACCGGAATTTGAACTTACTGATTGGGCAGCTGCGAAGGTGAAGGACAGAATGTTAAAGAGTGTTAACTGGGAAGTTAGAGGCATTGCCATGTGTGCTGTGTATCAAGTACTAGACCATCATAATTTTCATATAGTTGATTTTGTAAAAAGGGAATGCACGTGCAGGTATCTAATATAACCATGTTGTTTAATAAGCTTCAAGTTGTTTGTTGGTGACTGGCATCTGTTTACGTTCCACATGCAGGAAATGGCAACTTTCGGGGCTACCTTGTGGTCATGTGTGCGCCGTATGTAGGGCAGAACGTTTGACTAACTGTGACAAATGGGCATTACCATGGTTTACGAAAACCAACCTGAAAGGCACATATCATGAAATGGTATTTCCTTTGCCAGAAGAAGAAAAATGGCATAATCCAGGTAACTTGAAAAAGGTTTTACCACCGGTGATGAAGCGACAATCAGGAAGACCAAAAAACAAAGATCGTATTCGATCAAAAAATGAGGAGCCAAAAGGTAAAAAATGTGGTAGGTGTGGATCCAAAGGTCACACCCGTGAAGCATGTATGGAACCATTGCCAACAACAGAGGTAATTTTGAAACTTGCTACAATTGTATAACTCATGTTTGTGTCCTAGTCGTTGCTCATAAAATAAATATGTTCGCAGCAAAGTCGTAAGGGAAGTCGTAAGTGTAAGACAAATACTGAAAGCGAAGTGGTAGTGGAGCCGAAAACAGATTTGGACGATGAGTATTTTCGTAATGGCAGAATTTATGCGGATTGAGAAGACTTACAGTGGATGGGTGAAGCATCTAACAACCTTTATGAGGGTGACGCAGTCTGGGGCGGTCAACCATCTAATTCTAGCATCAACCTAAATTCATACTCGGAATCATATAATCCTTATCACTTGGATGATTTCTGATCCTATGTATGTTTTTATTTTCCGTGTAGTCTTATATGTATGAACTGCAGGCTTATTGTCTTTATGTGTGAACTGTTTTATATGTATAATATACTACTTAAGTTGGGTTACTTTTGTTTTATGTCTTTATGATCTTCAAAAATCTTTAGGATATATGCATGCATTATTGGTAACAATTTAAAAGCATATATATGCATGCATTAATAAAAATAATGTTAAGATAAATAAAGTGTACCTGAACACTTCCTGGTGAAACAACTTTCTAGCAAGGTTTACATCACATGCAAGTCCATGAGTCGTTTAACGCTACTAGTGTGCTGCAAATAAATTATCTAAGTGAGCAGTAACCTTAATTGAAATATATAAACCAAACAAGTTTAACCAAATTATGAAACGGTCTTACTAGTTAGTGCGGGTAGATGGTTAATCCTATTGTCAGTGATCTGCCATTTAGTGCATTCGAATACCCAAGAACAAGCCATAAGCCAAAACAAATCCATGACATTTTAATGTATAAGGATACATACATGACAACCAAAGTTTAATGTACTAGTCCCATAACAGGGATCACATTACATAACATACCCTAAAAAAATTCTATTACAACAAAATATAATTGTTCGAATTACAACCACCATAGTCGACAATTCTACCAACTACACACTCTGTGTTGGAAAAAGAACCTAGCCATATGCTCACGGTAAGCAATAGCTGCCTGAACAGGACTTTCCACGTCCAACGACTTCCCATGTGCCAAATGGTATAAGAATATGCAGACCCAAATACCGTAATCACCAAACAGGCCCCCCTGCTCTGGAACGTTCTTTGCATATGTAAAGGTGATGGCATACGTTTTAGGATTTATACCTTTCTTCTCGAAGACTTTGGCTTGGTCTAGAACAATCTGAAGTCCAGCCTGTAGATAGATTGAAACATATTAGCAAAAACAACCACAACAACACTATAAAATAATGAAACAAAACATACAATACTGACAAAAGAAACATAAACTTAGATTCATTGCATACATAAACTGAGTACAAAAGATACACATTACATAGATAATAACCGATATCCTAAACTACGTATGACACAGCTAGACTTGTTACACTTGCGTTGATAACATAATCTATGTACGACCCTTCTAAACCATAAAGCATGTTTAAACTGACTACAATATAAACATGAACATACACTGTCCAACAAAAGATACTTTAATGCAACATGGTACACAACCGATAAAACCCAACGATCTAATAAGCCATTTTATCATCATGAGTTTGCAGAATGAGTGACTCGCAGTTGGGACTAATGAAAAAGGAAGCACCATTTCCCTCGGTACCCATATTATGAAAGGTACCGGAAGCAACATTGTAGAGTACAAGAGTCGTAGCCCATTCTTCCGGGTTCTGAACTTCGAGTATTGGTTCGTTGTTATCAGCAAATCCAACTAATTTCAGTGCACAAGGGGTAGAAATGGTAATTAGACAGTCAAACGATTCAATGTTTCCCCCAACCACCTCTAAGATCCATACACAGAATACATAGTTGTCCTCACAATTTATGTTTCCGGAAACAACTACGTTGTCTCTTAGGTTAGAAACATAGAATGGTAAAGGAAGTTTGACTAATAACTGGTCTGGTATGTCTAAAACCTGGAAACGCTGGGTCACCAAGTCAAAAGAAACCATCATATAGCTCTTGTATGAGCTAACATCATTAGCAAACAACTTTTCATAAGCACACCAGAAGATATGCCCATCAACAACAGCTTGAGTTACCTTTTTTAGTCGGATTGATTGACGAGGCAAAAACTGAGTTTCTAAAATCTTCCATTCTTTTGAGGAGAAGGAGAAAAGTAAGACACACCATGGATTTTGAGGATTGAACGGGTATGAAATCTTTAGAATTGTTGGGTGTAGGTTGTCAGGTCGAACCCCAAAAGTAAACAGACGCTTTTCATATTCATGGCCAGTTGTCAGATAAGGGACAAATGTTCCCACTGATCTTCTGATCGATGGGTTCTAAACAAAAGCCATGTAGTGAGGGAGAATTGGTCCATACGAAAAACCCCAAACTCCGTGTGACCAGCCAATAGGTATCAAGTCAGAAAAAGATAGGTTTGTAGGTACAGGTGTTAAAGAGAAATTCTGATCTAGATAAGACATGTAACCTTTATACCCTTGCTGATAGCGTAAAACATAGGGGAAACTATCGGCTGGGCGAACCCCGCAATGAGCAGTGGAATGCAAGGTGTCAATGCAAGCCTTCCAACTCTTTGAGATACTTCAGCATTGAAGTATGTGCTTGACAGGAAGCCTAAGAACAATGTCCATTTGAACTTCTAATGGAATGTTGTCAGACATGGTGCAAAGAAGAATATAAAGGTATAGATGGAGGTGTAATTGTAGTGTGGGTGTAGAATGGTGTAAAGAAGAAGAGTATAAATAAGATGTGTGCATTTATATCATAGACCTACACTTTAAGGAAGACTTAATGGGCAATTGTACTTACTAGTACTTTTAAGGAATAAATTAAGACTTAACATAGAGTTTAAAGTGTTGACTTATGTTACATTTAAGAAGATACTTGTCCAAGTACCTGAACTTTTAATATACAAGTACCTGAACTTTAAAGAGTTATTGTTGAAAGTGAACTAGTATATTGATGTTAATTTGTAAGTGTTAGTCATAAACATGTATCAAATGTATTTGAGATTGTTATATGCAACACATGTATGTATAAAGACAACAAAAACCAAATGCATTTCAGCTTTTACTAGTATTATTTAGTAACAAATTTAAAGTTTTACCTCTAAATATGCCCGCATATTTAAATACCACGTACGACACTCAGGTTCATGCTTTTCACCATTATCATAAAACGTTACAACCCCTGTCCTGATATCGAACTGGGCCAGAAACCAATGTTTTTCCTTTTCGTTGATAGGCATAAAAACCTGTAACGAAAAAATAAAAATAAATGTATATATATCGTGTTCTGAGGCAAATAAGTCAATATATGTATACACAGGGGATGAATACACGTATTACCTGCTCAACATCGGCCCATGGAATTTTGTACTTGTTTCCATTAGCATACCAAATGGGGATGGAGTCCTGCAAGAGCAGCTGAACAAAGTATGGACAAACTATAGCCCAATCAGCGTCATCGGGTCTGAAATGCAACATGTATTCGACCCACAGCTCTATGTGCTGTGAAAACCAACGCAAAATAGTATTCGTGAGACAAATACCCGAAGAAATGAAAAACAATAGATTTACAATAACTATAAATGAAAAAGTACGACTCTGACCTCATCCATGAGCCACCCTTTTTTTGGAGGATCTAAACAAACTATGCTCTCCCAAAACCTCCTATCAACACGTACTGGTTCTTTGGACCAAGGAAATATATAACGAAGGGGCCCCGGCTTTCCAAGGAATTCATCGTAATCATTAGTAAGATGTACTTTGTCGATAAAATTGTTGCACCGAGTAAGATTCTACACACAGATTGTTACTATATTAGAAAAAATAACATTAACGTTAAAAGTAAGAAAATACAAATTGTTTTGATACCTCCACCCAAGGTTGAACATCTTTTAAATACTCAGTCATATCTGGATCCCGACAGCCATAAGGAGGTGTTCGATTTTTTTGAGCTTCCACAAATTTTTTGGACCAGTAATACGACGACTCAGAGCCATCTTTTTTACTCCTCTTGTCAGGTTCCATGTCTGCCTTTGCTCTTTTCCAATGTCCTGAATTATAAAAAGCAAATAACTTTTTCTTTTTCTCCCGTTCAATCTTCAACAGCTCTTCCCTTTCCAACCGGCGTTTCGTCTCCTCTATCAACGCATTATGAAACTCCTTTTCCATAAGCTTTTGTTCTTCCATCGTCCACCTTTCTTCCTCTTGCTTCCTCAGGCTTAATTCCTATTCTAAAAGATACTCCTGTCACAAGAATTGATGTGAATTGATGTGTACATACAAGGTATAATATATTATGGTTGATATTCTTTGTAAAAACACATTACCTGTAAAATATCATCATCAAAGTCGACATCTATCTGCGCTGAACGACTTGTCGAAATAAGAGAGTCAACCATTTCAAAGAATTCAGAATTCAGTTTTTCTCGAAATTCATAGCTTAGATGAGAAAATGATTGACTGAAGTCCAATTTCTCCTATATATGAAAAAACGGAGGCATTGTTAAATTGAATAAAGTAAAAATTTTGCTTTATAATTTGGCAAGTAAGCTATCGGAACCAATGTGTTTACCCGAAATCCGCAAGTTCTTTCGCAAGCAAGAACCTACAAAGTATTTTTAAAACTCATTAAAATAATTGGACAATCATATAAATAGATATTATTGCTAAATGCATTATATTACTGTATATAAAAAATCACCTGAATAATAGACTCAAGTTTGAAAACCCGAGCATTCAACTCCTGAATCATACAATCCTTAAGGCTGATCTCAGTAATAAGACTACTGGTCTGAATCCTAGGAACAAGCGGTAAATACTTTTTTTCTGTCCTCCCACGTTTCCGGCAAGCATCCAACTTCTGTAGATAAACATCGTAATCATGTGGTACTCTTGGTTTACAAGTCCTTGGTATGTACCCCATGAAATACTCCTGAAATTGGATATACCAATCCGACTGCTGCTCGGCTATTGTTGCTTTCAAGTCAAAATTTATCTTCGAGTCCTACAAAAAACATCAACCAAAAGAAGATAAAAAAATAAGTTGAATACAACACAAAAGAAAATAAATAGTAGGAAATATGATATTCTATAAGGTTTTACCTTGCCAAATAGCAATCCATAATCCGATCTTGTAAACACTTCTTTCTTTGACCAGGCTACAGCCCTTGGTATGACATCTGGGACTTTATTCCACCAATTATTGCTTCTTTCAAACGACTCAAGAATCCATATCTATAAAGTTAAAGATTGTGTTAGGCTGACAAAGATAATCCAACAATAAAAACTCATACAATTATACGAAAAAAAGGAACAACCTTGAAAGCCCAAACAAATCCTGTAAGTGTATACGTTGGAACGTACTTCCGAGATGCTTCTAGTCCTTTAAGGTGTTCCCACTAGTGTCTGTCTACGACATTCAGTATCTGGTTGTACAATTGCCTCCAAATGTGCCCCCCCCCCATGGAAACGAATTCCATGCTTCAAGGTCTTCAACCAAACGCAGAAGTTTATCATCCACTTGTTCAGCCAACAACCGACCCATAAAAATTACCTCTAGCGCTAACAGTAGACACACACGGACTACATCTTCATCAGATAATTTACCGAATAACTCTTCATCCTCAAGAACACCAAGAAGATCTAAGTTTAAAAGTCTTACCCCCATTTTTTTTGGAAATACCCTTGTCTTAAATTTTATATCCCCTTTACTATACAAGTCAGAGCTAACCCATTTTCCAAAACGAAAACCTGTTATTAGAGAAAACTCGGGACGACCAAAATGTAGACTACGACCATCCACATTATATATGAGGGGCATGTCAAAGTGTGCATCATCTACATAACCCTGTTTTTGTAGTATATAATCTAATATATGTGATTCATGGTCAAAAAATAAAATATCCAACCATCCTCCAAAACAGGTAGTCCTAAATAAAATCATTCGCTTTTCATTCAGCTTTTCTCTAATTAAGGAAAAGTATTTCAATTTACTCCTAACGATGACTTTGGCTTCATATTCCTTTAAGAAAAAAAAAATAAAGCCAGCTTAGGAAAATAATAAGAAAAGGAAGACCAAAAATAGTTAACCAGTTAAAATATGCAAATGTTGAGTCTAGAATAGATTCTGAGTAACAGGACTCGTCTTGACGGCGATAATGAAGGAGTGTGGATAGTCATGAACCATACACACTATATCATTATCGCAATCAAAACATCTCAATTATAAGGGCAGATCTATTTAACGTCGTAGATGGGTTCCATTGCTTTGTTTTTTGGACACCGTCTTATACCGGTTGTGTCTTTGATCTTGATAACAAGCTTTGGCACTTTCAAGAATGTATTTTGATTGTACGGACAAAAATCTTAATGAAGGTACATTATTCAAAGTGCCAAAACTGATTATCAAGATCAAACACACAACCAGTATAAGACGGGTTTCAAATTAAGCAATAGAACCCATCTACAACGTTAGATAGATCTGCCCTAATAATTGAGGTTGCGCAATCAGACTTTCTTAATTCCAGTTCTATGTTTGATATTGCTCACTTATATGTGGCGAATATATATATTAATTATGTATATTCTACGACGCTAGAGAGAGCATCGTGCATGAATAAAAACGGTTTTAATGTTAATTAACAATGCATGAATAAAAACGGTTTTAATTTAGTTTAACAAACTGTTTAATGAATAAAAACATGTTTATGACCGGAAAACATGTGGACAGTCAGTATTACAAGTAAAAATGACTATTTACAACTAACAAGTTTAATAAGAAACAATTTAAGCTTGTACGTATTAAGTAACAAGTGTATAACTAAGTATGACTAAGGGACAGCTTACCTGTCCCACATATCATATGTCTTAAAGCAATAACACATTGGGCACACTTAGGTAGATTAACAACAACAACCATAATATACAACTCCCAAAACAGCCATCATCTGTCACACTTAGCACAATATACAAGTATGTAAGTCAAAAACCCTAAGTCGACTCTCTCCCTAGGCGATTTTCCCTACCACTTTTTCTAATCGATCTTCAATGAAACTGTCTTTAACCTTTTGATTCTTGCATCGATCTACTTAAAGGTACTGATTAAACTTTGGTTTATCATTATCTTTCTCACTTTTGTTTCTTGATTCTGAGTTTCTAAGGCTGTTTTTGTTGATTCGTTTAGTTAGGGTTGTTAGGGTTTAAGAGGATAAATCACTTTCTAATTGGTTTTCACATATTCAGTTTGTGTAAGTCGATTTAGTTAGGGTTTGTTTTAAACCGCCTTTGTTTGTAATTGATCCTACATTCAAATTACTTCTAAATTCGGTTCTAGTTAATCCTTGTTTATTTTATTTAGATCGATTTTTCATTGATTGGATCGACTTGTATCATGGCTGCTGGTTGAATCTGTTGCGCTTCATTGATTAAACCCTAATCTTGCGATTAGGGTTTCTATTGTATAATTGGTTTTTCCATGAGTTTGCTGGCTACTGTTGTGTGATTATTGTGTTTACTGATTGTGGTTGTGAGTTGTTGAGAGATGGAAAAGGGGTTTTTGTCTAACAAGAATGTCAACAAGGGTGCGAATGCTTCTGGTTCAAAGGATGCTGGTTAGTCCATGGATCTCACGGGTACTGAGTATATTCATGATTTGTTTGGAGTTACTCTTGGTAATCATGAAGACATTGACAAGTTCATTAAGGGGCTTGAAGAGGGTAAGTATCCATTGTGGTCTACTTTGGATAGGGAAGTTCGGTTAAGGGTAATGGATATATTACAAGATTTGGCTGATGTTATTGCTCTACCATCGATCCCTACATCGCCTCATTAGTCTCCTAACCCTGAACCTGTATTTGAAGGTGTTAACATCTCTATTCCTCGTAAAGTGGTTGAAAAGGTTAGTTCTCGATTGGAACATACTTTGTATGGCTATTTTATTGGAAAAAGGATGGCGTTTCCTATTGTTGAATACTATGCTAGGAGTAACTGGGCAAAACATGGTCTTATAAGGATCATGATGAATTCCAAAGGATTTTTTTTCTTCAAATTTGATACTTTGGTTGGTTTAGAAGCTATTTTGGAAGAAGGTCCTTGGATGATACGTAAGTCTCCTATAATTCTCAAGAAATGGTCTATGGATACTTGTTTGCGTAAGGAAGAATTGACTAGCATACCGGTATGGGTTAAATTGCATGATGTCCCTCTTCAAGTCTTTGAAGAGGATGGTATTAGTTTGATTGCTTCTTTCATTGGTAAGCTTGTAATGCTTGATTCTTACACTAGCTCTATGTGTAAGGATTCGTGGGGGTAGAAGTAGTTTTGCTAGATGTCTTATTAAGGTTAAGTCTGAATCTGATCTTGTGGAGGCTGTGACTATTGGTTTCCCCTCTCTCAATGGGGAGGGTTTTAATAAAGAGACTATACGTGTTGAGTATGAATGGAGGCCCCCCAGGTGCAATTTATGCAAAATATTTGGTCATACCCATGATCAATGTCCTAAACAGGTGGTGAGGCCTCCTACACAGGTGGTTAGTCCTTCTACTGTTTCTACTTCTCATGTTGCTACTCCTACTGTGGAGTTGGACACAAATGGTTTTCAAAAGGTGGGTAAAAAAAAGAAGAAGGGTAAAGCCAAGGCTACTAATGGGAATCAATCTGTTGGTACTACGGTTAAACAGTTCAAATTTGTTCCTAACGCAGCTACTAGTGAACTTAAGAAGGGAGCTCCTACTATGGGTAACGCATCTACATCGTCATCATAGTTGAAGTCAACTGGTAATGCTTCTAAGGAAATTAATGTTACTACATCTAATCCGTATGCTGCATTGGTGATGGATGATGAAGATGGTGAAGATCTTGTGGTAAATGTGTTTGATGAATCGGCCAATCTTTTTGCTAATACAGGGGCAAGTTCATCTCGCACGTTTTTTGCTGGCTAGCTGTTTTTCAGTTCTTTTTCTAGATGCATTTTTTGTTTCTAGTTTTGTAAGTGCTTTTGGCATGTCTTAAGCACTAGAGTTAGGTGGTTATCAAGCTTTTTAGCTTGAGGTTAATATGGTACTTCAGCCATATTCCATTTGTACTTAATCGTTTTTTTGGTTAATCTATTTACCAGGGTGCAGGATTACTCCCCTTTACCAAAAAAAAAAAAAAACCCACAAGTATGTAACAATAAAAAATATGACATACAAATACATAAACCCTAACACTAAAAAACCATAATTAAAGAAACACAAACAATTAAATAATCAGATAAACCAACAAACAATAAATAAAGCCAGCTTAGGAAAATAATAAGAAAAGGCAGACCATAAATATGCAAATATCATATGTCTTAAAGCAATAACACGTAATAAGAAACCGAGTTCTCAATCCTCATTACAAGGAAGGAGTCTTCCCCAATTGGAGAATCAAAAGGCTCCCACTAGGTTTTCGAGCTAGGTACCTAATGGACCACATACATCATAATATATGACAGCGTGAGCCTTAAGACTGGAAAACATGTAAAAGTCCATATTACAAGTAACAAGTTTATTCGATCATCGCGTATAAGTAAACATCCTAGACTAACCAGAAACAACCTAATACAGCTAACATGATAAATCAAAACCATTTTAATAAGAAGCAATTTAAACTTGTGCATATTAAGTAACAAGTCTATAAGTAAGTATGACTAAGGGACATGTTACCATATGCAAATATCATATGTCTTAAAGCAATAACACGTAATATGAAACCGAGTTCTCAATCCTCATTACAAGGAAGGAGTCTTCCCCAATTAGAGAATCAAAAGGCTCCCACTAGGTTTTCGAGCTAGGTACCTAATGGACCACATACATCATAATACATGACAACGTGAGCCTTAAGACCGGAAATAGCAATTTTAAACTAAATTCAAGGTAAACTAAACTTTCGAAATACTTTATCATATCCGTACACTAACTGTTAGTGGAAAATTAAAGTTCACAAAATTTTGCAAAAGAATTTACAAGATTGTGTGTACCGCCGATGCACTAAGTCTTCGCAAGATCACAAGCTGTCAAAACAGTTGCCCGTGTAGTTTGAACCTGATCGGGAGTACAGACTACCTCCGCCGTGTCTTAATCATAAGCAAGATGAATATTCTGAGGCCCGATATCAGAGCCCAACTCTAAAGGGTTAAGTAAACCGACCATCTATGGTTCAAGGTCGCCCGAAATCACCCCTTGATCCGTTTACCCTAGTTGTTTCCCATAGAATAGCCGATTACCACCATGGTGATACAACACTTAGATCGATCGCAAAGACTAAAACTAAGGTTTCCAACGCTCGCACTTGAAAATTGTTTTGTAAAATTGTGTGAAGTTTGATTTTCCAATAACATATTGGGCACACTTAGGCAGATTAACAACAACAACCACAATATATAACTCCCAAAACAGCCATCATCTGTCACACTTAGGCACAATATACAACCCATCTAACTATGTAACAACCACAATTTACAACTCTCAAAACAGCCATCATATGTCAAACTTAGGCACAAAATACAAGCCATCTAACTATGTAACAATAAAAAACATGACATACAAATACATAAACCCTAACACTATAAAACCATAATTAAAGAAACACAAACAATTAAATAATCAGAAAAACCAAAAAACAATAAATAAAGCCAGCTTAGGAAAATAATAAGAAAAGGCAGACCATAAATATGCAAATATCATATGTCTTAAAGCAATAACACGTAATATGAAACCGAGTTCTCAATCCTCATTACAAGGAAGGAGTCTTCCCCAACTGGAGAATCAAAAGGCTCCCACTAGGTTTTCGAGCTAGGTACCTAATGGACCACATACATCATAATATATGACAACGTGAGCCTTAAGACCGAAAAACATGTAAAAGTCCATTTTACAAGTAACAAGTTTATTCGATCATCGCGTATAAGTAAACATCCTAGACTAACCTGAAACAACCTAATACAGCTAACATGATAAATCAAAACCATTTTAATAAGAAGCAATTTAAGCTTGTGCATATTAAGTAACAAGTCTATAAGTAAGTATGACTAAGGGACAAGTTACCATATGCAAATATCATATGACTTAAAGCAATAACACGTAATATGAAACCGAGTTCTCAATCCTCATTACAAGGAAGGAGTCTTCCCCAATTGGAGAATCAAAAGGCTCCCATTAGGTTTTCGAGCTAGGTACCTAATGGACCACATACATCATAATACATGACAGCGTGAGCCTTAAGACCGGAAATAGCAACTTTAAACTAAATTCAAGGTAAAGTAAACTTTCGGAATATTTTATCATATCCGTACACTAACTGTTAGTGGAAAATTAAAGTTCACAAAATTTTGCAAAAGAATTTACAAGATTGTGTGTACCGCCGATGCACTAAGTCTTCGCAAGATAACAAGTTGTCAAAACAGTTGCCCTTGTAGTTTGAACCTGATCGGGAGTACAGACTACCTCCGCCGTGTCTTAATCACAAGCAGGATGAATCATCTGAGGCCCGATATCTGAGCCCAACTCTACAGGGTTAAGTAAACCGACCATCTATGGTTCAAGGTCGCCCGGAATCACCCCTTGATCCGTTTATCCTAGTTGTTTCCCATAGAATAGCCGATTACCACCGTGGTGATACAACACTTAGATCGATCGCAAAGACAAAAACAAAGGTTTACAACGCTCGCACTTGAAAATTGTTTTGTAAAATTGTGTGAAGTTTGATTTTCCAATAACACATTGGGCACACTTAGGCAGATTAACAACAACAACCACAATATATAACTCCCAAAACAGCCATCATCTGTCACACTTAGGCACAATATACAACCCATCTAACTATGTAACAACCACAAGTTACAACTCCCAAAACAGCCATCATCCGTCACACTTAGGCACAATATACAACCCATCTAACTATGTAGCAACCACAAGCCATCTAACTATCTAACTATGTAACAACCACATTTTACTCAAATCACTAGCAATGAAATCACAACTATATATACAATCTTCAGGTAATAATTAAGAAAAAGCTAACAATAAAAAACATGACATACAGATACATAAACCCTAACACTAAAAAACCCTAATTAAAGAAACACAAACAATTAAATAATTAGATAAACCAAAAAACAATTAAATAATCCTCGAACAATTAAACTAACAATTAAATAATCAGATAACCCTAAATCGATAAACAATAAACAAAAACAATACAACAAACCCTAACCCTAAATTAGAGTAACCCTAAATCGAAAAGATAATTACTTACCCTACCCCAAAACATTTTTTATTTCGTTAGATCGAATCCAATTACTTTACTGTAACCCTAAATCGAAAACCAAGGTTGTTATCGGTTGCTTCAGATCTGTGTGTGTCTAATTGCTAGAGTTAGGCTTTCGATATATTGTTCATCGACGTCGGTTGAGCGTATTTTGTGTGTGTCTAATTGATAGAGAAACCCTAAATCGAAAGAGTAAAGTGAGAGTGAGAGAAAGGAGTTTGTTTCAGTGAGAGAAAGAAGTGTGTTTGATACACTTCTTATTTTGAATTACAGTAAAAGAAAAGTATTAAAAGTAATACAGCTAACATGAATAAAGAATAAAATATAAAAGTATTAAAAGTATAAAAAGTATAAAAAGTATTAAAATTATTGTAACACCTAAAATTTAAAAAGCATGTAAAAGACCAAAATGCCCCTACAAGTTTAAAAATTGTGTAAAAGCTTATAAAGTGTCAAATAAATCCCAAACTTCTGGCAAATGCACAAGTGTGATCCCAAATAATTTTAACAACATCATTTAACATTTATACAAGTGGCAAAATTACCTTTTTTACCCCTACACAAATCGTATATAATTTAAATGTATTAAGTATGACATTTTAAATTAAGAAATATGGAAGATAAGAAGCAAAATCAATCATTACTAATTTCCCAGCCATAATTGCTGAGATTTCTGGTCCTAATTCCCCCCCACCCATGACTCGGCATTCCCTTATTAAAAACCAATCCATATCTTTCCTTTCAAACCCTAATTACCGATTGATTAAAAACACACACAAATAATTCTTTTAGCCTCCATTCGGCTATCTAAAATTACCAAAGCATTTTTTTGAGTTCAAACACCATTCAAGGAGTCCTAGAAAAATCGGGTTGAGTTTGTTTGTTGCCTGATTCGTTGGTGGTGGATTTATTCCTATCGATAGCTCGTTTTTAAGGTAAAATTCGTATCAATTAAATCAATCTTCATAAAATTTGTTTCTCATTTTTCCTGAGGTTCTTATATCATATGTGATCTGCGAAAAATGTGTACAAGGTGATTTGATTCCATTTGAAGTCGTGGTGAATTCTTTCCTTGTCGAGTATCCATCCGAGAAGCAATAAATTGTGCAGCCTTGTTCACTCGTTCTAAAAATATTCTGGTATTTTCCCCAGCTCCTAATGATCGTATATAACATAAGAAAAATAATAAAAACAGCCCATGCATCATGTATGATTCGTATGAAAATTATTGTGCTTGTAAACCCTAGAATCGAAATAAATACTATATGCATGCATGCGAATTTTCTTGACCAGGATATTATTTTTCATGGCCTATATGATCATCATACAACACCATAAAAATGCTCATTTGAATTATAGAGACCTAAAACAGTTATTGGTGAAGTTATTTGAAATCGGCTAAAAGGAAACAAGAACAAAAAAATGCCTAGCGATCGAACTAGGGTTCAAAACCAATAAGATCTAATTATAAGTGAATATAAATGATGTGGAAATGATTGCATAATGATTGGGATCGATTAGGGTTTTGTTTTGTTAAAGATCATGTTTAACGATTTGAAAATTAAATATAAAGGGGGTGTTTTGTCAATATTAAAACTCATGGGCTATTTTTGTCATGTTCTATAGATCAAGTATGACCTGTAAAAATTATAAAACGCAGGGCCTATATGTAAAATTTGCGAGATAATGAAATTAGTTGTAATTGTTGGTTCGAATTGGAAATTAAATAAATATAGGGACTAAATGTGTAATTTCTAAAAAGTTAAGGTCGATTTGAGTAGTGAATGATATTCAGGGACTAATGTGTAAATTTGGATACTTATTGGACTAATGTGTAATTAGTATTAATTAAAGGTTGAAAATGTAAACTTTAGGGTTAATTATGTAAACTTATTAAATGGAGGGACCTATTGTGTAAATTATGAATATTTGAATGTCAAATCGTATAACTTGTTAAAATAAGTACTCATTGTGTAAAATTGATAAATTAAGGGTTAAATGTGTAATTATGCATATTTGAAGGGTTAAAATGTAACTTTGGAAATACAGGGGTGTAAAGTGTAAATTGTGAAAACCTAAGGACCAAAGGTGTAATTATGATAAAGATACCTTATTTCCAGCTAATAATGATCTAAGTAAGCTATGTACTCAATACTTCTAAAAGTGGAAACTTTCTAATTATGGAAACTGTCTAAAAGTGGAAACTTACTAAAATGGGAAAGTTACTTAGAATGGAAAGATGGTTAATTAAGAATGATTTGTAATCCCCTTCTAATCCTTTAGGTGTGAAGAAGGAGAGACTTTGAGCTGTCCCCTGTTTCTGTGCTTATTACTATTTGTGCTTTCTTCATAAGGTACAGATACTCTGCCCTTGTTTCAGTAAGGGTTCTTATATTCTTATACATTGATTTTGAGTTATGATTCAGTTAAGATTTCCCAAGCCATTGCCATGTTTCCTTTTTAAATGAACCTTTGATATTACTTTGATAGGACCTTGAGATGCACCTTTTGATATATGACCTTGTGCTATGATTTTGAGACATGACTCTTAGTTGGATACCCGAGCCATTTATGTTACCTAGCCAGGAAGGTAACCTGGCCATGTCTGTGATGCACCACTGGCATGACTCCCGTGTGGGGGAGTGATTTCTCACACCGTCCCTTTTATGATTTTCTGCCATGGCTACTATGATGTTGGGATGACTTTGAGTTTAGGGGCGTATGGGTTGCAATCCTAGATTTGTATGTTTAGTGGATTTAACTGTGACTTTGAGTATTGACTTTGAGGTGACTGGTGCTTGTGTGCAATACACGCCTTTCACATTTAGCTGGAGCTAGCTGCTCCACTATTTTGATACATGAGGACACCCCTCATATTATCTGGTTGCCTGAGAGGTATCCCCTCTGATTGTGAGCTTATGACCTTGAGACTATGATGTTGACTTTGAGTTATGGGCTCGTGGTAGATAACTATCCTATAATTCCTTATTACTCTTTTGCTTTGGTTATACCTTATGATATCTCCCAGTGCCTCAGTATATTTCAGTTTCGTTATCTTTGTTTGTATTATGTATCTGTTCACTGGGCTTTGTAAGCTCAGCAAGACGTTTTCTTTTTCGTGTGCGGCAGGTATCTAGCTGGGAGATGGATTTTATGCTTGGGATGAGAGTTAGTTGGATGCTTTTACCTTAGATGATGTCCTACCCTAGTCTTGCCATTTGTTTAGACTTTTGATCATGGATTCATTTCATTATGTATTTCCTTTGAATTATTTCGTTATCTTGTGAGACTTTTGTATTGGACTCAAGTCATGTTGACTTGGCTTATTTATTTATGATGTTTTATGGCTTCCGCTGTGTATATGTATGAATGCTTTGAAATG
This sequence comes from Artemisia tridentata subsp. tridentata, assembly GCA_021014915.2. Lineage (NCBI taxonomy): Eukaryota > Viridiplantae > Streptophyta > Magnoliopsida > Asterales > Asteraceae > Artemisia > Artemisia tridentata. The sequence goes on from CP139505.1 coordinate 181,781,384, forward strand.
TCGCCATAATGTGATATCTCTACCCTTGTCGGGTTGGGGTGTTACAATTATGGTATCAAAGCCAGGTTGCGACCTGTCGTACATAAGCTTTGGCCTGTGAAACATGTGGACCATAGGATTTGACCCTTAAGTTTAAGATTTGACTGGTGAGGTTTTGGGTAGGCATAAGTTCTGCTTCGTCTTCCATTTCGTGCTTATTTCCCTTATGTTTTGCTAATTCTTTTCATGATCATTCAGATGGTGAACACACGCTTTACTCAGTACACTAATGGGGATGATGGCCCCAATTTTGAAGAGATGATAGCCGCTGCTGTGGCTGCTGCTATTCCTCGAGTGGTGACTGAGGTCACCAATAATATCAGAAATGCGGCTAGTTCTTCTGGAGGTGGTGGTGGTGATGCTCAACCCACTGCTCCACCCGCTGCTCCCCCAGCTGGTATCCATGTGTGGATCGAGAGGTTCAACAAACTTAAGCCTCTCTCTTTCAGGTCCGCTGCTACTCCTCATGAAGCGGAGGACTGGATCACACATATCGAGAAGTTGTTTCGTGTTCTGGGATGTGCTGACGAGTTTAAAACTCGGTTGGCCACATTCAAATTTGAAGGTGATGCTCAAAATTGGTGGGCTGCTCTTATTCAGGCGAAAGGGGATGATTTTGCTGAGACCTGTTCGTGGGCGGATTTCATCGAGGTGTTTTATAGACAGTATATTCCTATGTCAGAGCAGCTAAGGTATGAGAGGGAATATGGGTCGATTCGTCAGGGTGATCAGGAGTCGTCAGGAGAGTTTATGCAACGGTTTCTGCGTCTGGCCAGTTTCGTTGGGCCAGAGGTCACTGGAGATGCTACGCGTCAGGCTCGTCATTTCAAATGGGCTTTAAAGAGGTGGGTGTTAGACCGGATCGTTAACACTCCGTTTGAGGATGTGGCTGGAGTTCAGGACGCCGCGCGTAACATCGAGTTGTTACATGCGGACAGGGGGTCTAATAAGCGTGATAGGGATGGTAACCGGGTAGATTTTTGGGGCCAAGGTCGACAGGACCAAAAGCAGGATGTTCGGGGCCGACAGGACCGTGGGCATGATCAGCAGGGTCAGCAGGACCGAGGTTATAATAATAGGCAGCAGGATTTCAGGAACCAGGATCGGCGGGATTCTGGTAGGTCTGGTAGTGATCGTCAGGGGCAGGGTAATAGCAGCCGACGTAGGGATTCTCAGCCGTATCAGCAGTCGGGATCGTCGGTTCAGAAGAAGTCTGTTGAGACTCTACCTCCTCCTCCTACATGTACTTCCTGTGGGAAGACTCATCCAGGTCCTTGTTATAAAGCTTCTGGTGGTTGTTTCTGGTGTGGATCTTCTCAGCACAAGATCAAGGACTGTCCTAGGAAGAATGCTGGTGAACCTAAAGTCGATGCTAGGGCAGCTCCTGCTTCAGGCCGGGTTTATTCTTTGACACGTGACCAGGCTGCTAGCACCTCAGGTACTATTACGGGTTTTCTGCACATTGGAGATCGTATTGTGTTTGTTTTATTTGACAAGGGTGCTACACATTCAATAATATCCACATCACTTGCAAATAAAATAAACGTAACCCCAACTAAATTAATGAACCGTATATCCATTGCTACCCCGATGAAAACTCATGTGATTATTGATGTTGAGTATGTTAATTGCCCTCTCCGTTTCGATGATCGTGTTCGTTCTGCGAACCTTCTTCCCATTGATATGGTTGATTTTGACATTATTCTGGGCATGGACTGGTTAGCTGCTCATAAGGCGACCATTGATTGTTATGCTCGTAAGGTGATCTTTGGTGATCTTCACCATCCTGATTATGTTTATTCTGGTTCCCAACCTCTGAAATCTGTAAAGATTATTTCGGCTATGAAAGCCCGGACATTGATTTCGCATGGCTGTCTTGGTTTTCTTGCTTCTATTAAAGATACCTCTGTTGATGTTCCTAGCATTGATAGTATTCGTATTGTGCGCGATTTTGCCGATGTATTTCCGGATGAACTTCCTGGCATTCCTCCTGTCAGGGAAGTCGAGTTTAGCATTGATCTGATTCCGGGTGCTGAACCCATATCTAAAGCTCCTTACCGCATGGCACCGATTGAATTAAAGGAATTAAAGGAGCAATTGCAAGAACTGTTGAAAAACGGTTTTATTCGTCCGAGCGTATCTCCTTGGGGTGCTCCCGTGTTGTTTGTTAAGAAGAAAGACAGGAGCATGCGTCTTTGTATCGATTATCGGGAGCTTAACCGCATTACTATTCGTAACCGCTATCATCTTCCTCGCATTGATGATTTATTCGATCAGTTGCAAGGGGCGAGGCATTTCTCTAAAATTGATCTGAGGTCTGGATATCACCAGCTTAGGGTGAGGGAGCAGGATGTTCCCAAAACGGCCTTTCGCACTCGGTACGGTCACTATGAATTCTTGGTTATGCCTTTTGGTCTGACCAATGCTCCTGCTGTGTTTATGGACCTAATGAACCGGATATTCCATGAATTCCTCGATAAGTTTGTGATTGTCTTCATCGACGATATTCTTGTATATTCTAAATCCGAGAAGGAACATGAGCAACACCTTGGTATTGTTCTGGAAATTTTGCGACAGCAGAAATTGTATGCGAAGTTTTCGAAGTGCGAGTTTTGGTTGGATCGTGTAGCTTTCTTGGGTCACATCGTTTCTGCAGACGGTATCACTATGGATCCGGCGAAGGTTGAGGCTATCACAAAATGGCCAAGGCCTACTAGTGTGACGGAAGTGAGAAGTTTTCTGGGTCTCGCTGGGTATTATCGGAGATTTGTTGAGGGCTTTTCGCGTCTTGCTTTGCCGTTGACACAGTTGATGAGGAAAGGGGAAAAGTTTAGTTGGACTGATGAGCGAGAGAGTAGTTTTGAGGAGTTGAAGAAACGTTTAGTGTCGGCACCTATCTTGACTCTTCCATCGGGTTCCGGCGGTTTCCAGATATATAGCGATGCATCGAAGAAGGGTTTAGGATGTGTCTTGATGCAGCACGGGAAGGTGATCGCCTATGCTTCGAGGCAGCTGAAGCCTTACGAGGTGAACTATCCGACGCATGATCTAGAGTTAGCAGCTGTGGTTTTCGCGCTAAAGATTTGGCGCCATTATTTGTATGGAGAGACTTGTGACATTTTCACTGATCATAAGAGTCTTAAATACATTTTCACCCAGAAAGAGTTGAATATGAGACAGAGGCGTTGGTTAGAGCTTCTGAAAGATTATGATGCTAACATTCAGTATCATCCTGGTAAGGCGAATGTAGTCGCTGATGCTCTTAGTAGAAAGTCGGGTATGATTGCGAGCTTGGAGTTTGAGCCTCGCGTTTTGCACGATTTAGAGCTTCTTGATGTGGAGTTTTGTGTTCGAGGTCATGGTGGTTATTGGGCTAGCCTTACGGTGGAGTCCAATCTTATCTTGCGAATTAAGGAAGCTCAGAAAGAGGATGGTGAGCTGTGGTCTATAGTTCAGAATGTTGAGGAAGGCAAACAGTCAGAGTTTAGAGTTGATGATTCCGGTGTAGTGTGGTTTGAGGATCGTCTCTGTGTTCCCAACGATCCTGAGCTTAGGGAGGCTGTTCTATCGGAGGCTCATAGTTCCCCTTTTAATATACATCCTGGTTCTACCAAGATGTACCGGGACCTTAAGCAACATTTCTGGTGGAGTGGCATGAAACAGGATGTGGCTTCGTTTGTATCTAAGTGTTTAACGTGCCAGCAGGTCAAGATCGAGCACCAGAGAGCTAGTGGGTTGCTTCAGCCGTTGGAGATTCCGAAGTGGAAATGGGAGGAAATTTCCATGGATTTTGTGACAGGTTTACCTCTTACTCGTAGGAAGCATGATGCGATTTGGGTGGTCGTTGATCGACTAACCAAGTCTGCTCACTTCCTCCCTATTTGTGTGGACTACAGTGTTAGTAAATTGGCGGACATATTTCAGCAGGAAATTGTTAGGCTTCATGGTATGCCTACGGCTATTATATCAGATAGGGATCCTCGGTTTACATCTCGCTTCTGGAAGGGATTGCATAAGGCATGGGATACGCGCCTTAAGTTCAGTACAGCTTTTCATCCTCAGACGGATGGTCAGTCGGAGAGGACCATTCAGACTTTAGAGGACATGTTGAGGGCATGTGCCTTAGAGTGGACTGGTAGCTGGGACGATTATTTGTGTTTGGTAGAGTTTGCTTATAATAACAGTTGGCACGCGAGTATTCGTATGGCTCCTTTCGAGATGTTATATGGTCGGAAATGTAGGGCTCCGGTTTGTTGGAACGAGGTAGGTGAACGCATTATTGAGGGACCGGAGTTAGTGCAGATCGCTACTGAGAAAGTGGATGTTGCTAGGGAGAAGTTAAAGGAAGCTAGGGCTCGTCAAAAGAGTTACGCTGACAAGCATCGGCGTGACTTGGAATTTCGTGTTGGTGATCGGGTATTTCTTAAGGTTTCGCCGTTCCGGGGAGTTAAACGTTTTGGAATTAAGGGCAAGCTCAGTCCTCGATTCATCGGACCGTTTGAGATTTTGGATCGCATTGGAGAGGTTTCATATCGTTTGGCTCTTCCTCCGCAGTTATCACATGTTCACGACGTCTTTCATGTATCTCTCCTGAGGGGATACAATTATCATCCTCTGCATGTGGTGTCTTATCCTTTTGATCAGATTCAGCCCGATATGTCTCTTCCGGAGGAGCCGGAAGCTGTTCTTGATCGCCAAGAGCGAGTTATGAGACGTAAGGTCATTCCCTTTGTTAAGATTCTTTGGCGGAACCACCCAGAGCGGGAAGCTACCTGGGAGACCGAGGAGTCTATTCGATCTAGTTATCCTCATTTTGTATTCTGATCTGGTATGTCTCCGTTATGTTTCGGTTCGTTTCATTTCTGACTCTTTGCAAATTTCGGGGACGAAATTTTTCGTTTTAGAGGGGAAGAAGTTGTAACACCTAAAATTTAAAAAGCATGTAAAAGACCAAAATGCCCCTACAAGTTTAAAAATTGTGTAAAAGCTTATAAAGTGTCAAATAAATCCCAAACTTCTGGCAAATGCACAAGTGTGATCCCAAATAATTTTAACAACATCATTTAACATTTATACAAGTGGCAAAATTACCTTTTTTACCCTACACAAATCGTATATAATTTAAATGTATTAAGTATGACATTTTAAATTAAGAAATATGGAAGATAAGAAGCAAAATCAATCATTACTAATTTCCCAGCCATAATTGCCGAGATTTCTGGTCCTAATTCCCCCCCTATGACTCGGCATTCCCTTATTAAAAACCAATCCATATCTTTCCTTTCAAACCCTAATTACCGATTGATTAAAAACACACACAAATAATTCTTTTAGCCTCCATTCGGCTATCTAAAATTACCAAAGCATTTTTCTGAGTTCAAACACCATTCAAGGAGTCCTAGAAAAATCGGGTTGAGTTCGTTTGTTGCCTGATTCGTTGGTGGTGGATTTATTCCTATCGATAGCTCGTTTTTAAGGTAAAATTCGTATCAATTAAATCAATCTTCATAAAATTCGTTTCTCATTTTTCCTGAGGTTCTTATATCATATGTGATCTGCGAAAAATGTGTACAAGGTGATTTGATTCCATTTGAAGTCGTGGTGAATTCTTTCCTTGTCGAGTATCCATCCGAGAAGCAATAAATTGTGCAGCCTTGTTCACTCGTTCTAAAAATATTCTGGTATTTTCTCCAGCTCCTAATGATCGTATATAACATAAGAAAAATAATAAAAACAGCCCATGCATCATGTATGATTCGTATGAAAATTATTGTGTTTGTAAACCCTAGAATCGAAATAAATACTATATGCATGCATGCGAATTTTCTTGACCAGGATATTATTTTTCGTGGCCTATATGATCATCATACAACACCATAAAAATGCTCATTTGAATTATAGAGACCTAAAACAATTATTGGTGAAGTTATTTGAAATCGGCTAAAAGGAAACAAGAACAAAAAAATGCCTAGCGATCGAACTAGGGTTCAAAACCAATAAGATCTGATTATAAATGAATATAAATGATGTGGAAATGATTGCATAATGATTGGGATCGATTAGGGTTTTGTTTTGTTAAAGATCATGTTTAACGATTTGAAAATTAATATAAAGGGGGTGTTTTGTCAATATTAAAACTCATGGGCTATTTTTGTCATGTTCTATAGATCAAGTATGACCTGTAAAAATTATAAAATGCAGGGCCTATATGTAAAATTTGCGAGATAATGAAATTAGTTGTAATTGTTGGTTCGAATTGGAAATTAAATAAATATAGGGACTAAATGTGTAATTTCTGAAAAGTTAAGGTCGATTTGAGTAGTGAATGATATTCAGGGACTAATGTGTAAATTTGGATACTTATTGGACTAATGTGTAATTAGTATTAATTAAAGGTTGAAAATGTAAACTTTAGGGTTAATTATGTAAACTTATTAAATGGAGGGACCTATAGTGTAAATTATGAATATTTGAATGTCAAATCGTATAACTTGTTAAAATAAGTACTCATTGTGTAAAATTGATAAATTAAGGGTTAAATGTGTAATTATGCATATTTGAAGGGTTAAAATGTAACTTTGGAAATACAGGGGTGTAAAGTGTAAATTGTGAAAACCTAAGGACCAAAGGTGTAATTATGATAAAGATACCTTATTTCCAGCTAATAATGATCTAAGTAAGCTATGTACTCAATACTTCTAAAAGTGGAAACTTTCTAATTATGGAAACTGTCTAAAAGTGGAAACTTACTAAAATGGGAAAGTTACTTAGAATGGAAAGATGGTTAATTAAGAATGATTTGTAATCCCCTTCTAATCCTTTAGGTGTGAAGAAGGAGAGACTTTGAGCTGTCCCCTGTTTCTGTGCTTATTACTATTTGTGCTTTTTTCATAAGGTACAGATACTCTGCCCTTGTTTCAGTAAGGGTTCTTATATTCTTATACATTGATTTTGAGTTATGATTCAGTTAAGATTTTCCAAGCCATTGCCATGTTTCCTTTTTAAATGAACCTTTGATATTACTTTGATAGGACCTTGAGATGCACCTTTTGATATATGACCTTGTGCTATGATTTTGAGACATGACTCTTAGTTGGATACCCGAGCCATTTATGTTACCTAGCCAGGAAGGTAACCTGGCCATGTCTGTGATGCACCACTGGCATGACTCCCGTGTGGGGGAGTGATTTCTCACACCGTCCCTTTTATGATTTTCTGCCATGGCTACTATGATGTTGGGATGACTTTGAGTTTGGGGGCGTATGGGTTGCAATCCTAGATTTGTATGTTTAGTGGATTTAACTGTGACTTTGAGTATTGACTTTGAGGTGACTGGTGCTTGTGTGCAATACACGCCTTTCACATTTAGCTGGAGCTAGCTACTCCACTATTTTGATACATGAGGACACCCCTCATATTATCTGGTTGCCTGAGAGGTATCCCCTCTGATTGTGAGCTTATGACCTTGAGACTATGATGTTGACTTTGAGTTATGGGCTCGTGGTAGATAACTATCCTATAATTCCTTATTACTCTTTTGCTTTGGTTATACCTTATGATATCTCCCAGTGCCTCAGTATATTTCAGTTTCGTTATCTTTGTTTGTATTATGTATCTGTTCACTGGGCTTTGTAAGCTCAGCCGCACGTTTTCTTTTTCGTGTGCGGCAGGTATCTAGCTGGGAGATGGATTTTATGCTTGGGATGAGAGTTAGTTGGATGCTTTTACCTTAGATGATGTCCTACCCTAGTCTTGCCATTTGTTTAGACTTTTGATCATGGATTCATTTCATTATGTATTTCATTTGAATTATTTCGTTATCTTGTGAGACTTTTGTATTGGACTCAAGTCATGTTGACTTGGCTTATTTATTTATGATGTTTTATGGCTTCCGCTGTGTATATGTATGAATGCTTTGAAATGTCGCCATAATGTGATATCTCTACCCTTGTCGGGTTAGGGTGTTACAATTATAAAAAGTATAAAGAGTAATTTTGTATTTTTGAGTGTATTTTGTATATAAAAGTATGGCACAAGTTTCAATACAATAAAGTAATATAAAAGTGTACCCTCTACCTAACAAGTCGCCCAAGAATAAAGAATAGTGGGACCCAGTCGCCCAAGACGTATGTACTATTATATAAAGAATAGTGGGACCCAGTCGCCCAAGACGTATGTACTATTATATAATAAAAAAAGACTATACTTTTTAACAAAAAGACAAAAAACCCAAGTCGCCCAAGAAATGTGGGACCCAGTTGCCTAAGAAAGTACCTATTGTAAGTGGTACCATGTTAGTACTTGGTAGGGATATGGTAGGGGACACTTGGCACAATTTTAGGAAATCCGCCCAAGATATTTGGGCGACCCTCTCCCATGGGGTATTTGGAGAATTTTTTTTTTGGGGCATTTAAGGTGAGTACCCTTGTACTTGTAGGGCATTTAAAGAATTATCCCTTCTAATTATTCATATTCAAATCTTACCTTTCTCATATATTTTGTCGGATTTGTATTTGCAATTATGAAAAGGAGGTGATTTGCATACTTTTTATTTTGATTGGAACAACTTATTGTACAAATATACAAAGCATATTGCAACACTGTAGAACTATGTTATGCATAGCATAGAGTGTTCCAATCAAAACTTTAACACTTTGTTCTCGAGTTTTTGTTTGGAGGGGAAAGGAAGTGAAGTGGAGAAGGAAGGGGAGGGTGGTAAGTGGTTTAGAAAAAAAGTAAAAAATAGTTTGTGTTCTTGAGTTATATAAAAGAAGAGGTGAAGTGATGAAAGGAATAGAGAAAATGACAATTTTGCCCTCAAGTTCAAATGCAGAAAAACAAAATACAACATTAAGAGACAAGTTAGTCAATATACACCAATACATATTCCTTCCACTCACTTTCACGGTTTCACCCCAAAAATGAAGTGAAAGCATATAAACAAAAAAAATCAAGTGACACCCTTCTTTTCCCCTGCACACCACTTTCTTTCATTCCTTAAAAAAAAAAAAAAAAAAAAAAAAAAAAAAAAAAAAAAAAAAAAAAAAAAAAAAAAAAACTCAAGAACACCACAAAAATTTGATTTCTTTCCATTCCTTTCCTTTTTTTCCCAAATAAAAACTTAAGAATAGAGTGTAAGTGTGCAAATCAATTCCTATTATGAAATGTTCGAAGTTTTACGCTGGAGTAGTGGTTTATTCGCATGGCCCTTCAACTTTTACCTTATAATATTTTTGTGAGATGAGTTATAAGTTATTGGTACCCTTTTAAAACACCACCAATACTCTCCTTGTTTTTTATTTTTTATTTATTTTTAAAAAATATTTCTAATAATGTTTTCATTATAAAACTGTGAAACTGAAAGTACGAAACAAAAAATATAAAGTTTAACAAGTCAAATGTATTAAACTATCAAAAAATACAGAACATAAACTGATAAAAAACTGGAAGATAGGGGGTCCTAATAACACAACCCTTTTTTTGTAACATAAAATTGAAAAACACTTGGTGCAGGTGTCACGAAGCAAGCTTTACAACCCCCTAGACAATGTATATAACTGTTGTAGTGTAGTATAGGTAAGATCGGAGAATTTATCGTTTTATAAGGGAGTAAGGAGGTAAGCTCGTAAAATATGACAGAATTTTTGGTATTTTTGTATATTTTAGAAAGCAAGTGAATAATCGGGGTTGTTTTGGAGATTTGATTTTAAACTAATATTAACCTAAAAAGACAAGTAAATTAAATGACAAAGACAATTAAATTAAATGACAAAGAAAAGTAAATTGGTGCGAACAAATATATCGAGGAGCGTATTTATCTAGGGTGCACTACTCCTTACTAGCGATCTAACTATATCAATCGAATTGTCATGCTTTAATTGATGTAATGGTGAACATTCATGATTCCCAGTCGTGTAGGTGTTCAAATTAACCCTATGCAAGATAGCCTATATGACCAGCAATGCAGTCGCAATGTACACAAAATAGTTATAAGCACGCAATAAATATCCGATCTAATTAAGCATCGAACGATCACCTCAACTTTACAGTCGCAATGGCTGCACACAAACTAGTTAAAGTAGGGTTTATGTGGTTCTTAGTTTGATGTCTTATTAGTTACTTCTAGTTAACGTTCGAGCTAAGCGGCTCCTAACCGGTTTTTAACAAGTAAAACTCATTCACCAATCAAGAAGACAATAGATATAATCATACATTAGCAAGTTTCATGCAATCCTAAATAAACACCAATTGATTTAGCCTAACATAACAAATGATGAGTGAGATCTCGTTTTATATTTTTAATCATACATTACCGTTTTGTTTGATGATTTTTTCATTATAGTTTTTGCCAAGTTTATAACAATTTTTAGTTTTTATATTTTTTAGGAGTTTGATATACAGTAGAACTGTAAAAGTAATATATCACATTGAAATATAGTGAAAATATTAACTAGTTTCGGTCAACAAATTTTTTGGTGATACACATGCTCAAAAAATGAGTTAAAAGGCACGAAGGAAGATTTTGGTACAGTTAAAAGATCGTCTCTTTCTCTCATTGCTCGGCAATAGTAAATGATTAAGTTTTGTACGAACAATTAGTTGGTGAAAAACAAAAGATCTAGTCAAAATGATTAAGTTTGAAGAAAAATGATTAAGTTTGATTAATGCAAAACAAAATGGACAAAATGATTAATTTTGAAGAAAAATAAAAAGAAATAGAAATACTGAAATACCATACACTAGTCAATATTTTTGAGCAAACCATACAATAGTAAATAAGTTTTGTAATAACAATTAGTTGGTGAAAAACTCGAATAAATTGGCTATTTAAATGACAAAGACAGCAGTAGTACCCGAAACAAACTGAGTTTTGACTTGTCTAAAGAAGAATAAAATGATGATAAAATAAAGAGTAAAAGAAGGCAAGCTCAACAACTTTGCACACTTTTTAGGTGTAATTTATGGGGTGTCCGGTTTGTTTTTTAACTTCAACTTAGCCAAGTTTTGAACCCGATTGACCCGACCCGAATAGTCTAATTCGCGTTCGGGTCGGGTCGGCCTTTTTGACAACCCTAGATGTCCATCAAAGCAAGCAAGTTTTGAAGTCAATAACCCTGTGCCATGTCATGTCCCTCTAGTTTGGCCATCAACCAGCAAACATACATGTTAACCCCACAAATGATGATAAGAAACCAAAATAAACTGAATAATATGATAAGTCCAAAGTTTTAACTACAGAACATTTGCATCAACTAGACATATTAACCCAACTAGACAAATGAGTAATAGTTAGAATAAGATGTTTCTAGTGCAGGAAAGGTCATACTAGATTTTTATAGGAAACCGACCAGCTCGTAACTCCTCAAACGAATACTCAACACTATCAGCACTGCGAGTAACACAAGGTGTTGAGGGAGTCATAGACACTTTCATCAAAGCTGTTGCTGGAGTCGATGGCATTGAAGATGTCATTGTCTTTGGAGTTTTCATGTTCTCTTCATCAGCAGATAGCAGGGTTGTTGCAGGTGTAGTGGCCACTGCATTTTTGTTAAGAGGAAGCATCTTTTGAGGTGTTCTGTATCGATCATTCGTAGAGTTGATGTTGGCATTCGATGATAATGATGGATAAACAGGAGAAAGGGGTTTTCTGAATGGTGTTGTTTGGTTTTGATGTGCATTTGTCGCAGCTTCAGTTTGTCTATAAGGACGATTTTGACTGCCTGCATTACTTTTGCCTGTAAAGAAATCAATAGCGTTACAAGACGGATTAAAGGGCTCATTTCTTTATAAACTAGTAAACAGACTTCTTAAACTATCTGATCGTTGTTTTTGCTGGAAATGTAAAAAAAGATGGAATTAGCATTTAGCATGTTAGAAGTGCGAAATGGTCGATCTGCCAGTTAGGTTGATAAGGAACACTTTCTGTCCGAGGCTCATATAAGCAATTAGCATGTCAACTTTGTTAGGTGTAACTTTGTTGCACCTAACAAAGTTACAAATTTTCACCAAGATGCTGATTTATACTAAGGTTCTACTCTTTCATAAACAAAGTGTGCGGCCTTCAAATCTTTTGACCATTTCCATCCCAAGCTAATTTTCTATTTTGCTCATCTGACCCATTTCCTTTTAAAGGAATTTTTCTTATTTTGCTCATTTAACCCGTTAAAGATAAAAGATAAGCCAAATCAAACCATTTTAAGTAGTAATTATATATTATCATACCTCTAAAATAGCACTGAAGAATAAACGATATTCAACCATGTAAAATGTGATGCAAAAGTATAATCAGCTTACCGTAGACTATTTATGTACAATGTTCGTTCTTACAAACTGCAGAGATGTTTAGTAGAATGTTATGTTTGCAAACAAAAATACGAAGCGCGATATTGGTTGAATGTTTAATTTTGAATTATTAATAGCAAAAAAAGAAACAATATTGATATACCAATAGAAATTTAAATCATTATTGATAAAAATAGAAGATTCTGAGAATTTCCGCCGTTTGAGATTATATATAACCCAAATCTACAGTATTCGATAGTATATGGGTCAAAATTGTCACCTTTAAAAGCAACGGAATGATGTGAGCATTAGATAGATGAAGTGCAATGAATATGGAAGAAGTTCAGAAGAATTACCTGCATTGATTTTCGCATGTCCACCACTGGGGTAACGATTATGTGGAGTGCTAAAGCTTGAAGGATTTTGAGTCTGATTGGACTTTACAGTTTTAAGCAATACCCTGGCAACTGAACTTCGTCTTTCATTAGAACCCACACTTGGTGCTTTAACAATCTTTTTCCCACTTCTAAATGGACTTGGATTTGACCCAAAACGCGCTTCTTTCTCAACTATCAACTGTCCTTGAACCTTCTTCTGATCCTAGTATTAAAATAATAATTAGATGGGAAATAACGTTTTGAGAGAAGTAGGAAAGAAACCTGCACAGTTTTTACCCTTTGCCTCTGACGTTCTTGATCTTTCTTTTCTTTTTGAATTTCATAGTCATCAAGCACCGATAGTAAAGAAACCTGAAGATCATGAATGTAACAAGAAAATAAGAATAAATCATTGTTAATTTAATTAGAAAATTGGCCAACCATGCAGTCTGATGAATCCTAGCAAATGAAGATGAAGTACTTACACCGTCGTAAGTAAACTCAACTCCTCTTTTTTGTTCCCATGCTTTGGCTTTCTCACGTAACGTCTCCACCATAGCTGGTTAGATGCAAAGAAGATAAATCATACAAGGAAATGGAGAAGGAAGAAAGGTCAGTACAATTTGTGCACAACCATCTAAGTAAACTACCGATCGTACCATATATGATTATAACATTTTAAGCATGTTGTAGTAGGTCTTCTTAAGACTATATTCCAAATGTCAGAAATATTTTTCCGTAACGACAGAGTTAGGGAAATCAAGTGAACCTAATATCAATATCATCGATTAGCAAATTTACAGTAATTGATATACAGGTACTGTAACTTGTTAAACTTTTCATACATGGAAACGCTGAAAAATGTGACTGGTAAGTACATTTAGTAACATATATCAACTACTCGTTCAGTTCCATATAGCAAGGAACATTTCCTTTGTTGAATAGTATTTGGATATTAGACAGATAGTCAAACAATTTTCATAACCATGTGTAAGTATGTAACTAAAATCAAACATTGCAATTATCATCAGATGGAGAGAGTATTTACTAGGAGTTAATCGAACACAATATTACTTCTTATGTAATAGTAAACCAAAATTTAGATACTAAACAAGCATTGACTTATGTAGCTTACTATTTAACACGGAAGACTAATGCAATCAGAGCCATACCAGGAATTTTTTGAACAAGAATCCGGGCTCTCTCTGCACGCTTTAAAAGGAGATGGGTACCTTTTCCAGCATTATATCTATTCTGATCCTGCAGTGACACAATAGTTGAACAGAATAAGTGTGATGGAGGATATGGCAAGAAAATTGAAAGAATTAAGAATATACCATGTTGTACTCATCTAGCCAGGTCTCCTCTTCACATGCAGCTGACCACTTATCGATCTTCTCAAGTATGTCTTTCCTGCTGAAAGCTTCTTCCTTGACATTTGATATCTGAAGTTCTACTTGTTCTAACAAGAGTAAAGGATCAATTGCACCTGCAAGAAGATATTGGTGTCATTCAGTGAAGAGATTATAAGAACACGACTAAATCGAGCTAGGGGTACATCAGCATTCAGCAATTGAGAAATTCGTACATATAAAATATACTCCTTGGTGTATTCCCAAACCACTATTAACTCTCCTGTTTGATCCAGTCAACTTTTACACTGCTCTCTCGGTATTATGCTTCTCTAATGCTAGACTAACATAGCACTAAGGTAAAGATTTTTACCAGACTGTAATGTATCCACAGAAAAATCAATTGCTCCATTTGTTACAACAGGCATTCGAGCCTGTCTGCATAATTGTTCCAAATCCGCTCTCTTTTTCATGAGCACTTCCATTATCTTGCTTGACTTCATCTGTTGAAGCCTTGAAATCTCTGTCTCAGTCTAGAAATAGAAACCACCATCATTATGTATCAGTCAAAACATATCATATAATTACTGTATATGCATAATATCAGAACTATTTGGTCATTTAATCTACTCACGGATTTTAAGGACTCCAAAGAGAGAGCATTGGGTTCAGTGACTTCACTCTCTGAGGCAGCTATGTAACGTGTGACATTTTGAAATGGTTGTTGTTCCTCGTTTGGTATGTCCATTAAGTTCCAGAGTTCAACCATGGTTGTTGCAAGATCTTGAACCTATAAGCAGTTATAAAGGTTACAAAACTGAGCAAAAACAGGTTAGAATTATGAAAGTAATATCAGTTTTGCCAGAGTGCTAACCCTACGCAGCCTCTGTATCTTGATCTCATTCAACCTACTGACTGCATTCGACAACTTCTGAATAGTATCAGCACTTATGCTCCTTTTGCTTCCAGGATTCTCCAGATTGGGATGAATCCCACTAATTGTGGATTTGAAATCCATCCCGAGAACCAAACAAATTGAATGAAGAGTTTTCAGATGGTCCAGCACTTGTTTCAACCGGTCACTCTGCAAAGAAAATTGAGTTACACAATAAATTATATATGAGTAGTCAAAAACAGAGAATAGAGAATGTATGTTTCAATCATACTTTTTCCTTTTCCAACTCTTGTAATTCCTTCTTAAATTCTTCCAGTCTTCTCAAAGACAAATCTGATTCATCAATGACAGGCATACATATATTTTCCTCTGCAGATGTGCATAGTTCCATTGAAATTTTATGTATTTGATCTATAATTTCTTTAAACTGAAGCTTCCTCTCGGTTTTCTTGTTCTGCATCATATCTAGTTGTGGCAATATGGCTGCAAGCTCGCTCTTCAAACTACTTGGCTCAGACTGTACATGTTTAACAAACCAGATAATTAATTATCAATAGCTAAATAATCCTATGCACGAGTAGAGTATGATGAAATAGAATTAAAAGTCTACAAAACCTGCTTCATAGGCAAACATCGCTCTCCTAACGAAGCACATATATGTCCAAGTTTTGCTTCTGAATCAGCAACAGCTTGCTTCAGTTGAGCCCTAACACTACTAGCCTGATCCACTTTTCTTCTATATGCTTCCAGACACTCTTGTTCCAACTCATAAAGCATCTTATCTCTATCCTTTTCATGCTCTCCCACTTCATCCCATATTTTCTATTTCAGACAAAAAAAACCGATGAGGTGTTATACCAAAAACTACTGTTGGTAAGTTTGTTTCTAGAGAAATAAGAGGGGATTTATCAAACCTGCAACTCTTTTATGAGAGAAACACATGATGTCTCCATATCATTCACTGATGATTAAGAAATGACCCTGATCAGTTGACACAGATTATAAATCATGACAATGAAGCATTATGTATAGCATTTGAAACTCAAAAAAAGTATTCATTTAACAGGGTTATGATTTTGACAAAGAGACCATGGCATCATTCTATGTTTCTCATTTTGCTGGTATATATCAAGATACAAGCTGTTTACGAAGGTTATAGAACATAACGAACTGTATGATCAGAGACGTGGAGTCCAGAAACACATTAAATATTCTATCCATGTGTCAATCGCTTCATAAGTCTTGTGTCCATTTCTAGTTGTTACTGGTGCCTATAGTTTTTAGTCCATGATTCTAAAAATTAATACTTCTCATTTGTATATCAATTTTTTACCATTGGATGTGCTAGCTTGGAATACGTTATTGGAACTTTAGAAATTTACCCAGTAAGGCCACTAAATTTTGGTCCAAATTTATTACGTAAACAAACAAGCAAACATCACTTTTCACCTACAGGTCTACCAATGTACAAGAAATGACGAATCATAGTTTTATATATTTTAACTACACACAACATCGTAATTTGTTTCGTTAAGGCAAGTAAAACCAACTTGGCATTGATCCTCCTCTGCCTAGAGTTCTGCTAACTGTTGCCTCTACATGTATATTCCTGTATAGTAATTAACATTTATGTATGTGAAACCTTCTTTTGCAATATACGGAGTAATAATAAGATCAGATGGCAGACACTAAACTTAGGCCACCATCCGTTCTCCTATTTTGACACACATCTACGATCAATACACGCTCCTCATCCATTTCAATCTTACTCTTCCTGAAAATAACTCTGTTTCAAAGTTAATAATATCTGCTCATTTAATTAAAACACGCAACCTATCTTGTACTTTTTGTTTTAAATGGCCCTAGCTTGTACTACGTTGACAAAAAAAATCAGTTTCGTTCTCTTAAATAAAAGTATAAAAACTTCAGCATAAGCAAACACTAACTTTCACCATAGCATATATTAACTATACTTTTAACTTCAAAAGTAACACAAAACAGTTAAACTCTACAATTAACTACCACAACGCAAAGTAACATACTATCTGTACGTAACAACACTCGTCTACTCGATCCGCTCAACAAAACATATTTCGCTTCACATCACTTTATTCAATTCACTTCTCTAAACATCAAATCGTCATTTTATACTAAAAATCACCACAATTCAAAATTCAAAATCCTCGTCATCATCATTCAGACACTATAACTACTAAATGCAGAAACAGTTAAAATTACTCAAACTCAATAACTACCACAACATAAATCAAAATACTAATCCTAACAACACTCGTCTAGTTAATCGATCCAATCGTTCAATTCACTTCTCGTGACATAAACAAATCATCATCTCTACCAAATATCACCAAAACTTCTAATTCAAAATCAACACCGTCATTCAAACTCTACAACTACAACAACATACAGAGATACGTCATTTATATAAACATTAACGTCACATTAGATATACATCAACTATAACTTCCATCTAAACACATTTCTTTTTTTAACAGTTGAACACTAAAACTACCACCACACAAAGTAACATACTATCCGTAACAAAACTCGTCTAATTTTTCTCGAGATCATCAATTTGCACTTAAATTCACTACAATTTCATAATCAAATCAACATCATCATAATAAACACTATAATTGACTAAAAAAAATTAAAAAAATAAAATAAAATAACTTCATATACTATCCAAAATCGAAATAAGTAAACCTTATGACGTAAAAGTGATAACCGCTAGCGCCGGAAGTTGAACGGTTCGCCGGAAACGCAACAGAATTTTCCGATGACGTGGAATTAATTAAATGTTTAACGGAAGAGATTATGGAAAATGATTAAATGAGGAAATGATCGTTTTTAGTTTTGGTTTATATAGAAAGTGCGGAAACTTAGCGGGGGTTTCAGTTGTGTGTGTGTGTGTCAATTTGAATTTTTTTGAATTCCTTTATTAATACAAGTTGAGATGAGATTTTTTTGAATTCCTTTATTAATACCGCGCGCAAAGCAGTGGAGAGCGTAATATAAATAGGGATTATTTCTTTGGTTTTTTTTTGGTGGGCTTGTGGTGTGAAAATGAGATAAAAATTAAAACAAGGCCGCTTGGTTCAATTGTTGAGGAATGCAAAGAGAATGCAAAGGGAATGCAAAACAATGCATTCCTTTCCCCCTAAATTGTTGGTAATGCCCCATTACTCACTACCGGGTAATGGGCCATTGCATTCCCCTACACCAACCATCATCAATCATTATATTTCCATTCCCCACCCCTCCTATCCCCCAACCAAGCACCCCTAAAACGAGAAAGGTGAGAATAAACAAAAATTACACATTTCAGATGCATTTACAAAAATATATGCATCTCCTTTCGAAATTCTCTTGTTTATTTGAAATGTGTGCCTAAAAGTCCTTATTATTTTTCTCATTTTAGTTTTCCATTTCACCAGATCAAACTATAACTATATTAAATTCACGATAGTTAATTTTATTATTATAATATCCACTTTAATGTTATTAAGTAATGTGCAATTATTATATTTTGAAGTTTAATTTTAAGTTACTAAATAAAGCAAGAAATGTAAAGTTAAAAAATTTAAGATTTCTAAAAATAAAAGTCATAAATGTATTATAAATAGTAAACCCTCAAGCAACATCTTTGATAATTTGACTATCAACATTACCTGAATCGCGTGCCTATAATTAATAGTGAAATTGAAGTTAATACGATTTACATATAATTATAAGTGGTATCCATATGAGTTGAAAAGGTAAAACACTTACGTAGTCATTAAACCAATTTGCAAATTCACGCTCCAGCCTAGTGTCAACTTGCACATCAGTTAAATTTGGCTCAATTGTCTTTATCTCTTCGACAAATATCCTTGAGTATAAATTTTAAATTAATAACAATGACTCGCTCAACATTACGTTAAAAAAAAGATGTATGTATGATACTTACTTGACATACTGTTCAATCTCAGCACAATTCAGTAACACATAAGTTCTCGCAGCATCATACTCTTGATCACCTAAACGTCTTTTTTTTTTTTTTTATTGCCCAGATAATCGACCGGAACACTTGAATACATATATACTTCCTTCATAAAGCTCCTCATCACCTCCATCATAATTTCGAGGCACTCTATTCATCTTTGTGTTCACTTGAATACAGATATACCAAGTTGGTTTGATAAAACCTTAACCTTGTTATGTCAATTCATCCTCTCACCAAAGTGGAATTGAGAGAAAGCATCAATCCTACAACTCTAATTGAGGTGCAACTCTCTAAGTGTTAATTAAATGTCTTTTGCTTCTTTTAGTTATCATTCTAAATAGATGAAATTTCATTGATGTATGTTACCTTTGAATTTTGGGGATAGTTTTTTTTAATTCATATGTACAAGTTACCCCAACTCAAACAATAAATCTAACTATAATACCTTCTGAAAGAATCAATTCTGGAGTGATGTAAATCAAAGTCAAACAAACATGGTACTACTTTGGTTGTGTAAGATTTATGGTTTATAAATAAGGTCACTTGTTTGATGTAATCTTTTTAAACCTCTGTTCACTCATTTGGTTTATATTTTGAAAGCATGTTAACAATAGATAATTAGTAATTAAATTCAGTATGTGGTTATTGATATTGAATGTCAATTTTCTTGATCCGAAGTTTATGTGTTTATATAAAAGGTTATTTATTGTTGTTATAGTCACTCCAATTAGCATCAGAGACTTTTTTTTATGCGTCGATGCCAATGCAAGATTGTTAGTTTTGCAATGCATCTGTTATGTTTATAATCTTTTAATGGTCAAAGATTTGTATTAACAAACCTTAAACCCTTTTTTTCTCTTAAGAATATGAAAATTTTCAATCAGTTCATTTAGTAGGAGCATCGGCAGATAGTAGCCTACGGTTTTCTATGCATAATAGTTCATACCTGCACAATTGTTCAAATATGTTGCACAGTCACTTATGCAATGTGTATATCCTTTCTCTTTATGTTACACGCCTACTGGTACTTTAGCAACCTTGGTGGTTTGATTTTTCATGTTATAAGTTCATGGAATATGCTTACTCTCACTCTCAATGTGGGTGTTTGGTTCCTGACTTACTGCAGCAACAAGGGGCGTTTGGTTGCTGCAGCAGGGGCGCTTGGTACTAAGTTTGTCAAGTGTGAATGGATACTGATACTTTATAACGCTAAATACAAAAACGTTTTAAGTTCATGGTTGTGATTTTTCATATTCTAAGTTCATGGCTGAGTTTGTAATGATATGATTTTCATGTTATAAGTTCATGGCTACTCGTATTAAACATCTTTTGATTAGAAAGCAATTTGACTCCTTACTTAACCTATCCATCTGACAACCTATACAATTAAGTAAAACTGTGTTTCGGCTTCGGTACTGCAGAAGGCATCATCATCATCCACTACTACTACTAGACACTTTCAATACACCAAATATGGTTATAAGGCGTTGAAGAAGCATGTATTGCAACGGAAATCTTTTGCTTTGCGATTGGAGAATGTTTATTCGAACAGGCATGTTGATGTGTTGAGACGTGCAAAGGATGCATTGGATCGCTTGTGTGTTCTATCAAAACAGCGAGGTGAATTATTGAAATGCCGGACTAGGGTAGAGGGACAGGAAGCTAATGCATGTCAGCAACGTGCTGATGCATTTGAACGACAGGTTCTTTCATTGGCTCTCCGCTCTGATTCATTGGAACAACGGACTTATGCAGTGGGTAAACAGGTTTGTGCATTCCGCCGCCTGAATGCTGCATATTTAGCATGCATCGACTATTTTGAGCAAATGTGTAAAAGGCGAAAATGGGATGCGGTCTTAATGGAAGACTAAATGATATACAATAGCTACATACTTGTTGCAAACACTTTTCTGCATCTTCTTGCTGTTAGCACTACATTGCATTCTATTTATTATTATATACCTATATGCTTCTATTTATCAGATTATTCATTTTTGGGCACTAGTTATGTACCTCAAGACCATATCAACATTTGTTGTCTATCTAGTGACCCAGCCACACATAGGGTGTATTACTAGGCGACGTTGTTAAAATGAGCTTGGATTTATCCCTAAACACTAAAGTTTTGTTTTATCAATAATAAATATTGAGTTCTTATTCTAATTAGATTTTCCTGAATAAAACGAGATTTAGGAGATGATATGCATTAGAGTACCAAATTTTTTTTTTGCAAGCTTAAACTAGTGAAACTCACATTCTTTTCTAGCTAAATGGTCAAAATTGTTGATGTGCAATGGCCAAAGAAATAGGGATTTGTTACGGAAGATTCAGGCATTGTTAGTTTCTAGTCAGGGGCCTAAAATACGTCGACCCTGATGACTGTTTTACTCGCTATTTCCAAATTATAAGAAATAAACTCTTATGACTCGACACCGTAAGGCGTCTCCTAATTCTGCCCTTGTAGAGAGGGAATGGAGAATGCCAACTGGTAAGTAGAACTTGTAGAACTCTTTAGAAGTTTAGTGAATTTTTCTGTCATTCCAACACGCTCCCATATCTTAAACTTCTTAAGTGAAAAAAATTATATGCTTTTGTTGCACTAGTTTATTAGTAATAGTTTAGTACTATACTGAAATTTGCACCAAGCAAAGTTGCTTTTCTGTTCTTCTTTGCAAATGATTTTTGTTTTCTGAAAAGCAAGGGAAACCTGATCCTTGCTATGAGGTTGTTTTGTTTGTTTTATAAGACGAGATAACAGTATAACACCATCTTAACAAGGGTACGCTCGTCAAGTATATTATTTTGTTCGGAAATTGTGATCCTAGCGCAAAAAGATTGGGTTTGGAATGGACGCAAACGATTCAAGGCAACATGCTACATCCTTCAAGTTTCACTTTAGGAATGCCTTTAAAGCTAGCTCTCTCCTTTAGAACCCTGAAGTGTTGCTCATAGGGAACATGAGCTATAGACCTGTAGTGCTAAATAAACATCTTTTCATAACAAATTAACTTGATTGTATTGGGTTCAAAATGATATTTTAGACAATGACAACTGCGGGTATATACTAGGTGCTCAGTTTTATATTTTGGGGATGTATAATGTAGCTTAGTTTTCTGGCTTATGGGGTTATTTGAATTTTGAAAAGCAATTAACACCCCTCTTTTTTTCGGCTTATAAGCTTATCAAGTGTGGAAAAATATAAACCATAAGCTGAATTTGATAAGCTCATAAGCTGAAAAAGTGTGCTTGTGACTTGCGAGCTTTTCAAAAATCATATAAGTCCATAAGCCGGCAAAATAAGCTAATTCAAACAACCCCTTAGCTACTGCAAGCTCACACTATGCTGTATTTGTTAAGTAATATTTCATTTGCCTCTTTGTTAATACAAATATCGTCCTAAAAACGTTATTTATATTTTACGATCTTTGCTTAATTTTGCAAAAGCATAAATATAAGAATAAGCCTTTTACATTTATAGTGATAAGTCTTTTAAAAACACATTTACACATTACAAGTCTACTAGGGATAACATTACATACATTTACAAGTTTATTCCTTAAAATAGAAACTTTATTTTTTAAATATTAGGATGACATCATGGCATGCATCATGAAATTAATCTTAGAAAGATTTTGAGATATTTTGTTTAGATCTTCAAGCCAAAGAGTTGACATTTGAAGATATGGAAAGATTGTGCAAGATTTGGAAAGATATGAAGATCTCTTAGCTGGCCTGACATGGCGGATCCAAATCCATACAAGGGCGGATCCAATTTTTGGGATCCGCCAGATCCGCCAACTGTTGGATCAGTTTGCCTATAAATAGCAAGCTGATCATTTGGGCATTCTCATCACTTACATAGCATAAATTATACATTCTTTCATTTACATATTACTAACCCATATCATTCATAGTGATCTTCCTTTTTGTAGCAAAAGAGATCAAACATTAACAAGGTTCAACATTCTATTGCAAGACTTGATAGTTACCTACTGTGTAACTCATTAGAATTTAGGCATCATTGTTGCATCTTTTATTCAGTAGAATCCGGTTAGTGTTTTAGTCCTCAAAACACATAGATTGAAAGGGAGTAGTTGTACCCTTGTAAAGAACTCGACATCTAGCTTAGTGTTGGTAATTATTTAGGCGACGTCAGGTTGGTTCTTCCTTAAACTAGAACCCGGTATCTAGCTTTGTACCGGAAAAAGGTGTAAGCGACGTGTATTAAGGTTTTCTCCCCCGAGAAGGGAGTTTGTTTCTTAGTGATGAAAAACTCTCGAGTTAGAGGCTTGAGGAGTGGAGTAGGGCAAAGAAGAGAGTTCTTGTAGCCGAACCACTATAAATCTTCGTGTTGTGGTTTGATTGTTCTTTTCTCTACTTACTTGCTTATATAGTTGATTGTGTACTATTACTTTGAAATCACGATAAGTCATAAAGCTAATTAAATTTTAAAACGGTAAAAACTATTCAACCCCCCTTCTAGTTTTCCACAATTGGTACCAGAGCAGTGTCACTCAAGATTTTCAAAATATATTGTATTTTAAAAACTTGAAACGATCAATGGATTTTGAAAACTTTAAAGAAGGGCAATCTATGCAAAGACCACCACTATTTGAACCAAATTGTTTCATATATTGGAAAAATTGCTTTGAGACGTATGTGAAGTCAAAGGACATAGATCTGTGGTATATAATTGTAGAGGGTGATTACAAGCCCATAAGTAATGATATTTGAGGTGGTCGGGATGTAGGTACTTCTCTTACTCGTCACAGTGATGAGCAAAAGAAGTTGATTGCCAAAAATAACGAAGCCAAAATGATGCTTTACAATGCTTTACCTAAGAAAGAATATGAAAGAGTTTTTATGTGTAAAACGGCTAAGGATATTTGGCAATCATTAATTATCACTCATCAAGGGAACTCACTGGTATGTGCTTAAACACATACCTTTATTTGACCGAAAATAGACCAAAACGAACAAAAACTAACCAAAATGCCAAAGATACTTGTGTTTTTGTGTTTGTTTATGTGCAGGTACGAATATCGACAAAAAAGGACAAAATCAAGTCAAAACCGGCAAAACCGAGCACGAGATATGGAAGGAGGATTAAAATGCCGAAGCCGGAAAAATATTCGTCAAAGAAAAATATTTGAAGAAAATCCCTTGGATCATTGCATAATTACAAAAACAGCCCTTGGTGCAACTATCAGCATATAGCAGCTTTGGTCCCTAGAGTTAAATTTATGTCAAATTTAATCCTAACTCTAAACCTACTACTGGATCACAAATATTGAACCGATCTATTTCCAGCCCAATATACCACATAGCCCATGTACCATTTCCTATAATAAACATAAACCCGGATCAGAATTCCCATAACTCGTTTCCTTTTAAAGTAACCCAGGTCAACCCCCAATTTCCCAGTCAAACAATAGAATTAATTACCCAAAACCCTAAACCCGCCAAAGTTACTATTCACTGTCTCTCCCACCTTTTACCCTGAATTTCCTCAATTACCCGTACTAAAAAAAAACCTTCTAGAAGAACTCTGACATGGCAGGATTGCTGACACCAAGGGAATGAGGACGTGGAAAAAGGAAGCAATTTGATTGGACTGAACACCTCATATCCTTGATCCTATGGCTGAGAATTGAGGAGTAGGCACCAAGGGATGATCAAGGGCTTGGATTGGCTGAGAAGGATCCCTAGAAGCTTCTGGGATAGGCTATAAATAACTTCCCTCACTCACACATCAGGACGGTTAGACTAGGAGGGTTAGGATTAAGGTTTTAGGAGTAGGATTAATTTAGAGTAGATTATGTTCAGCTTATTGTAGTTTATTGTTGCAGCTTATTGTATTTTCCTCATCAGTTTTCAAAGTCTTTGTACTCTATTTCAGTTTTAATAAAAAGTCAAATTTAGTCAACTACTGGTCATCTGCTTATTAGCTTATTTCAGAGCTTATTTTGTTTATTATCTTTTTATGTGATCTCTTTGCTGATTTTAATGATAACTTGATAAGTTTAGTCACTTGTTCTTAAATTTTCACCTTAACAGCTTTTAAAATATATATATATATATATATATATATATATATATATATATATATATATATATATATATATATATATATATATATATATATAAGCTAATCTAGGACAGCTTAAAATAGTGCTTAATTTTGGTTAAGAAATGTTTAGAAGTGCTTTTCAACTTTGTTTGCACTTCTGTCTTTAAAAAATATAGGCTTCTTTTGGTTTTGCTAGTCTAAATCTCCAAAACAGTCCATTTAAGGACTGTTTGGAATAAGCTATTTTAGGGGCATAATTAGGTGGTACTGTTCATATGCATTATAGGAAAGTTCAATCTAGCTTAATATAGCTTAGATAAGTTGTTTTGAGGATAATTTGAGGTATTTTGAAGGCTTTTGTAGCATACAGTTAACTGTCTCAATATGAGGGTGAAAATGTATTGCCTTAGCTTATTTAGGATATAAGCAGTTCTTGAGTCTCTTTTTGCTATTTTTATGTTCAATCCAATGTGATAAGTTGGAATTATAAGGTTGGTTTGATTCTGACCCATTTTGAGTAGTTTTACCCTTAAACAGTCCAAGTCTGCATTATCTTTCTTTTTGCCTCATTAGCCCCTTTTTAATCTCAGCTTTAGTCTAGTTAAAGTAGGATCTAGATTTCAAATTTTGTTTTACTAGTAGCTTGCAGGGTAGTCTCCATCTGTTTTAGCTTAATTTGGACTTTTGAGCTTATTCACTAGCTTATTCTTGGTCTGCAAATATGCCTCAGTAGGCTGTTCTGAACCTGCAGCCCTTTTCTCTTCTTTATCAACTTCTTTATAAGCTCAATTTAAGTTCATAGGCTCTCATATTTGGATTATAAGCTCTTTGATGGGTTGGCTTTTACTGTTTTTAGTTCTCATGCTTTAGTTTTTAGGATAACAACTTATGCATTAAGCTCAAAAGTCCCCTTTTTGCCCTGAGCTAGTCTGCACATCCGCAGCCTTAGTGTGGTTTTTAGCTTATTTCTGTGTTTATTAGGCTATTTAGGTTAGCTTATTTAGGTTAGTTTTGCTTATTTAAATTCCCCTTAGGTGCTTTAGCTTATTTAGTCCCTAAGTTTAGCTTATAGCTTATTAGATCAGCCTTCAAGTTTTCAAAATTTTTCTTTTTAGCCTTTATCCAAACTGTTTTAGCTTTCTGCTTATTTTACAACTTATTTTTCAGTTCTAAATTTTTTTTCCTTTTTTAAAATTACTTATTTTACTGTTTTTTTACAAGTTTCAAAAAGAAAAATCAAAATAATAATAATAATAATAATAAAAAAAAATAAAACAAAAAAAATGCAAAAACTGGGGTTCGAACCCCAGTCACCTCACCCACACCAAGCCTCACAGCCCCACACTCCCACCATCTGCCCTAGAGTGTTATTTCAGTTAAGGTTTTCTTTATTTTTTAGTTAATTTATGTTTCTTCCTTATAGCTTATTCATTCTGCTTGCTTATTTTCAGCTTATCCATATTAGCTTTTTCAGTTTACTTAATTTTCCTAAACTTAGGTTAGTATAAAGTAATTATCAGCAAAGTTTCATAATTTTCTAAATTCATTTGCTATTTTTAATCATTTAATTAATTTAAATTAGCTTTTTAATTCTTAGAAAATAAAATAAAAAGTCAAAAAAATATTTTTCTTTTCCCAAAATTTTCTTTTGTTAGTTAGAACTTAGGAAAAATTAATTTGCACCCGTAGGACTAGTATTTCACTACTTTGACGTTTTAGGCTCGGGATTAGCCCGGGTTTTGCGTGTTTTTAGAATTCCTTTTGCGTTTTCACTATTGTTTGCCTTAGATTAGTACTTCCCTTGCCTTATTAATAGTTTTTAGTTTATATTTCATTTTCTTAGTTATAAATCCCAAAAATATCACTTTTACACATTCACAACACGTTTCACGATCCCGAAATCACAATTCCATTCAATCTTCATCGGGACAACGAACTCGGGTTTTACATATTTCCTTTGCAATTCTTTGGACTAAATTGTTAAATCAATTTTTGGCGCCGCTGCCGGGGAAGGTTGAAGTGAGTTCGTGATTCCGTTTTTCGATTCGTGTTTTGAAGACCCTTCCTTGTGGAGTTATCGTTTTCATTTTTAAATATTTTTATATAAAAACCCAAAAAGATTTTCTTCTCCAAATTATTTTTCCTTTTTCTTTTGTGATTTTCAATGTTTCTAAAATTTAAAAATCCAAAAATATTCTTCTTGATCCTCTTATTCGTTTAATTCTTATCTCCTTATCCCTCTATTCGTTTAATTCTTCTTCTTTATGTCTTCATCTTATCATTATTCTTGTGAATGGTATGGGGGTCCTCATAATGGTGGGAATTGTCCCGGTTGTAGCATGGTGGGATCAGGAAACGGGTTTGTCTATGACCAAAATCCTTATTCTTACCATGAAACAACCGACTTTTTCAACCAGCCCCCACAACACCAGATGGAGACATACTCGTGTGAGTCTTGTGGAGGTAGTCCTTACTCGGGTTTTGATTGTCAAACAGGGAACATGTTTGTCTATGAGCAAGTTCCGTGTAATCAAAACTTCGGTTATGACCATTATCCATACAATTCACCGAATCAGTCACATCAATCATATTGTTGTGAGTACTGTGGAGGTCCACATTATAACTCTGATTGTCAAACGAGGAACCAGCTTGTCTATGAGCATGGCCCTTGTAACAATTACGACTATTCTTATCATGACCAACCTCCACAGTATCAAATGATTGAGACACAACCTGAGCCACTTCCTCAAGAACTTCTCCGTGATTTTCGAGATGCACTAAATGATCTTAAGGATTTTATTATTAAACATGCCCAAGAAAATCCTCGTTAAAAAACTTATGGAGAACTTCTAGCTGAAGAACAAGCAGCTAGAGTAAGTTCCCAATATAGTCAAACTTTCGTTTGCGATGACGATGATGAGGATTCTATGTGGGGAGTTTATGAGAGTTCGCCAGTTGCTATCACTCCCGTTGAAAAGCAGGAAGATACAAGAACTATGGGTGAATTGTTAGCAGAGGAGCAGATGCAACTTATTAGAGCTTTATGTGTTGAACATAAGGTCGAAGACGATTATGACAAGGAGTGTGCCCCCGAAGTTCTTGAAATTTCAGATAAACCTCCGAGTGGCAATCCCACTCCATCTTCAGATCCTATCATTTCCGACTCTTCCCCTTCCCTCACTCCGTTTGAGGGAAGTGATCCTCTCTTGGAAGAGATCGATGCTTGTCTCAAAGATGAATCAATTTCGCCGGAAATTGATGATTCTTGTCTTGATCCGGAGGGAGATATTCTTTTACTTGAGAAATTATTAAACCAAGAACCATCTCTTTCTCTCCCTCCGAAGGAATTTGAAATCAATACACCAAAGAAATTTGATGACCTTGTTCCCGAAACTTTCAAAAAGACTATCACCAACCCTCTGTTTGAGTTCGAATCTGAGTTTACTTTGATTTCTGATAACCCAATCTTTGATATTCAGATGGAGGAGAGTGATGAGTCCGTGACGGAACATGAGCTCACAGATTCTCATCATATGATTGATTCTCTTCACGAGGAGTTCTTCGGTGAACTCACTCGTATCATATCTCCTCCAGAATATGATTACTTTAATTTTGAGGATGATCCTGACCCGGGGGGAGATGTACTCTATCATGAGAGTTTGCTTATTGATGACATCATCCCAATCCTCCCTCCCGTGGTTTTTATTGATGGTAACCATAAGAGCTTCAATGATGATATGCAAGATCAGAAAAATCGTAATTTTGAGGATGAAGAATGGATCCTCATTGTGATAAAGATCCTTCTCCCTTTCTTCACCTATCCGGTGACTTCTCCTTTCTTTTATTCCTTCAGGAGTGAAGATACCATCTTTGACACCGACATCTCTCCTTCTTTTAAGCCGCGGGTATCTCATCGGAGTGGAACTTTCGTATGCTTCAATGTTTATCCAAACATCTTGAACGAAAGTCCGATGGAGATTATCTTTTCCACATGCTTCCCCAAGATCAATTAAATTCGGGGCGAGTCTAAGCTATACGACTAGAAAAAAAACAAGCGCTTCGTGGGAGGCACCCCATGCTTATCCTTCTATCTTCTTTGCTATTTTCTAATAAGTGACGTGAGGAGGGCTACCTCTTCCATTTCTTGTGTTTCGTGGTTTTCTGTGATGTGTCCAAGATTTGCCTGAATAATGAAGACTCTCGTGCTCGTGGTTTGCTTCTCTCCACTCGAGTTTCATCATTCGTTGCTTATCCGATATCCTTAATCTTATCGTCTAACGTTTATCTTTGGCATAATTAATAAACGGCCTTAGATTTATGTAGGAGAACCCTTACCTTTAAGACATTGGGGACAATGTCTCGTTTTAATCTGGGGGGGGGGGTCATCTTTCGATTTGATTTTTGCCTTGCATTTTTGCCGTTTACTCTCGCAACCCCGTTTTTCCTCCAAAAAATTGAAAAAAGTCCAAAAAATGAGAAAATTTAAAATTTTTTGCAAAAATATAATAAATTTTGACACTTTGTTGACTTTCCGCTGGTGAGAGTAGGAATAAAATTATGACTTGATCGGGCGTGTTGAGCCCTAGCTTGTCCCCTTAACCTTTATTGGCTAAGCATTCGCGGATCTTGTTATTTAAGATTTTAAATTTGCGAAGAACGAGAAATGATAGAGTTTATTTAGAAGTTAGATGCTAAGCGTGGAGTAGTTGGTTCTCTTTAGAGCTCATCGAAGTTACTTGTGGCCTTTTGCTCCCACAAAATTGTTTCACCATATATAACTGTAAGAATAATTAAAGATGTTAGGTTTTGCCGATGATTAGTTCTTGGTTTTTTTAGAAGAATCCTTGCTTTAAAAATTGGGTACACATCAAGGTTACTTAATAAATACGTTTAATAATAATAAGTTAAGTGCTCTAAGCTACGGATTCGAGATCAGGCCTTGGATCCTTATTTCCGGAAGGCGTTTAGGTCTTGGCTACCCTCTTGCACCGGCCCTTGGACCTCTAGTTCAGGAATGTGTGAGGTCTTGGTCTAATCACCTTGGATCCTCATTTCAGGAATGTCTAGAGTCTTGGAACACTCCGTTGTAACGGCCCTTGGATCCTTTATTCCGGAAGGTGTAAGGTCTTGGAACTAAACCGTGAAGCTCCGTCGTTTAGGGTACGCAAGTGAAAAGTTAGTGATAAAAAAAAAATGGTGATGAATGAAAAAGAGAAAAAAATGCAAAAGTCAAAAACATAAATAAAAACCTTGATGTGGACCTCATTTTCAAAGCAATGGTTCTTGAGAGAAGATTGAAAACTACTTAGCGTCTTAATTTAGTATCTTTATCGGACTAAAAACCTATCGAAACGAGAAAATATGAAGCAATTCATTTCTCACCAAAAATAAAATAAATAGAGGCAAATTAGGAAAATGGGAGCAAGAGGTAATTACACAAGTAACTTCCATGGGTAGTGTTAGCATCTAACTTGTAAATAGACAATGATTTCGTTTTTAAGCATAGTTTGGGGACTTGTAAAAAATCAGGGACGACGAATTTTATCCGTATGGTCACTTCTTTATGAGTCGTGTTTCCTACTCGTTGACCCTAAAAGTTATTGATAGATAATGATTGTCAACAAAGTCGTCACGTGATTATGAGAAAAATACAAAAATAGAATAAAAAGGAAAACCAGGGAGTTTTTAGAACTTAAATATTTCCGAATCTCTTTTGAAAATTTTGCTACTTTCCAAAGTTAGTAAAAAGAGGTTGGAAATTTTTGGTTACAAAAACGTGTTTTTATAACATTGCGTGAGGACACAACACTCACAAGTCAAAGATAAAAAAATTGATCTTCTTGTTCAACAATATGAACAATTTGTTATCTCTAAAGATGAGACCATTGATAGTGCGTTTGCTATGTTTAATACTATTATTACATCTCTTAAAGCACTTGATGAATCTTTTTCTAGTAAGAATTTTGTCAGGAAATTTCTAAGAGCACTCCATCCGAAGTGGAGAGCAAAGGTGATGGTCATTGAAGAATCTAAGGATCTTTCAAGCTTGACACTTGACGAGCCCATCGGAAATCTCAAAGTTCACGAAATGGTGATAGAAAAAGACTTAGAAATAGTTAAAGGCAAAAAGGAGAAGATGAAGTCCATTGCCTTAAAAGCTAGAGTAAAATCAAGTGATGGAGAGTCTTGTTCTAGTAGCGAAGACGAAGAGTATGCCATGGCCGTAAGAGATTTCAAGAAGTTCTTCAGGAGACGAGGAAAGTTCGTAAGACCACCTCGTGAAGAAAAGAAATCCTTCCGGAAAGACCGTGATAATAGGAAAGGAAAAATAGATAGGAAGTGTTTTAGATGCGGGGATTCTAGTTACTTAATAGGAGAATGTCCAAAACCTCCAAAGAACAAATTTCAAAAAGCACTTATTAGTGGAGCTTGGAGTGATAGTGAAAGTGATGACGACGAGCCAAAGAACAACGAAGTTGCTCTCATGGCTAATGATACAGAAGAGGCACATTCTGACTCGTCGTACTCTTTTATTGGTGATGACACATTAGATATAGAATATAACAAACTATGTGAAATCACTCTAAAAATCATAAGCAAAAGTAAGTTCTTAAAAACCAAAAAGGAATTTTTAGAAAGCAAAATTCATCGGTTAAAAGAGAAAGCTATAAGGTTAGAAAAAGGTAAAGGTATTAAAGGAACATGTGTTTTATGTCAAGAACTAAAACTTGAAATAGAAACACTAAAGTCCACACAGGAAGGTCTTATCAAACAAAACTCCAAATTCAAAAGATTTGATAAACACTTAAGTTGTGCAGATGGCATAATGAAAATGCAAAAAGTACCTCATGGTAGTTTCAAACCAGATTTTATGAGAAATGGAGACTTAAGTGACTTTCAGGAACAAACGGTAAAAGAAAAAGAAACTATTCCAACAACTTCTGATAATCACGGATCTGGCGGATCCAAAATTTTGGTTCCGCCAGTTGTATCCAAAGGATCCGCGTAAACAGAAGATGAACAGAAAGCTATTAAATCAGATTGTACAGATTTCGTTAAAGTCACTAGAAAACCTATCACTAGTACAACTATTAACAAACAAAAACCATCAGTCTCTATAGGAAAAGGTCAAAATAAGTATAAAGTCAAAACGACTGTAGACTCCTCATTCTATGAAGGAACCATGCTTAGAGAACAACTAGCTGCAATTCCCTTCGATTATCTGCTAGATATCAGTGAACCATGGTAATGTTATGTTTAACCCAAACGGACCCATGAGATATTGGGGACCAAATGCTTAAGTTTTTCTTGAACTAAGGTATGCTCAAAAATTGAGTTAGAACCAGATGAGTGGATTAAAGATAGTAGGTGTTCAAGACACATGACGAGAAACAAAAGCCTTTCATCAACCTACCAAGTGTACGACGAAGTTAATGTCACATTCGGTAGCAAACTTTAAAGTAAAATCATAGGAAAAGGTATGATCTCTCATGACTCTCTCTCTCGATGATGTTGCTCATATAGATAATTTAGGTTTTAACTTGCTTAGTATAAGTCAATTGTCCCATAAAAAGTATAACGTCCTTTTCAGTGAAAATGGAAGTAAAATACTTAGAAACGGCATAACCGTAAGAAAAGGTGTTTTAAAGAATAACGTAAATGTTATAGATAAAACACCTAAAGACAAACGTTGTCTCACTTCTTTGGACGATAATTCAACTCTATGGCATCGACGCTTAGGTCACGCCAATATGAGGTTAATTCAATCCTTTTCATCTAACGAACTCGTTAGGAACCTACCCAAGTTGAAATATGACCAACACTTTTGTGATGCTTGCAAAACAAGTTCATAATAGCCATAAGGCTAAAAACATTGTGTCTACATCTAGGTGTCTAGAATTGTTACATATGAATTTGTTTGGTCCATCCACTATACAAAGTTACGGGGGAAAACTTCTATACTTTGGTAATAGTAGATGATTACTCTAGATATACATGAACTAAGTTTTTGAATACTAAAAACAAAGCCAGACTAGTAGCACAAGGCTACAATCAAAAAGTAGGTATAGATTATCAATGAGACTTTTGCACCCGTCGCTAGACTTAAATTAATTAGGATATTACTTGCATATGTATGTGCACATGATTTTAAACTATTTCAAATGGATGTCAAAAGTGCATTTTTAAATGGCCTTATAAACAAGGAAGTGTATATAGCACAACCTCCCGGCTTTGCCGATTTTGAAAAACCAAATCATGTCTACAAACTTAAGAAAGCTTTATACGGACTTAAGCAAGCATCAAAAGCATGGTATGATCGACTTAAGACTTTCCTATTTGACCATAAGTATACCATGGGCCTATTAGACAACACTCTCTTCACCAAGAAAAAGGGATCACATATT
Source organism: Artemisia tridentata subsp. tridentata (assembly GCA_021014915.2). Taxonomy (NCBI): domain Eukaryota; kingdom Viridiplantae; phylum Streptophyta; class Magnoliopsida; order Asterales; family Asteraceae; genus Artemisia; species Artemisia tridentata. The sequence goes on from CP139505.1 coordinate 181,814,807, forward strand.
ATCATAGTCCAGATATATGTGGATGACATTATATTCGGTTCAACTTGTCAAGAGTTATGCTACGATTTCTCAAAAATCATGCATGACGAGTTTGAAATGAGTATGATGGGGGAACTAAACTTTTTTTTAGGTCTCAAAATTAAAAGATGGGACATTCTTCAACCAATCTAAGTATATCAAAGATATGCTTAAGAAATTTGGTCTTGAAGATTCTAAACCAATGAAAACACCCATGTCCTCCGAAACCAAACTCACAAAGGATGACGAAAGTGAATCCGTAGATAACACTAAATATAAAGGTATGATTGGTAGTTTACTCTATCTTACGGCTAGTAGACCGGACATTATGTTTAGTGTTTGTCTATGTGCACGCTTTCAAGAAGATCCTAAAATATCTCATCTTGAATCCGTTAAACGGATCTTTAGGTACATTAAAGGCACTACACAATTAGGATTATGGTATCCCAAAGGAACGGGTGTAGAAACCATAGTGTATGCCGACTCAGACCATGCCGGTGATTATGTAGATAGGAAAAGTACAAGTGGTATTTGTACTTTTGTAGGACATTGTCTCACCTCATGGTTTGCTAAGAAACAAACTGCCCTTGCAATATCAACAACTGAAGCAGAGTACGTATCTGCAGGAAAGGCGTGTCAACAAGCACTGTGGATGAAACAAGTTCAGAAGGGAAAACATCTCAATTGAGAAAGTTTCCTCAGAGAACAACATTGCCGATATCCTCACAAAACCTCTCAAAAGAGAAACCTTTCAACTTTCTTAGACTTAGATTAGGATCAATGAAACCTAGTGAGTAGATAAAGCATCAGCTCGTACCTTAGATTAATCAAACACGACAATAACAAAATTGTGTCCTGATCCTGCGGATCCAAACGACAATAAGGGCGGATCCCTTATTTTGGATCCGCCGGATCCGCGGCCTGCTGAGCTAATTTTCTGTATATTAAAACAAACACCCTTTACTGTACATCACATTCCCCAAAAACACACATCCCACTGGAATTCGATTTCTATCACACCAAACCTAGAAATTAGGTCATTCTCCACCATCAATTTATGCTTAAATCATCTCTGTAAGTATCCTAATCATAATCTAAATCATAATCTGAGTCTAGGATTTCTATTTATTACACAAAAATCAAAACATGGGGTTTGTGCATTTTCTTTGTAAAATCATGAAGCATGTTTACTAAAATTACATAACAAATCATATTAGGAATCGAATATCATAATGCATTATCATTTTTCATCAAAAACCCCATGAGAAATTTTTGCTAAAATCTTCTCACAACTAGGAAAAATGATTTTCAATCATTGTTCATACAAATACATAAACGTTATGCTTTTAAACATCACTTGCATAATGTCTCTTGAATGCTAAAGAGAATACATAACCAATATATATTTTCAGGTACATTCAAACGTAGCTACATTGAATTAGGAGCGTTTGGGTTATCTCATATTTTCGTTATAAATCTTGCATAAATGAATCTTCATACATCAAAAGAAGTCGAGATAACCGTACCTCCATATTGTCCCCATGAAGGCACTCACTAGAAATTAATATACGTATTGTCGGTAGTTTTAACTAAATTAAGAAATTTCTTGTGTCTAGGATAATCATGCCTCCTGCAACAAATTATGACCATAAGGGCACCATCAATTACCTACCTCAACACCACAAAACCAAAGGTCTCACCGAAGCTCAAGTAAATATCTTTAAAGCCTTAGAGAAACGCTATGTTCACGAAAGTAGAACCATAGACTCATCATTTTTAGAAGAAACCGATATCTGTGAATAATTAGCCGCTATCCAACTTGATTGTCTCCTCGACATAGATGAGCCTATCATTCCTAGGTTTATACTTGAATTTTATGCCTCCATAAAACTTAAATCTGATGACTTTGGATCTTTAAGCATCCATTTCAAAGTAAACCATAATCAATTCAGTTTTCCTTTAAATCAATTCGGAGAAGTTTTAGGTATTCCAAATCAAGGAACTTGCTTTTATTCAGACAAGTGGCCTTTGTCCATTCTAGAATAAAACCTTGGCCGTATCCATCCATACGATACACCTCTCACTTCCAAAGAAATCATCCGAGACCATCTCTTCAATCCTAGAACCAACCTAACTAAGAAAATCCGAGGTAAACAAGTAAATCGAGATCCATTTGCCATGGAGCTTAATGAACTCAAACCCGAATTTAAGAAACTAGAGGAGATTTTTAGAGTCAACGTCAATAGCACTATTGGTAATAGGGATCATATGAATGTAAGCCTGTGCTACATACTCTACTGTGTGTCGACCCACCAACAATTCAACTTAGCCTACTATATCGCCAAAAGAATGGCCGATATACCTGTCTTAGGTACCACCACCATGCCATAAGGGATGCTTCTTACCCGTCTGTTTAGAGCCTCTATACCTATTCCTCGAAATGACAGTGGTTTCCTTCCTATCTACACCGAAATCCCGCATACCTTTGTTCCTCTTAGCGATCATAGGGTAGCCGTAGCAAGAGGAAAACGTGCTCATTCTCCAACCTCATCTTCATCATCATCGGCTAGTGACGAAGACGGTTTGCCCAACTCTAGGATTCCTCCACCCGAATACTTGAATCAACTTCCTTCCATTAACAATGAATCCGAGGAGCTTCGACAAACAAAGGGAATGATGAAAAATCTAGGACGGTGGATCATGAAACTTCACAAGAGTCACAAGAAAATGATCAAGATAATGAACAACAAGTGACATCTAAGGAGTGTTTGGATTTAGACTTTATTAGACAATGAGATGTTGAATTTATGTGTTTCTTAAGATATTATGTTATTACTTGACATACGTATGAACTAACTCAAAATTGCAGGTCGATAACACATGTTGTTATCAATTTTCCGAGATTAAGCCTCCGTTTGGCTTAACTCCCTTTATGGTAAGATATTATGATTAGATTAATCAATGTGCAAACGTGTGTTAGAACCTATATATTTAGTATTTTTCTATCACATATTAGTTATTACATATGCTTTAGGAGAATTTTCAGGATTTGAACATGAAACGCGAAATTCGACATATGTTCTATTTGTTTTAGAAATTGTGTACGACGGATATGGCGGATCTCAAAATTTGGATCTGCCTGTTGTATCTTTTGGCTCCACCAGTTCTGAACCTGCGGATTCAGCGGATCCAAAAATTTGGATCCGCCTTTGTTGTCGATTGGATCCGCAGGCTTAAACAATAATATTTTTCAAAACTTTCCCGATTAATCGACTCTTAGATTCTTCATTTCAGGAGCATTCTACTGATCATTAGGATGTTTAGAAACCTTTAGAACAATTAGAAAACAATAAGAATCATTTTCCCACCAAAATTTGAATATTCAAATTTTTGTCTAGGCTACCTTTCTCTAACACATCAGGATTCCTTTAGCTAGGTTCCTTGGAATTTGTGAATCAATCACATTACATGCTTTTGAGTCATCTTTTGCATAACTTCATGTCAACTCCATTTCTATGGATTGACTTTGATAATATGACAAATAACTTTATCTTGCTCCAAGTTTTTGGAAACCAACACCTCTTTAAACATCTAATCCAAACACCAATTTCCATACACTTTAGAGTAGTATAAATTAGAAGCCTTAGGATGATTTCCACTCACATTCTCATAATCATACCTGCACAATTTCACAATGCACAAATCCAACAAGTCACACACATCTAGACCACACAAAAGGACCGCTATAATTAGCGTAAGACCATACTGGTTCATAAATCCCATCTCTAATGTGAACTTCCCTACCATATCCACTACTACTTCAACACCCATCATAACTCCTGTGATTAACATACCATCACCCGTTTCAACTCAACCATCACGATCACCATCACCTATCATAATTCCACTAAGTACCACACTATCACCTACATCAAGGTCACCATCACCTACCATAACTCCAATAGGTAATACACCATCACCAACTCCATCTCAACCAAGATCACCATCATCCACAACAACACCATTAGCTTCCTCACCACTACCCACATCATCTCAAGTGAGAAAATCATCATCACCTCCACAATCACCTAACTTGCAACCCCATGATCTACTTACCACACTCCAAAACATTGATGAATCAATGTGGCTCAATCAACCAAACACTCAAGGCAATGAGGAACTTGACTCAAACTTACATGATACTAAGAACTTAGAATCCATTTGGCTTGCCTCCATCATATCTTCATCAAACCTAAACAATCCTCCGCAAATAGGCATTTTTAGTCCCTTCCTAGATTTCTTCTATAGGAACTCTTAGAAATTTTTAGGACTCGTTTTGGTTGTTCTCTTTTTATGTTGTAATATCATGTTTTGTGACCTTTGTCACAAACAAATTTTCAATGAATGGATGTTATGTCTTTATGCTTGTAGGTGATCACTATTTGGCATAATATCTTGTTGTTTTAAGTTCTCATTATAATTATACCACTTATACTTAGGAGCATTTTTTTGATCCGACACTTGTTTTGACTTTTTAAAGTCAAATGGGTTAAACTATCATGTTTGGTTGACATATACATGTGCATTTAGCTACTTGGTTAGATTGATTCACAACTAACCTTTGTTTTGTAGCTTCTCTCAACCTTGCATCATATACGTTGGTACCCTAGCAACGGGGATTATAGATCAAGGGGGAGTATATTATAGTAACTCATTTTCTTTTATAGCATCTCATACTCTTGAATGTATACGTTGGTACTCTAGCAATGAGGAGTATACATCAAGGGGGAACATATCATATTCTAACAATTTGTTTTATAGGATCATACATCATATCTTTTGCACTCCATTTAGGGGGAGTATAAATCAACGGGTAGCTTTAAAGTTCTCAAAAATCACATTCCGCTACGCATATCTTCTTTTTGTTTCGACAAAAAAGGGGAGAAAGGATTAAGTTCTCATCACAGTGAAACATCACAGTACATTAAACTTGCATAAACTAACTTAATCTATATTTTTAAAAGACTCATCCTTTATTTAAGTTCTTGATGCGCGTGATGTGTCGTTGCGGTTTAGCAGTTTTAATGCCTACTCAAGTTTTAAATTTATATTTAGCCGACTTATCAATAACACACACACTTAACGAGCAGTGTACCCGGTCAGTATGAATATAATGGTAAGTAGAGTGTCGATCACTAAGAGTGGAACGTATTATCTAGTTATTCTAATCAGTATTTTAATATCCTAACGCAAGGGGGTTTCAGCCTGAGAGACTGGCACGATTTATTTGCAATTAAATAATAAAATAAACCAATAGGCACGAATCAGCAAGTAGCACACACGTACACAGATAGATACTTGAGACAATAAGAGGGCTGTCCTTATGATTAAGCAGATTGTCACTTGTTTTATTGATAGCTTTATATGAAGTGTATGTAATTAAACCTTTCTCGTTGGTCCTAATCTTATCGGCGAGTAAACCCTTAATGATTACTTATGTCTAAAAGTTATTCCTAAGTGATCAATTTAGTAATAACCGTGGGAGCCACATTATGTCCCGCAGTCAAATGCCCGCAAGCCACTAATAAACACAGAGGTTATCAATGCACTAATAAGTAGTAACCAAAGACATCAACATATAAACTTTAATTGATGGGAAAGCAAGTATTAAAGGGAGTGCAATCTTTCGTTGTCACATTACACAAGCCACCAATCCTGATGAATTAAAGTTTGCTAACACAATAAAGCAAAACTACTTAATGAATTAAACACATGCAGCACCTTCTTACAGCTCTTGTATCTTTGATTTGGGTGTGTCTTGTGCTGCCTCCTTGACTGAATTCGTCCTTCGGTTCTTCTGTTCGAACTTAGGTTATAATGTTCGAAACTCGTAATTCGTCTGGTCTACGGGGTATTTATAGTTTCTGTCTGAGGGAAGATGCGGCGCATCTACTAAGTAGATGCGGCGCATGTACTTAACTTCGCGTGGGGTCCAAGATTATAATATTCAGGAATATTCGTACACCGCCAGAAGATGCGGCGTAACTCCATGATTAGATGCGGCGCATGTCCTCTTGTATCTTGGATCGTATCTGGTGATATCTTGATAGAGATGCGATGCATGTCATGAGTGAGATGCGGCGCATCTGGAGCAGATTAGTCTTGATCTTCTTCATTTCAGTAGACTCTTTACTTTATGCATGTTTTGCTCCATTATTAGTCCAAAATCGCTAAGTTTCACCAAATGCTTGTTTTTACCTGAGAATTACAAAAGTAAACGATTAAGTATCAATCCTCATACATAATATAGTAAAACAAGTCAATTTAATAGGATAAATGATAGTAATAAAATGTACTTATTTGAGTTCATCAAATATCCCCCCACTTGAACTTTACTTGTCCCCAAGTAAACCTTAGAATTTCTTTTATGAAAATGTATCCTAAAAGATGTTAGGATTTATTTTTATGTTTAAGCATGTATTCGTTTATTTCATAATCACACAACTAAACACTTAACGAATTAGAAGTAAAATAAAATAATTTGATAAAAGCAAATCTAATCGTTTAACTGTCCAGTCGTGACGAATATTCTATCATAAGCTTGGCAAGTATACACATCTCCCCCACTAAAGCTAAGGAATAACAAGTCTAAAGCGGTAAAAAGGGTTTGTAGGTATAAGGGTTAATTATTCTTAATCACTATCGATCTCATATTCCAGAAAAGGCGACAAAATCACAAATACATGATCGAATCCACGAACACGATACTTGCAATTGCTCAAATCCTTAACTCGAATAGGCTAAAGATAGGTCCAAACTTCACCAATAATAATAAATCAAAAAGGGCGACAAAATCATAAATACATAGCCGAATCCACGACTACGATACTTAAGATTGCTCAAATCCCTAATCTCAATAAATCAAAGATTTGGTTGGATAAAGAATAATATAGGGCATGGATAACATTTGGGATATAAATTGGTGTAAAAATAAAAATAAACAAAACAAATAAATTAAAATCCTAAGTGTGGTTAATCACTATCCCAACCATCCCATGAACAAGACTCATATCATCGAATAACTCACGCTTTAGCACTTGAAACACACGCTTTAGGTAGACACGAATTATACTCAACAAGATCTTAATCAAAGAATAAACCTTAATTGGCGTTCCCGTAACTGCCAATTCTCATTCAATCCATAGATATAGTACAACAAATAGTGGTGATATCGACCACTTACATAACTTTACATCGTTGGTTAAAACTAACTTCCAACTCTCCCTTTTTTCTTTTTCTTTTCTTATTTTTTTTTCGATTTTTTTTTTTTTTTTTTTTTTTTTTTTTTTTTTTTTTTTAAAACTTGAAACATAAACATAGATGTGTAAAATTTCACCACATCACTATAACTTTCTTTCCGGATAATTTTTTTCATACTTTTCATACTTTCAGAAATAACGGTAATAGCGAAAGTAGTAAACACACGAAAAATAAACTCAAAGATATACAATATTTACTTTCACTCCAATTGCATTGTGCAATTTCCCGACCTAACCAAAGATAATGAATTACGCACGCGAACACAGGTAATGTAAGGAAACACACTTTGCCTATAGCAATTAACCAAACCACGGATTCTAATCTACAGGGTAGGCTAAGGTGTAAGGGTGTAACGAAACATTTTAAACATAGGTGTAAGAAACGAAAGGAATGGCTCTGAGTGTTTTTCTAGGGGTATCTTACTCTAAAAATGAGAGTAACAAAAGGTTTATACGGGGGTTAACTAACCAGTGTAGTTAGTTAATAACACATAACATATAAAGGCCATTTGGGTGTAATCCTAGAATTTTACCAATTTAGACAAGTCATTCCAATTATATAAAATAATACTCATTATGGTGGTCTCGAATAGTATACAAGCCAAGTTCTAAAGTTTACAAGTCACCGGCACACTCATAGATTTGTGAATTTTGAAAAATCACAATTTTTGAAAATAACGTCATGTGTGCAGCTATGCAACTTAGATCTTAAACAAAAACATGCTAAAAAAAATTTTAAGTTTGATATATTAAGCACATTTTAAGCATAATTTTTGAAAAAGTTTAGGACAAGTAATTGTTAAGTGTTCTAATTCTCCAATCCCCCCACTTAAGTTAAACAACGTCCTCGTTGTTTGTATAAAAGGTTAAAAACTGGAAAATAAAAGAATTAGAACAGAAAAACTCCCCTGAGATTTGCTCGGTATGATCCTCCATTTGTATAAGAGCAAAAATCATCTTTCTTGTGGATTAGAACGTTAAAGCTTCATACTTGATGTATCCACAGGAAATCCAGGAAACTATAATACCACCAACACTTTAAAACACACCTAAGATAAGAAAGGTTCAAACTTGCATAATACATTAGTAGTTAGATAAAAATAAAACTTAAAAATTAAAACTGAAAATCATCAGGTCAGTCGATGCGCCGTATCTTATTGAAGAAGATACGCCGTATCGAGCCTGGAATAAATACGGATCAGAATAAAGATGCGCCGCATCCTTAACCAGGGATGCGCCGCATTAAAAATAAACTGATAAATAGTTTTAAAGTCGAAAATAAAAAATGCAGAAAAATAAGATATGACCATTGCAGGAGATGCGTCGCATCTCAGAATTGAGATGCGCCGTATCCTCATGCGGGCCTGACTGACTCGACACAGAAAACAGAAAATTAAAAGATAAATCTTCCGGGTTGTCTCCCGGTAAGCACTTGTCTTTATTCCAGAGTCTTCAAGTTAGACTCACGTTCAGCTCTTTATTCAGTCCTTGTCACGGTCCATCCTTCTTCCTTCATCCGAAAGATTTTCCCGTATATCTCTGCGATGTTTTCTTCCGTTCGACTTAATCTAGTATAACTCTTTGTCTTCACCGCAGTATATTCTTCATCAGGACCCAAAGAATATTTGATGATTTTAAATTTTTCAGAAATAATCATGGGTGGCTCATTGTAAGGAATCCCAAGTAGTTGACACTTTCTTTTGGTGAACTCTTCCTCGTCTTTATCAACAAACTTAAAATAAGGATCCTTAATCAAATAATCATCTAGTTCTTCAATCAACGACTCATTATTATAATCGTCTTGAATCGCCTCCCATTCTCTTTCCAAATCATATTGTAACCGACGACTAAGCTTTGTGAAATCATCAAACTGTTTATGCACCCATTCCCAGAAAGTAGTATCCGATGTCCCCTTAAGTCCTTTCAAGCGTTCAATTCTCCCTTTTTCTTGTAAAGCCTCCACTTTTTGTGGGCAGTCTTCAACATTATCGTACCATTCATAATCTCCAAAGGTTACATCGTTTCCAACCCGTTTCATCCCAATTATACTTCCCCCATTACAGGTTCCGTCACTCTTATAATCACAGGTCGGCCAAACACTACTCCCGTCCTTGAAAACGAAGGGTGTACAAGTGTGATTAATGTGCGCAAATTCCCATGGTTTATCCCAAACCCATGGTACTTGGTCATTCCATTCATAGTACCAGGTGTTTTTGAAATCGTCATAAGTCTTAAATCCTGGTAGATCTCCAGTAAGCACATCATCGTCGACTTGAAGAAGGTAGTTAAATTCCTTGAACTGCTTGCACAAGGGTGTCTCATAATCGAACACATCAATGTCAATCCTGAAAAGTTCTTCAATGCCCTCATTGATTGTTGAATTATGAAGTGACGACCCATAATCGCTTTCTACTTCTTCGTCTTCTCCTCTCATCCAATATACCCATAATGCATCCTTAGTAGCACGATCCATGCTCTTATGGTTATTAAACTTACTAGACAACCATTCTGAAAAATCAACATCGTTAGGATCGTGGTTAACGTCAAAGCAAACCTTTCCAATCATATTCTTTTTTATCTCCATGAACTCGTTAAATTGCTTCTTAAAACTCCGAGTCAACCATGAAGTCATAATCTCCTTGACTTCATTTGCAGGGGCAAATTCCGGACTACCATATTTGAGTTCTAGCCAATCATTGAGGGAGAGGTCTATCAATCTTACCAATCTCCCATGAAATAGTAACTCCGCCAAAGCATAATTCATGTCATTATCCTGATAGTTCTCATTCAATCCCCAGTACTGTTCGGAATAAGGCATGTAAGAGATTTGGGCATTGCCTCCACCACAGCTTTCGTTGCTTGAATCCATGTATGCAAGATAGAATTTTCCATCATCTTCTTCGATAGTAGTCCAGTTCAATCCTTCGTCTTCAATGATAGGCCATAAGTGCGACAATTCTTCTCCAGTGTACCTCACAAATACATCATAAGAGAATACCTCTTTGTCAATGTTGCATAAACGCATGAATTCCTTAAAAGCAGCTTCAAGAGGAGTCTCCCAAGAGAATAAATCTGCATCGATCATGAGTACATTGAATGAATCTGAAAACAAGCATTCCTTAGCAAGATATCCGTTAACTGACATGTCTTCCATAGCAAAATCTGTCATCCAAGGTAAAATCATCAGTAGGATTTGTTCGCTAGAAGAGAAATTAATGAATATAGAAACGGATATATGAATACAAATAGCTGATATCTGCAGACGATGCGCCGTATCCAAATAGTTGGATACGCCGTATCTTAATACGTTAAAATTAAATCAGACTTTATTCAGAAAATAGATACGCCGCTTAGAATTTATGAATGCGCTGTATCGAATTAATTAATCAAAAATCAACTTATCTAATTAAAATTAAATGCGTCGTATTAACGAAAGTTAATGCGCCGTATTTTCGTTACGTTTCAAAATAAATATCGATTTTTGATTCTGAAAGATGCGCCGTATCGATATAAATCGATGCGTCGTATCTGTTTAATAATTCGCAAACTGTTTTTAATTAAAATAATAGATACGCCGTATCTGCTAAAGCAGATGCGTCGTATGGCGTTAACGTTTAGAAATTTTTTTTTTATCAAAAACAGATACGCCGTATCTGCAAAAGCAGATGCGTCGTATTACTTTATCGCTTTTTGAAAAAAAAATTTCGTATTAAAAACAGATACGCCGTATCTTGGGGAAAAGATGCGTCGTATCGAATTAATTAAACGCGTTGTATTTTTTTAAAAATTAAACGCAATACGCCGTATCTGAGAGATCAGATGCGCCGTATCGTTTGATTTAGCACAGTACAACGATAGCAGAACAGAAAATATACGAAAAATAAAAACAAAAAAATTAAACACACAAAAATAAAAACAAATAAAGCAAACAAATAACACAAAACAAATAACACACAGTACAACAAATATGCAAAATAATACAATGATGCAATTAATCTAATAAAGAAAAACCTAATTAAAATACTAATCAAATTAACAGAAATAACAATTCACTCCCCGGCAGCGGCGCCAAAAACTTGATGCGCGTGATGTGTCGTTGCGGTTTAGCAGTTTTAATGCCTACTCAAGTTTTAAATTTATATTTAGCCGACTTATCAATAACACACACACTTAACGAGCAGTGTACCCGGTCAGTATGAATATAATGGTAAGTAGAGTGTCGATCACTAAGAGTGGAACGTATTATCTCGTTATTCTAATCAGTATTTTAATATCCTAACGCAAGGGGGTTTCAGCCTGAGAGACGGGCACGATTTGTTTGCAATTAAATAATAAAATAAACCAATAGGCACGAATCAGCAAGTAGCACACACGTACACAGATAGATACTTGAGACAATAAGAGGGCTGTCCTTATGATTAAGCAGATTGTCACTTGTTTTATTGATAGCTTTATATGAAGTGTATGTAATTAACCCTTTCTCGTTGGTCCTAATCTTATCGGCGAGTAAACCCTTAATGATTACTTATGTCTAAAAGTTATTCCTAAGTGATCAATTTAGTAATAACCGTGGGAGCCACATTATGTCCCGCAGTCAAATGCCCGCAAGCCACTAATAAACACAGAGGTTATCAATGCACTAATAAGTAGTAACCAAAGACATCAACATATAAACTTTAATTGATGGGAAAGCAAGTATTAAAGGGAGTGCAATCTTTCGTTGTCACATTACACAAGCCACCAATCCTGATGAATTAAAGTTTGCTAACACAATAAAGCAAAACTACTTAATGAATTAAACACATGCAGCACCTTCTTACAGCTCTTGTATCTTTGATTTGGGTGTGTCTTGTGCTGCCTCCTTGACTGAATTCGTCCTTCGGTTCTTCTGTTCGAACTTAGGTTATAATGTTCGGAACTCGTAATTCGTCTGGTCTACGGGGTATTTATAGTTTCTGTCTGAGGGAAGATGCGGCGCATCTACTAAGTAGATGCGGCGCATGTACTTAACTTCGCGTGGGGTCCAAGATTATAATATTCAGGAATATTCGTACACCGCCAGAAGATGCGGCGTAACTCCATGATTAGATGCGGCGCATGTCCTCTTGTATCTTGGATCGTATCTGGTGATATCTTGATAGAGATGCGACGCATGTCATGAGTGAGATGCGGCGCATCTGGAGCAGATTAGTCTTGATCTTCTTCATTTAGTAGACTCTTTACTTTATGCATGTTTTGCTCCATTATTAGTCCAAAATCGCTAAGTTTCACCAAATGCTTGTTTTTACCTGAGAATTACAAAAGTAAACGATTAAGTATCAATCCTCATACATAATATAGTAAAACAAGTCAATTTAATAGGATAAATGATAGTAATAAAATGTACTTATTTGAGTTCATCAGTTCTTTACTTAAAAATACACTTTATGTTTTGTCACCAACAAAAAGGGGGAGATTGTTAATACAAATATCGTCCTAAAAACGTTATTTATATTTTACGATCTTTGCTTAATTTTGTTAATGACAAATACAAAGTTTATCTTTAAGCAAAAGCATAAATATAAGAATAAGCCTTTTACATTTATAGTGACAAGTCTTTTAAAAACACATTTACACATTACAAGTCTACTAGGGATAACATTACATATATTTACAAGTTTATTCCTTAAAATAGAAAAATTATTTTTTAAATATTAGGATGACATCATGGCATGCATCATGAACATAATCTTAGAAAGATTTTGAGATATTTTGTTTAGATCTTCAAGCCAAAGAGTTGACATTTGAAGATATGAAAAGATTGTGCAAGATTTGGAAAGATATGAAGATCTCTTAGCTGGCCTGACATGGCGGATCCAAATCCATACAAGGGCGGATCCAATTTTTGGGATCCGCCAGATCCGCCAACTGTTGGATCAGTTTGCCTATAAATAGCAAGCTGATCATTTGGGCATTCTCATCACTTACATAGCATAAATTATACATTCTTTCATTTACATATTACTAACCCATATCATTCATAGTGATCTTCCTTTTTGTAGCAAAAGAGATCAAGCATTAACAAGCTTCAACATTCTGTTGCAAGACTTGATAGTTACCTACTGTGTAACTCATTAGAATTTAGGCTTCATTGTTGCATCTTTTATTCAGTAGATGTCGAGTTCTTTACAAGGGTAACTATTTAGGCGACGTCAGGTTGGTTCTTCCTTAAACTAGAACCCGGTATCTAGCTTTGTACCGGAAAAAGGTGTAAGTGACGTGTATTAAGGTTTTCTCCGCCGAGAAGGGAGTTTGTTTCTTAGTGAAGAAAAACTCTCGAGTTAGAGGCTCGAGGAGTGGAGTAGGGCAAGGAAGAGAGTTCTTGTAGCCGAACCACTATAAATCTTCGTGTTGTGGTTTGATTGTTCTTTTCTCTACTTACTTGCTTATATAGTTGATTGTGTACTATTACTTTGAAATCACGATAAGTCACAAAGCTAATTAAATTTTAAAATGGTAAAAACTATTCAACTCCCCTTCTAGTTTTCCACACTCTTAGTCTATATGTGATAGAATTGCTTGAAGTATAAGACGAGGATCTGTCAATCATATCCAAAACTGAAAGAACCTTCTGGAATTCAGTTGTTGTTTATATATGTGAAATTCTCAGACTATGTAGTCACTAGTGCTTTAGAAATTAGCATCCTTATTGGTTTGATTTAGCACCAACTTGGCTACTCATATTGGTTTAATTTAGTAACAACTTGGCTACTTGTACTAGGTTTGGTATTGAGTTCCACGGGTACTTTGATATTTAACTTGTATTTGCCTAATGAATACTCAGTCACTTGTATCATATATTTGCTGTTTGCAAGTCAAGTCTGCAAATGTGCCTACTGGATGCTAATTAACTAAATTTTCCTACTTTATCTATGGTCACTTGTCCTTTTTTAGTAGTATATCATATTTCATACATATATAATGTATGTTAATTAACTAAACGAATGTGTTTATTTCATTTTGCAATCACACTTAGCAAGTTGAACATTTTTATCATTTGGCTAGTTTGCAACAAAGATGATGCTGCAAATTTGTATCTTTTTATTGTTTTATCATTTTAAATTTCATGCTTAAACAGTAAACACCTTAAAAGTATATGATTCTTAAATGGCCTAGACCCGAGTTGGAATCGAATGAACCCGACCCGAGTTGATCCAAACCCGACCATTACAGAGGGTCGGGTTCGGGTATATTTTTTTTACCCTCAACTCAAGTTGACTCGACTCGATTGAAGCCGAACCCGACCAACCCGACCCGACTAACACCCTTACCTACAACTTGTCCATAGGCAATTGCTCATTGCAAAATACCCACACAAATGATAAGATGGGTAAAGTCATGGGTATATATTCACCCACAAAATACCCACATTAACTCACCCACCGATAAAAAGGATATTTGTATTTCGTGGGTAAATAACATTTACCCACTAAATTACCCATAAATATAGCCACAAGAACTCACGATGTGGGTAATATGTGGGGAATGTTTTGGCGCCAATTATTTTCCCACTAAATTACCCACAAATATATTTATGTGGCTATTTGTGTGGGTAAATCCGTGGGAAATTCGAGGGAATATAAAATCGACTTTGAAAGTCACTGATCGTGGGTAACGGGTGGGTATTAGGTGGGTAAATTCTCTCCAAAGGATGAGTGTGGGTAATTTTCGTAGGTATTCCATCAGATTCTTGTAGTGTAGGAAATTTTAAAATCTTCGAGTTAGGAAATTTTATATCTTCCGAGTTAGGTTATTTATTTCCAAGTTAGTTCTTTATACCTTTGAGTTAGAAGGTTTTGCTAAGTAAGGTTTTGCTAAGTAAGTTTTTTATCTCTTTGAGTTAGAAGAGGTTTTCTAAGTTAGTTCATTAATCGTTAGCTAAAAAATTCCGAGTTAGGAATTACTTTTAGATCTCTTCGAGTAAGGAACCGAGCAAGGATTTATTTCTAAGTAAGGAAGATATTCTTCGAGTTAGATTGGATAAACCGAGTAAGCACTTTTGCTAAGTAAGGAACCAAGTAAGGAACAAAATTCTAAGTAAGGAACCAAGTAAGCATCTTTTCTCCGAGTTAGATTCCTTCCACTTAGAATCCTTCAAATTTGAAATCCTTCAAGTAAGAAAACTCCGAGAAAGGACTTAACTTCAATCGAACATAACTCTTGGACCTTAACCAACATCAAACGAAACTCCTATATCTTTGAACCGATGCAACATCAACCTTGTCATACAACTTCATCAATGGCAACTCAGCAAGACATTCATGCAGCCGGTGCAGAAAACCGTCCTCCTATGCTTAAAAAGGTGGATATCTTCCATGGACAAGCCGTATGCTTCGCTACATCAAAACTAAACCAGATGGTAAACTCCTGCTCAAATCCATTCAACATGGACCATTCAAGCCTCGTCAAGTTCAAGACCCTGGAGAACCAAATGGAACACCTCCTGTACCACCGTTCTTTCATGATCAATCAGAAGCAGAATACACAGAAGAAGATTGGAAACAAATAGCAGCTGATGACATGGCAATGCACTTAATCCAACTAGGATTACCACGGGAAATCTTTGCTGCTGTTGATAGTTGTGAAACTGCTTATGATATGTGGGAACGAGTTAGAAGGCTTTGTTATGGCACATAAATTGGGCAACAAGATGTTGAAAACAAGCTTCTAACTGAATGGAAGAAGTTCACATCCACTCCAGCAGAACCCATTGAATCTTACTACACCCGGTTTTGTACTCTAATGAATGAGCTAATCAGAAACAAGTTGACACCAAGAAAAATTGTACAAAACATCAAGTTCATCAACAATCTACCAGAAGAATGGGGATGATTTGTCACTATTGTCAACCAAACCAAGGATCTTCATCAAGTGAACTATGATCAGCTTTATGATTTCCTGAAGCAAAACCAGGCTGAGGCTAATGAAGTGAGGAAAGAAAAATTAGCAAAGCAACATGATCCTCTTGCACTCATTGCTCAAACACCAACACCTGTACCAGTGAATACACAACCATCATCATCATCTTCCACTCAGAACTACATGCAACAACAATACGTTCCACAAACTGCTGTCATACCACAACAACAATTCTACCCACAACAACAACAAGTTATTCCACAACAACCATATCCGCAATTCCAAGAACCAGAGTTCACTGACAATGATGAGTCCACTGGTGCTTTGAATCAAGCATTTGCTCTTCTATCAAAGGCATTCCAAGGACGCTATTCAACACCAACTAACAACAACCAAAGGATTTCATCGTACACTCGCAACAGGCATATTGCACAGCCGAGTTTCAACATGGGTAATTAAGGACAAATGGTTGGAGTTATGGGGAATCAGCAGAGATATGCTCCTAGATTTCAGATGGGTAATGCAGGGTAGTATGCAGGAAATCAGATGGGTCAGTATGCAGGGAATCAGATGGGTCAAGTTATTGGAAATCAGAGGGGTCAGAATGTTGGGAATCAGAATGTTGGTAATCAGTTTGGAAATGTTGCTCCAGTTGCTGGGAATTTTGGAAATGTGAATCAGGGTAATCTTGTAAAGTGTTTCAACTGTCAGGGAGTCGGTCATATGGAAAGGAACTGTCCCACTAAGCCGAAAAAGAAAGATCTCGACTATCTGCAGAAAGCAGTGTTGTTGGCACAAAAAGAAAAGGCAGGGTTTCAGTTGAGTGCAGAAGAGAATGATTTTATGGCTCTCATGGATGATATGGAAGACCTTGAGGACATCAATGCAAACTGCATTTTCATGGCAAATCTTCAGGAGTCTAAGTATGACACGGATTCTGATGCACCTCCTGTGTATGATACCAATGCAGTCTCTGAGGTACCATCATTCACTACATGTCACAATAATGAAATATTTGATATGTCGCCTCATGAGGAACAACATCCTGAGATTCTAGCACCCACTTATGACACTTACCTGGACACGCCAAGCAGTAGCAATATTGATATGGCAACTCCAGATATGAATCATAATGGAGGCTTAGAATCACAGTATACTGAGAATGATAAGGAACTTGCTTTGTTCGAATCATTATTGAACAACTGTAGTATTGAGATTGACAAAGTTAAAAAGGTCAATCACGATGTTAAGGCCGCGAATGAGAAAATGACCGCTGAGCTTGAGAGGTATAAGGAAAACGAAAAAGCTTTTGAATTTCATAAAACACGACAGTCAGAATTAGAAAATGGTTATAAAAACTCCGTTTTAAGAGAAAAACAATTGCAAATCAAGTTTGACACTCTTGATGTTAACTTGAACATGAAAATAAAATCCTTAAACGCGGAAGTTTCAGATTTGAAAAAGTAACTTTCTAAACAAAAATCAACTTGTTCTGATCTTGAAAAAGAAAAGAAACAGTTGAAAGCAGATTTTTCAAAACGCGAAAATGATCTTCTTGATGAAATCATTGAGAAACAAGAAACAATTAAGAAGTTGGAAGATTTGCTTGTAAAAACGGGTCATTTTGCTCAAACAATTCATATGCTAATTAAAGATCCAAACCCGCTTTTGCACATAATGAAGAAAATGGCTATCGGTTTTGAAAATCATTATACACTCTAGAAAGCTCAGAAAGAACATAATGTGTTGTATAATGGTAATGTGATATTTGCTAAACAAGATCCTCTCGCTGTTCGAGATTCTGATGAAACGATTGAGCTTACAGAAGAGAGTAGAATCAAAATGAAACAAAAGAACCTAGAAATTAAACCAATTGATTATAACAAACTTAACATACTTTCTGGAGTAAATTTTGTTCAGCAACAACAAACACCAAAGGTTTCCAAAAAACCAGTTGTTTTGACAAAACAAAATGTTGTTTCCAAAAATCTTTCAAACGTGGAACAAATGTCCTTTAGCAACCCTTTTAACACAAGTGAAGCTAGAAGATGTTTGGATGATCTTAAAAAGATAGTGGAAATACTTAAAAGCATTGTTGAATCTAAAACAAATATTAGTATCAACAACTGGCATTCAAGTTTTCATATTGAAATGAAAAAGGTGTTTGAAACAGAAATTACTACTCCATTAAATGCAATTCATGCGAGAGTAATTCATGTTGAAAATGCAATTTTAAAAGAAACAGCCGACTTTATCAAGGACCACAAATCCCTGGTAAAGGAAGCTAACGAAAACATTGAACGCATCAAAGTTTTGGAAAACCACAATGATTCTCTCTTCGAAGCAGCTTTATCGACTGATATTATGTCCATTATTTATCAAACATATTCTGTTGAAGACGATGAAAGACTTTCAGCTGAGGCTTCTGCAATTGTTTTAAAATATGAAAATGCTCTTGCTAAAATTGAAAAAAAAACGTATCATATTTTAAACAACTTGATCTCAAAACTGAGGAATGCAAGTATGAAAAATTGTCGTATGAGCGTGCCTACAGGAACATGAAAGAGCAAAATGATCATTTGAGGTCTCAGCTAGAAAGTCAAAAAGGGAAGGGTGAGGAAACTAAGTTTACAAAACCATCGACTTTGGACAAACCGGTTGTTAAACCAAAAATGTCAATTTCTTAATCTGTTCCAAAAGTTGATGTGAAAAATGATTTGTCAAAACCAGTCACTCCAACTCCCTTGCCTAAACAAATTGAAAAAGGAAAAAGTGTTGATAAAGGGAAAGTAGTTGTCAAAACACCAAATGTGATAGCACCTGGCCTTTATAGGATTAGTACCACTATTGCGTCTACCTCTACATCTCAAACATATAGGGCGATAGACAAAAGTGTAAAAGATAATCCAAAAGAGTCTAGGACTGCTAAAACAACTTCAAAGGACAACAAAATAAATCCTAATGTGTGTGCCTTACCTTCTTCAGGAATATAAAGCACCTCTAAGAGCAGCAGACTACAACCTAGGAGCAATACAAGGAACAATAGAGTCTCGCTTGTCTCTGAGAGTAGATGCCAGAATAAAAATGAAGAAGTAGAAGAACACCCTAGGAATTTATCGCTTTCTAATAAGAAACATATGTCTTCTGGATGTAATGTTAAAAGTACTGTTTCTAGTGCATGTAATGACTCTGTTTGTTTACTGTGCAAGAAATGTTTATCTTATGATGATTATGTTTATAAGAATGTGAATGTGAATGCTATGCTTGAATAGAAGGAAGTTCCAAAGGGAACTAGTGCTAAATCTAGATACATAAAAAGATTAATTGTAGCATCTAGGTCAACCACTAGTAGCCTTTTGCCTAGGAACTATCTTAAGTTGTGTGCATGGAAACCAATGGGTAGAAAGTTTACACTCGAGAATGGCAAATTGACAACTGTCCAAAGTGAACCAGTAGAAACTTTCTATGAGTGTGATTCATATGTTACCCCTAACCCCATGGAACTAGATGTCAAACGGTTTCCAAATACAAACTCCTCTGTTCTTGGCAGGTTATCGAAATATGTCTTTGGATCGTCGACTCGGGTTGCTCCAAGCACATAACCGGGAATCTAAAGATGCTGATCAACTTTGTATGGAAATTCATGGGCACTGTACGTTTTGGAAATGATCATGTAGCAGCTATTCTGGGTTATGGAGATCTTCAGTTTGGGAACTACTTAATCACTCGAGTTTACTACGTCGAAGGGTTGGGACACAACTTGTTTTCAGTCGGGCAGTTTTGTGACGCAGATTTAGAGGTTGCATTTAGGAGAAACACTTGCTTCGTTAGAAATTAGTTGGAGATGATCTCTTATCTGGGAATTGTGGCACCAATCTATATGTTATCGAAATCAACCAAATGGCCTCTTCATCACCAATTTGTCTCATGACAAGAGCTTGCAAAACTAAGTCCTGGTTGTGGCATCGAAGGTTATCCCATCTCAACTTTGACATCATTAACAAGCTAGCCAAAGACAACATCATCAACGGTCTCCCTAAGTTCAAATACAACAAGGATCACCTATGTCCATCATGCGAACAAGGAAAAAGCAAAAGGGCAACATATAAACCTAAAATCGTAACCAGTTCGGTAGATAAGTTACATATGCTGCACATGGACTTATGTGGCCCAATGAGAGTTGAAAGTATTAATGGGAAAAAGTATATTCTTGTTATCGTCGATGACTATTCAAGATATACATGGGTAAAGTTTCTGAGGTCAAAAGACGAAGCACCAGGCATCATCATCACTTTTCTAAAGCGAATTCAAGTCTTACTTCAAGCTCCAGTAAGGATTGTAAGAACAGACAATGGCACAGAATTTACTAATAAGGAGTTAAGAGCTTACTTTGAAGATACTGGAATCACTCACCAGACATCTGTTGTCAGAACTCCACAGCAGAACAGGGTAGTTGAAAGGAGAAACAGAACTCTCGTGGAAGCTGCTTGCACGATGCTGATTTATTCTAGTGCACCGTTATTCTTATGGGCTGATGCTGTTGCCACTGCTTGTTTCACTCAAAACCGTTCCCTAATCCATCCAAGATTCAATAAAACCCCATATGAACTTGTCAACAATAGAAAACCGGATGTCTCTTACCTTCACGTGTTTGGCGCTTTGTGCTATCCAACGAACGACATAGAAGATCTAGGGAAGCTGAAAGCTAAGGGTGATATTGGAATCTTCATTGGTTATTCAGAAAACTCGAGGGCATTCAGGGTGTATAATAGAAGGACTAAAAGGATAATGGAGACGATGAATGTGAAGTTTGACTAGATTTCACAAATGGCTTCTGAGAGACTTGCTCTAGAACCCACGCTTAACCCGATGGCTTCTAATCATTACAGATTAGGACCCGCAAAGTCTGTACGTTTGGAGACTTCTAGACATATTAGTTCAGGACTCGTACCTCAAGGAGCTCAGTCAACTAACAATAAAAAACCTACAGAACAAGAACTGGAAAATTTCTTCGAGTTCATGTTTGATGAATACTATGGTGGAACTTCGACAAATGCATCACAACAACGTTCCGCTGCACCCGCTCAAAATCATCAACCACCACCACCACCACAAGATGCATCAACAACAATCAAAGCTGACGCACCAACTCCCTCCACGTCATCAACATCTACTCCAGCAACTCCAGTAATTGAAATTGTTCTACCAAGAGTTGATGAGCAAAATCAAACTACACCAGTTCAAGAAGAACAACCACAAAACGATGCTGTGTTAGAAGAAGAAGTATTCGAAAACCCATTTGCAGCGGATTCTGCTGAATCATCTTCAAGGTTACAAGAACCATCTAACACACATACGTCAAATCCAAGGTACCATTCTACACTACAGTGGACTAAAGACCATCCAATAGAACAAGTAACTGGTGAACCTTCAAGGCCAGTTCAAACGAGAAAACAACTCGCCACCGACCTCGATATGTGCATCTACGTCTGCTCAGTCAGTCTAAAAGAGCCAAAGAACATTCGGAAGGCGATGGTAGATAATGCATGGATTGAAGCGATGCAGAAAGAACTTCTCCAATACAAGCTACATGACACTTGGGAATTAGTTCCAAGATCAATTGACAAACTTGTCATTGATCTTAAGTGGTTATGGAAGAATAAGAAGGATGAAGAAATGACTGTCATTCGCAACAAAGCTCATCTAGTGGCTAAGGGATTTAGACAGGAAGAAGGGATAGATTTTGAAAAGAGCCATTCGCGCCAGTAGCAAGACTTGAAGTAGTCCGGATTTTCTTAGCCTATGCAGCTCACAAGAATATCACAGTCTATCAGATGGACATCAAGACGGCTTTCTTGAATGGAACTCTGAAAGAAGAAGTCTATGTAAGTCAGCCAGACGGATTCATTGACAAAGATCATCCAGACTATGTCTACAAGCTAAAGAAAGCTATCTATGGTTTAAAACAAGCTCCAAGAGCGTGGTATGATGAACTATCATCTTTCCTGATCCAAAATAATTTCACCAAAGGAACAGTTGATTCAACCTTGTATATCAGAAAATAAAAAAAAATGACATTTTGATTGTTCAGATTTACGTGGACGACATTATCTTTGGGTCCACTAATCCGAAACATTCAAAATATTTTGAAAATCTCATGAAAAGCAAATATGAAATGTCCATGATGGGGGAATTAAAATTCTTTCTTGGTTTACAAATACATCAATCCCCTCGTGGTATTTTTATAAATCAAGCTAAATATACAATTGAGATTTTGAAAAAACATGGAATGAAAAATTGTGACTCTGTTGGTACTCCAATGGTCACTTCACCAAAAATTGGTGCTGATTTATTTGGGAAACCCATGGATCCGAAGAAATATCAGAGCATGATTGGTTCTCTCATGTATCTTACTGCTAGTCGACCCGATATTCATTTTGTTGTTTGCTTATTAGCACGGTTTCAGGAAAGGCCTACCGAACTTCACCTCCAAGAGGTTAAACGAATCTTTCGGTATCTTCAAAGAACCATTAACATGGGACTTTGGTATCCGAAGGATTCCGAGTTTAAACTAATAGCATTTTCAGATGCGGACCATGCAGGTTGCCAAGTTACAGCAAAAAGTACATTCGGTGGAGCCCAATTTTTGGGTAAAAAACTAGTAGGCTGGTCATCAAGGAAACAAGATTGTATGGCATTATCAACCGCAGAAGCCGAGTATGCATCTCTATCTGCGTGTTGTGCACAAGTTCTCTGGATGCGGACACAACTCACAGATTATGGTTTTACTTTCGATCGCATACCTTTGTATTGTGATTTGAAAAGTGACATCGCCAACTCGTGCAATCCAGTACAACACTCGAAGACCAAGCATATTAGAGTCCGCTATCACTTCATCAAGGAACACGTAAAAGAGGGTACTGTTGAATTATTTTTCGTGAAGACTGAATACCAACTCGCTGATCTATTTACTAAAGCCCTTCCAAAAGAAAGGTTTGACGATTTAGTTCGACGAATTGGCATGCGAAGCCTAACTCCTGAGGAGTTAGAAAGTCTTCTCGAATCTTCTTGAAAATATTTTCAAAATAGCTTCGCTGTAAATATTTTTGAAAAACAAAATACCAAATTTGCAAAACCAACAAAAACAAAATATAAAAATATAAAATTTTCAAAAATACAAAAACAATATAAAATAAAAAAAACCAAAAATATTCTTCTCACGACATGTCTCTCGTATAATCGATATTCTGTACGTATCTAGAAATGTCATTCAACAATGATACGGACATGTACAGATGCTTGAGCGAGAGTTCATTTAAATGTTTTCTAAAACATGTCGTTTCTCAAAAATTTATTCACTATGGCTTTCGTATACTTCAGTACGAAACCCGGTCTACGATGTTGACTTCTGATTATATAAGATCAGGACTCGTGTTTTCAGTGACAAAATAAGGAATCCTTGAGCACATGATCAAGATTTTTCAAAAGGTTTTCAAAATCTTTCTCAAAATTCTGTGCTCAAGACAACTCCCTCCAAACCCGATAAAACATGCTCTATTTAAGGGGGAGTATAAAAATTAAAAAAAAAAAACAAAATGTTTCAAATTCATGCTAAAACTGATCCGTCTTTCTCTCCAAAAGCCGTATTTTAATCAGTTGATATAAAAAATATCACGAAATACTATTTTTGAGGGGGAGAAGACGTGATTAAAATGTGATCAAAATGTTTAAAGATCGTGGAATGAATCTCAAAAGAGCTCGATTCAGTATGAACCCTCGAATTGACGAAAATTAAATGTCAGTAATCGAAAAGACTTGTCTGGGACGGGTAATAATTTCAAGCTGGTTTATCCAGTGATGTAAACGTGTCTCGCAAAGGACTTGTCTGAGTAGAATGTACCAATTCGAGAGATTATATTTTGATATGACCGGGACGGGTAATAATTTCAAGCTAGTCTAACTAGTGATGTAAACGTGTCTCGCGATGGTCATATTATCTGAAAATCGATCAATTCAAATGTGCGAACTCTACCCACCATGTGCATACTTATCTTAAAAATTACATAAGCACATGGGTAGGGGGAGTATTTCAGTAAAATTCAAAACTCTCAAAGTGTTAACAAAAATGTGTTTAATCAATAAACACTTTGAGAGATTTTCAAAAAGGTTTTATGGAAAGTGATCAACAAATCTAGGATAATCATGGAGTAATAAGGTGATTATGGTTAGGTTATATCCTATGATCTGCCAGAGCCGGAGGGATCTACCCAAGGACAATTTCAATAGATTAAAATTAGAAGTCCTTAGGAAAGATTGAAAAAAGGAGTAAATGAGAAAGGGAAATAAGAGGTTGAAGAATGAAAAAGAAAAGTTCAATGAAAGGGTGAAAAGAAATAGCCCTCCATGAAAACTTAGGGCAGAAACCGGGTCAATACATCTGCTATCGGTAATCACAAAGTTGATACTGATATTGAAGACAAGACGTCATGGACCCAGTGATGCGCTGCACAAACCCCTCCTAGCCACTCAGATATCTCTTAAAAGATATTTGTTTCATTTCTCACGGAGAACACTGCATAATCTATCGGCCTCTCATTCTGAGATGTATTGATATTGAAAAGGTGGCACTCTGCTCCATGCCTCCGACTACTAAAACCAAAATGCACATTATCGAGTCTAGTGCCATAAGATTCATCAAAAATCTCTTAGGATACACTTCCAATATAATACACCTGTGTTCACCAAAAAGGATACATGATATACAAGAGTCTTAATGAGATCTACGGATCTCGCCTTATATCATGATGGTTACGTGCTTCAAACGGTCTACAGTCGTGAAGTGATACTCCAGTATACTTCAACGGCTCACCTGAACCGTTGATACACTTCGGTGTATCTGAGTAAGCTCTCTAGGGGGCATCCGGTTCAGAACGGCCTTGGTAAGGATCAGAGAAAGTTTTCACAATATGCTGTTAACGATCTCAAAGTCCAAACCTGTAAGTGCTGGACGATTTATTGCTAACTGTTTTATGCAGGTACTGAGGAAAGTCCATCAACCATCATCATATGTCTCAACATTTATATCTCCTCATACTCATACTTATGAAGATCATCCTCAACGACCTCAAGTGAAAAATGTTCAAGACAAAAAGGATCAAGTTAAAGAAAGTCAAGAAGCTAATCAAGATGTCAAGAACAAGTTCAAGTATCAAGTGAGGAAGACATAAGTATGAAGTTCAAAGTATTATCAAGAAGTATGAGTATGATGGAAGAGACAACACTGCAAACCTATGAAGATGTTGATCAAAGGCAAGAAGAACCGAAAGACGATTACTTTGAAGATCACAAAGCATGAAGGAACAAAAGTATCAAGACTATTCTACAATGACACACAAAGTTCAAGAACAAGAAGACGAAAGACATAATTACAAGGAGCATCATTTGAATGACCATCCCTTAGGGGGAGATTGTTAGCTTTATAAAAAGTGATGGTCATTTGTCGTTATTATATTTTTGTAATGTGTCGTTGGTTATTAAGCCTGAGTTTAATCTAATAGGTTATATGTTAGTCCAAAAAAAGCCCATTAAGCCTCATTTCATGTAAACTATAAATACCTTCCATCCTTCTCATTTAGAAGGTTGGATGAGTGTGTGTTCATAATAGTTTTGTTAGCATTGATTTAAAGTGATGGTCATTCCGTAATTAACATCTTTGTAATTGTGTCATGTGCTATATGCTAGAATAGAAAAAGGGCGTGTGGACTTGGACTAGGCTAAGCATCTAGTAGTTTAAGAATACTAGCTCATATATTGTATAAATGTCCAATCCACTTAAAAGCCCAACCGGCCCAAAGGAAAGCCCTTTAGGGCATCATCTCTTGTACTATATAAACCACTTATAACCTCATTTGTAAGTGGTGCAAGTGTGTGTAATGTGTGTGTACTTTAATGAATGAAAAGTTATCATCTCATCTCTCTCTCTCTAAGTTATCATATCCACATACATATATCTTGTCCCATCTCTCTTGTGCTTAAACGAGCCATATATTAGTGTGATAAAGATAGAGCTCGAGCCCTACAAGTGGTATCAACACGCCATACATCGATGTAGGAGTTTGCTTGTGTTCGATTTATGTTCTTCAATACCAAACAGTCGTGTTTTTGTTTCATACAAACGTGAGTTTTTGCGTTTTTCTTGGAATCGTTCACAAGGATTAAGGTTCTAGGTTTTGTTTGGTGATCATTATACGAGTGGGTTTGTGAAGATTTGATAGTTCTTTTAGTCGAATCTTGGTTTAAAGGTTGAATTTATTTTGTGTTCTAAGTCATTAGATCATGAAAAACCATAATCGATTGGGTGATTTGTTGTTTTGAATCCTCATCACTGATTATTACTAAATATTCTTGTATAAGAATTATTGGTAAGAGTTGGTAAGAGTGGGTAAATCATCACAGTGGATGAATTATTGGATAAGTGTCAAAAAGTCAAGAGTTGGTAAGAGTTAGTAAACTGCCATCTATCGCAATTGTGGTGGACTACCTTTTTATTGCAATTGTCAAGAATTATCACAATCTTGTATAAGATTTGCGATAGAAAGTGATTTTATCGAAATTGTGATACTTATCGCAAATCTGAATTTATCAATTGTGGTTATCGCAAATTGACTCTATCGAAATTGTGATACTTATCGCAAATGTCTGAGTTATCGCAATTGTGAGAGTTATCGCAAATCTGGCACTTATCGCAATTGTGTAAGTCAACAAGTCAACCTTATCGCAAATGTGCTAAAGGAACCTATCGCAATTCTGATTTTCTAGTTATCGCAATTCTCGTTTAAAACTCTATCGCAATTCTTAAAAAAAAAAAAAAAAAAAAAAAAAAAAAATTTTCACAAATCAAATAGAATCATTCAAGTCAGTGTCTGTCAGCCATGAGTATGAGAATGTGGATTTTGAACAAACATCTTCTTTGAAATCTGAAAATCTTTGTCTCAAAAAGAAAATCACTGAACTTTCAAAAGAAGCAACTGAAGTCAAAGAAGAATTGTCAAAAAGAACTGCTCAGTTTGAGAAAGATTTAACAAAACTCCAAGCACAAAGTCTTTCTTTCCAACTCAAACTGCAGGAGCAAAAGGCTTCTTCTAAAAACTCTTTGACAACAATGCTTAAAGAAAAGGAAAAGATTTTTGAGGAAAATTGTGATGCTGCCAAAATCAAGTTTGATTTGGGCGAACTTGATACAAAAAATATTGAATTGGAACATGCTGTGGCATCATTACAAAAAGAAAATGAGCATTTGAAACAGACTTACAAAAACCTGTTTGATTCAATCAAACGTTCACGAGTTCAGACAAAAAACTCAAACACTAAACAAAAGGAGACTGAAGTTTTGAAGTCTCAATTGTCTGAATTCGCTGATAAAAAGTTTGAAAAGGTTTTGCAAAAGATTGAATCAATGAAGATGAAAAAGGTTGAGTCTCAAATCACAAAATTTTCCTTTCCAAATCCCCTGTTTGATTCTAATACTCCTGATTTTGACAAAGAAACGGAAAATGAAAATCATGTGCTTCAAGCAAAAGTGATTGAGCTTGAAATGCTTTTAGCTCAACAAACAAACGATCTTGAGGATGTCAAAACTGATCTTTTCAACAAAATGAACAAATTCGAAACATATTTTGAAAGACTTGAACAAGAAAATATTGTGTTCGAACGGAAATTGGCTCGTAAAACGGATGATTCAAAAGCTGAAAAAGATCAATTTTTGAAACAAATTGCTTTTTTGGAATCTAAATTGGTATCTCAAGATCATCTTTCTCTTCAAAAAGAATACAATGATTTGCGAGTGTCATACAATGCCTTAAAAGCAAAGTTGGATGTTCTCAATCGATCAAAAGGCAAATCTCCTGTTTCAAACAAGTTTCCACCAGAAGTGAGTGTTTCGAAGAAGGTTTACACGGGTGAATCTTCAAAACCATTTTCGAAAAAGGTTTCCCAGTTTACAACCTATTCTTTGCAAAAAGGAAGGAAGTTTTCGAAGAAACCAAGTTTTTCTGAAACAGTTACTCCTCAAAAACTTTCAAGGTCAAATACTTCTAATGAAGAGAATACAGATTTTCAAACTCCACACTCTCGATTTACACCGGTAAAGCAAGTGTGGCAACCAAAGCAAAGTCGTTCAAAACCTTTGAAATATTCATACTCTGAAATGCTTCCGCTACAACACAAGAATGACTCTGCTTCAAGTTTTAAAACTCCAAGAGAGACACCGGGTTTCTCAAACAATTTTCAAAAGAAAAAGAGTTTTAAATCACCGTTGATTCCACGAGTGTTATTTCAAAATGAAACACCGGTTTTCAGTCCTCGTTGGAATTCAACTTCTTTGAATCAGATTGACACAACTTACAAATGGATTTCAAAATATGCTAAACCCGTTG
The DNA here is from genome assembly GCA_021014915.2 of Artemisia tridentata subsp. tridentata. Lineage (NCBI taxonomy): Eukaryota > Viridiplantae > Streptophyta > Magnoliopsida > Asterales > Asteraceae > Artemisia > Artemisia tridentata. The sequence continues at coordinate 181,843,476 of CP139505.1, forward strand.
GCGCCGTGCTTAAATGGGTTCCAAAGGTTGTTGTCTAATCTGATCTCATAATGGCTTCTGAACAACTCAGTTTCGGACCCGAGCTTAACTTGATGGCTTCTGGACACATCAGTTCAGGACCCGTGCTTTAAAGAAAGGAAAGTGCTTAATCAAAACTTTCGAGCACTTATCCTAAAAATCTCAATGGCTTGTAAGTATTTCAGCTTACAACCCGGGCTTCAACGTTTTAGCTTATGCACACATAGCAGTGCATAACCCATTTTTCAAAGAAAGGACCCTGTTGTACACTTTATTGCAACAATCCTAAAAGAAAAGAAGTTTTCACGCAAAGTTTATCAAAACAAACTTCTTAATCTCAAGCAAAATTTTATTCAAAATTCATCAAAAGGTTTTTCAAAACTTTTCAAAAATTTTGCTTAAGATTTTCAAATCTTTACTCCCCATTAGCTCCAAAGTTAAAAAATGTCAAAACCAATGTACGTTTTCAGGGGAGTATATCTAAATCAAATATGTTCCAAAAGTTCATGCAAATCCGTTTCTCCCTATTAGCTTTCCAAAAATAAAGATTTTAATCAATCGGTATCAAAAATACCATCGAAATGCTATTTTTGAGGGGGAGAAATGTGATTAAAATGTGATCATGGTTGAATCTCAAAAGAGCTCGACTTAGTTTAAACCCTCGAATTGACGAATACTAAATGTCAGTAATCGAAAAGACTTGTCCGGGACGGGTAATAATTTCAAGATGGTTATCCAGTAATGTAAACGTGTCTCGCAAAGGACTTGTCTGAGTAGAATGTACCAATTCGAGAGATGATCTTTGAATATGACCGGGACGGGTAATAACTTCAAGCTAGTCTAACTAGTGATGTAAACGTGTCTCGCAATGGTCATGTTCATTGAAAATCGATCATTCCAAAATGTGCGAACTCTACCCAACATGTGCAAATTTATCTTAAAATGCATGAGCACATGTGAAGGGGGAGTGTTTCAAAAATGTAAAACTCTCAAAGTGTTAACCAAAATATGTTTACTCACAAACACTTTGAGAGACTTTCACAAAAAGGTTTTATGGCAAGTGATCAACAAATCTAGGATAATCATGGAGTAAAAAGGTGATTATGGTTAGGTTTATGTCCTATGATCCGCCAGAGCCGGAGGGATCTACCCAAGGACAATTCCAATAGATTAGAATTAGAAGTCCTTAGGTAAGATTGAAAAAAGGAGTAAATGAGAAAGGGAAAGAAGGGGTTGAAGAATTAAAAAGAAAAGTTTAATGATAGGGTGAAAAGAAATAGCCCTCCATGAAAACTTAGGCAGAAACCGGGTCAATAGATCTGCTATTGGTATTCACTAAGGTGATACTGATATTGAAGACAAGACTTCATGAACCCAGTGACGCGTTGCACCACCCCTCCTAGCCACTCAGATATCTCTTAAAAGATATTTGTTTCATTTCTCACGGAGAACACTGCATAATCTATCGGCCTCTCACTCCGAGATGTGTTGATATTGAAAAGGTTGCACTCTGCTCCATGCCTCCGATGACTAAAACCAAAACGCACATTATCGAGTCTAGAGCCATGAGATTCATCGAAGATCTCTTAGGTACCCAAGGACAATTCCAATAGATTAGAATTAGAAGTCCTTAGGTAAGATTGAAAAAAGGAGTAAATGAGAAAGGGAAAGAAGGGGTTGAAGAATTAAAAAGAAAAGTTTAATGATAGGGTGAAAAGAAATAGCCCTCCATGAAAACTTAGGGCAGAAACCGGGTCAATAGATCTGCTATTGGTATTCACTAAGGTGATACTGATATTAAAGACAAGACGTCATGAACCCAGTGACGCGTTGCACCACCCCTCCTAGCCACTCAGATATCTCTTAAAAGATATTTGTTTCATTTCTCACGGAGAACACTGCATAATCTATCGGCCTCTCACTCCGAGATGTGTTGATATTGAAAAGGTTGCACTCTGCTCCATGCCTCCGATGACTAAAACCAAAACGCACATTATCGAGTCTAGAGCCATGAGATTCATCGAAGATCTCTTAGGTACACTTCCAAAACAATACACTTGTGTTCACCATTAAGGACAAAAGTTGTAAGAGTCTTAATGAGATCTAAGGATCTTGCCTTATATCATGAAGGTTACGTGCTTCAAACGGTCTACATTCTTGAAGTGATACTTCGGTATACTTCAGAGGCTCTCAACGGCCTTGGTAAAGATTAGAGAAAGTTTTCACACTATGCTGATAACGATCTCAAAATCTGAACCTATAAGCGCTAGTCGATTTATTGCTAACTGTTTTTATGCAGGTACTGACGAAAGTTCATTCTCCATCATCATATGTCTTGTAACACCCCAACCCGACAAGGGTAAAGATGTCTCAACGATGGTTCCATATCAGAACAAACAAAGCATTTGACATTAATAATACAATAGAATTCAATGGTTACAAAGGAAATATGAAACTACAAGGTTACAATACAAAAGTTTCCAAGTCTAACTATAAGTTCTTCTAATACTCTTCCATAGCTAGTCGGGCCTTCTATATCCATGGTACTCTCCGCTCATACCCAGCTTCCAAACTAAAACCTGCCGCAGGAAAAAGAAACGCGGCTGAGCTACGAAAGCTCAGTGAACAGATATAACGATACAAAGCAGTAATAAGGGATGGTGAAATAATGAAATGGCACAAGGTGTAACAAGAGTAGAAAGGACAATGAAAAAGGTTATCAAGAAATGGTTACAATGGCTCAGTGTAAAGGAAACCATAACCCACCACTAGCCCAAGTTGAAACAGGTCCAGTCCAGTATCAAATCATAGGGTAACATACACAGTAATCCACCCACGAGCCCAGAAATAGTACATATCATATCAAATCACATATCAGGATGTATGAAGGGGTGACCTCGGCATACCAGGTACAGGGTGAGGGGATACCTCCAGGGGTTGGAGTCGCGGGCTCCCAGGATTGTGAAAGACGTGTATCGCACACACTCGTCAGTCACCAGATAATACAAGTAATACAAAAAAATCAGGTCAGGTCTAGGATGCATCCATACGCCCCCAGTAGGCCACAGGGTCTTCCTCTACGTAACAAGTAAATCAGTAACAGGTCAAGGACGGGACAGGTCATCACTCTCCTGCTCTAGAGTCATGCCACCCGTGCATCAATGACATGGACATGAAACCCTCATGCCTAGTGGGTGGCTCGTAGTCTCAAACTGTGGATCAAGGTCAGGTATCAAGTCTCAGGTGTCAAGTATCAGGTATCAAGTGTCAGGTTTTATATGAAGTTTCATATCAATTCAATCAGGGTTCATATCAGGATTCAAGACAGGAGATCAATGCAGGGGTTCACTATCAGGAAGTCAATATCAGAAAAGTCAAATACCAGAAGGTTCATGCCAATTTATTAAAAAGTAATCCTTTTAAAATAGTTTTAAAATAAAGTGGTCTTTAAATCAGTTTTCATAATGAAAGTCTTTAAAAGCAATTCTCAAAACCTCTTCATATGTAATTTAGAAAAGTAGTTATAAAATCCTATGAACCTTTAAGTATCCCAGGGTCCTAAATATTCAGGTTACCAGGTTATGAACAGGTCATGTCAAGTATCAAGAAAACATAACAGGGTCCAAGGCAGGGTTTGAAACAAATGATCAAGACAAGAGTTCAAGGAAAAAGTTCAAGTCAAGGTTCACAATACAAGGGAACATAGCAATGGCTTGGGAAATCCTAAATGAATCAAAATCAGAGTTCAAGAGAACGAAGACACCTTACAAGAAGGGCAGAATATCTGTACCTTATTACGAATGCAAGAACACAAGAGTAGCAAAACTGACAGGAATCAAATCACTCCCTCTTCGAACCTAAAGGAGTAGAGGACAGAATTACAAAGGGGTTTCAATTATCCTTCCATTTTAAGTAGCTTTCCAGATTTAGCAAGTTTCCACTTTAAGTAAGTTTACTCATTTTAAGTGATTCTCCATATTTAGTAACTCTTGTCATTAACATTCCCGTTTATCAACTTAAGGTATTAAAGATAACCATATTATTAGTTTAAGGTTCACAAGGCTATTTACATAAAGTTAAGGTCATTATGGTAGATTTACAAACTTTAAGGTTTATTATGTAATTATGATAAGTTTAAGGACTATTATGCAATTATTATAAGATTTGGGTATAAAGTGTAATTATTATCAAGTTACAGTTTTTTACAAGTTAAGTCCTTTAGTATTAAAGAAATAACAATTTAAACCCTTTAGTTTTAGAAAATAACAAGTAACACCTTTTAATTTCCTTTTTAACCTTTTTATAATTTCTAACAGTTTTATATACGAAATTGTTAGGTTTTCTATAAATTGTAAACCATATAAGAACTCAGTAATAAAATTCCCAAAAATTCCCAGAGATGTTCAAATTTCTTTAGTGTTTTATCTAATTTTTCCAGATTTTATTAAGTAGCATAACTATGGATTAAAATTCACTTAATCCAACTCGTCCAGATTTCTGATTAATTTTACTATACGAAAAGTTATTAATTAGAAACCATTTAAGAAAAATTCATAAAAATCTACAAAAATTCCAGTAAGTAATAGACATCCTGAAGATTACTCATTTCAAAGAAAACCTCCTAATTCGACACGGTTTGGAAATTAAAATTCAAAACCCGGACTAATTTTCCAGACATACAAATCCGATCAAACACATAATTTTCCAAAAATCAAAAGGTAACCTTCCAGGCCTCCAAAAATTACAAAATTAATTTTCCCAGGTAGCTATTTCATTGAATTTAGTTCTAGACTCTAGAAACACCAAAATATACGTTCACATCATTTATTTACAGCCGGTTAAAGTCGAACAAAATTCCAGATCAGTAGCAGTTTTCACAGATTCATGTATAAACTTAGGGTTTTATCATTCTAATTCTTTAATTCTTAACACATAATGATTATGGATGAGTTATAACATGTTTAAGTCGATTATCACAGGTCTTAACATAATCAAATCGAATAATTTCATCACATATACTCCTGGTCCGATTTATACATAAAGATTTTAGGGTTTTGATTCATGATTTTATGTGACATCTTATGTGACCTTATATTGATTAGAACATGACAAGAACATGAACAAGGATTTAACAAGGCAAGTGATACAATACCCTCTAAGATCCCATGAATGACAAGAGTGACACGAGATCAAAAACACCACACGAACGTATTCCTTTTTCTCCTTCTCCTTTGGATCGAACAGCAGCAAGAACAAGAGGAAAACACATGTTTTGATTAATTTTTGATCATGAATTCGTATATTGAGATAGTATTACATGGTTACCTTAGAACAAGAACGAGATTGAGACTCCTTGGGTTGTGTTTGGATCGACACAGCAGCAGCACAAGAGGGAGAGAAAAAAAAAGCCGAATGTTTTTGATAGTTAGGGTTTTCTCCTTTTTTTTTGTACGTATGATAGAATGGGGAGGATTAGGGTTCGGTTCTATCAAAATAAAATAGTAAGCCGAGTATTTTGATGGGCCACAATAGAGAATGAGTGGGTTTGATTTGGGCTAGGATCAAACAAGTTCAATATCTTCTTATTTGCATAATGTAAGGTTTAAATGTAACTTAAATACTTAGGTAACTTAAGGTTATGTTCAACAAGGATTACTTATATATTTTATAGATTCTTAAAAGTTCAAATTCGGAGGGTATTTTAGTCTTATCATGTTATGTTAAATTTTTGGGTTTTACATGTCTCAACATCCACATTGTAGAAGTCGAATTGTAATTGAAGATGAACCGAACCACTTCTTTATCACACAAGACACACGACAAGACCTTGATGACTCACAAACACATGTTAAGAACAAGAAGAGAAGTGTGGATCTTATGGGAAAATTACTAGTCGAATGATTATTAACTTGGGAAGAAAATAATACAAAGGACTGAGGTGAAACACACACACACACACACACACACACACACACTCTCTTTTACAATATGAGCCAACTCCTTACAATGAGAGAGTGTGTGTGCTATATATGTCGACTGCCATCCAAAGGCTTTGGATGGGCTTTTGACTTATACCTTTTGTGGGCTAATATATGCACTACACATATATACTTAAGCTATTAACAATACTAATGCTACTAGCCCACTAGATAAAATACATATTACACATGACACTTAATGTTCTAACTAACAAATGACCATCACTTCCTAAATAGCATAAATTAAATGCTAACAATCTCCCCCTAAGGGATGGTCATTTCAATGATGCTCCCGTGATTGGTCTTTGGCCTTCAATGTCTAGAACTTTGTGTGTCGATGTATAATATTCTTTATTTAATGTTCCTTCATGCAATGTGATCTTCAAAGTGTCGTCTTTTGGTCGTTCCTGCCTTGATCTACTTCTTCTGTCCGGATGCGTCGTCGTTGTAGATGATGATGGTGGATGGACTTTCGTCGGTACCTGCATAAGACAGTTAGTAATAAATCGTCCTGCGGCCATCATGTCGTGAGGCAAGATCCTTAGATCTCATTAAGACTCATACAACATGTATCCTTTTGATTGAACACAAGTGTATTGAATTGGAAGTGTTCCTAAGAGATCTTTGATGAATCTCATGTCTCTAGACTCAATAATGTGCGTTTTGGTTTTAGTCGTCGGAGGCATGGATCAGAGTGCCACCTTTTCAATATCAACACATCTCGGAGTGAGAGGTCGATAGATTATGTAGTGTTCTCCATGAGAAATGAAACAAATATCTTTTAAGAGATATCTGAGTGGATAGGAGGGGTGGTGCAATGCGTCACTGGGTCCATGACGTCTTGTCTTCAATATCAGTATCACCTAAGTGAATACCGATAACAGATGTATTGACCCGGTTTCTGACCTAAGTTTTCATGGAGGGCTATTTCTTTTCACCCTTTCATTAAACTTTTCTTTTTCATTCTTCAACCCCTTCTTTCTCCTTTCTCATTTACTCCTTTTTTTTCAATCTTACCTAAGGACTTCTAATTCTAAGCTATTGGAATTGTCCTTGGGTAGATCCCTCCGGTTCTGGCGGATCATTGGACATAACCTAACCATAATCACCTTATTACTCCATGATTATCCTAGATTATTTGTCACATGCCATTAAACCTTGTGAAAATCTCTCAACGTGTTTATGAGAAAACACATTTTTGTTAACACATTGAGGGTTTTTCATTTTTTAAACACTCCCCCTTCACATGTGCTCATGCATTTTTGAAATAAATTACACATGTTGGGTAGAGTTCGCACATTTGAAATGATCGATTTTCAATGATCATGACCTTCGCGAGACACGCTTACATCACTAGTTAGACTAGCTTGAAATTATTACCCGTCCCGGTCATATTCAAGGATCATCTCTCGAATTGGTGCATTCTATTCAGACAAGTCCTTTGCGAGACACGCTTACATCACTGGTAAACCAGCTTGAAATTATTACCCGTCCCGGACTAGTCTTTTCGATAACGGACATTTAGTTTCGTCAAGTCGAGGGTTGTTCTGAGTCTTTTTGAAGAGCTCGTTTGAGATTCAAACCACAAAACTTTTTGATCACATTTTAATCACGTCTTCTTCCCCATATATTTAATAAACACTTAATCTCCCCCTCAAAAATAGCATGAAGTGGTATTTTTGAAAACATTTGATTAAAATGAAACTTTTTGTGGAGAGATGGACTGATTTTAGCATGAAAATCGGAACATTTTCTTTTTGTACTCCCCCTTAAACAGAGCATTTTAGTAAACAATTGAGTTTAAAAGCATTTAGGGGACTTAGAGGGAGTTGATGTGAGCACAAAATTTATAGAAAGATTTTGAAAAATCTTTTTGAAACAATTTTGATTAAGTGCTCACGGGTTCAGCTTTTTGCCATTAACATTGCGAGTCCTGATCGGAAATGGTCAGAAGTCATCAATGTAGCCTTTATTTGAAATCTTTTCGAGTTGGAGTACTCAGGCCACAGTAAAAGATTTCACAATAAAGCACGGGTTTCGTACTGATATATACGAAAGCCTTAACGAAGAAAATTTGAGAAACGACATGTTTTGGAAAAATATAAAAAAGAACTCTCGCTCAAGCATCTGTACATGCCCGTATCATTGTTGAATGACATTTCTAGATACGTACAGAATATCGATTATACGAGAGACATGTCGTGAGAAGAATATTTTTGGTTTTTGAGTTTTATATTTTTTATGTCTTTTTGAAATTTTCTATTTTTACAGTATTGATTTTAACAAGTATATATTTACAAAAATATTTACACGCAAAGCTTGTTGATATAAATCAAGAAGATTCGAGAAGACTTTCTAACTCTTCGGGAGTTAGGCTTCGCATTCCAATTCGACGAACTAAGTTTTCAAACCGCTCTTTTGGGAGGGCCTTAGTAAATAGATCGGCGAGTTGGTATTCAGTCTTCACGAAAAAAAAATTCAACAGTACCCTCTTCAACGTGCTCTTTTATGAAGTGATAGCGGACTCTAATATGCTTGGTCTTCGAGTGTTGCACTGGGTTGCACGAGATGGCTATTTGCACTTTTTGAATCGCAATACAAAGGTATGCGGTTGAAAGAGAAACCATAATCTGTGAGTTGTGTTCTCATTCAAAGGACTTGAGCACAACACGCAGATAGAGACACATACTCGGCTTCTGCTGTTGATAAAGCAGTGCAGTCTTGTTTCCTTGAGGACCAGCCTACTAGCTTTTCTCCCAAAAATTGTGCTCCGCCTGATGTACTTTTCGCTGTAACTTGGCAACCGGCATGATCTGCATCTGAAAATGCTATCAGTGTAAACTATGAATCCTTCGGATACCAAAGACCCATGTTAATGGTTCTTCGAAGGTATCGAAAGATCCGTTTAACCTCTTGGAGGTGAAGTTCGGTAGGCCTTGCCTGAAACCGTGCAATTAAACAAACAGCAAAATGAATATCTGGTCGGCTAGCAGTTAAGTACATGAGAGACCCAATCATGCTCCGATATTTCTTCGGATCCATGGGTTTCCCATATAGGTCAGCGCCTATTTTTGGTGAGGTGACCATTGGAGTACCTACAGAGTCACAATTATCCATTCCATGTTTTTTCAAAATCTCAATTGTATATTTAGCTTGATTAAGAAAAATTCCACGCGGGGATTGATAAATTTGTAAGCCTAAAAAGAATTTTAATTCACCCATCATGGACATTTCGAATTTGCTTTTCATGAGATTTTCAAAATGTTTTGAATGTTGCGGATTAGTGGACCCAAATATTATGTCGTCCACGTAAATCTGAACAATCAAAATGTCATTTTTGTATTTTCTTGTAAACAAGGTTGGATCAATTGTTCCTTTGGTGAAATTATTTGACAACAAGAAAGATGATAACTCGTCATACCGCGCCCGTGGGGCTTGTTTCAAACCATAGATTGCTTTCTTTAGCTTGTAGACGTATTCCGGATGATCTTTGTCAACGAATCCGTCTGGCTGACTCACGTACACTTCTTCCTTCAGAGTTCCATTCAAGAATGCCGTCTTGATGTCCATCTGATAAACTGTGATGTTCTTGTGAGCCGCATAAGCTAAGAAAATCCTGACTGCTTCAAGCCTAGCAACTGGTGCGAATGACTCTTCAAAATCTATCCCTTCTTCCTGTCTGTATCCCTTTGCCACCAGACGAGCTTTATTGCGAATTACAGTCATTTCTTCATCCTTTTTGTTTTTCCATAACCACTTAAGATCAATGACTAGTTTGTCAATTGGTCTTGGGACTAAATCCCAGGTGTCATGGATTTGAAATTGAAGAAGTTCTTCCTGCATCGCTTCAATCCAGGCATTATCTGCCATTGCTTCCCGAATGTTCTTAGGTTCTATGAGACTGACTGAGCAGACATAGATGCACATGTCGCAATCGGTGTTTAGTTGTTTTCTCGTCTGAATTGGTCTTGAGGGTTCACCAATAACTTGTTCTATTGGATGGTCTTTTGTCCACTGTAATGTTGAAGGGTACCTTGGACTGAACGAATGCGTGTTAGACGGTTCATGTAATCTGGCAGATGATTCAGCAGATTCCGTTCCAAACGGGTTTTCAAAGACTTCATCGTCTAACACAACATTATTTTGTTCTTGCTCATCAATTCTTGGTAGAACAATTTCAATTACTGGAGTTAGTGGAGTAGATGTTGATGATGTTGATGTTGAGGGAGTTGGTGCGCCAGCTTCAAATGTTGTGGAAGCATCTGGATTTGGTGGTGGTGGTGGTGGTTGTTGATGTTGAGTGGATGCAGCGGAATGTTGGTTAGATGCATTTTTCGAAGCGCCACCATAGTATTCATCGTACATGAACTTGAAGAAATTATCCAGTTCTTGAGTTGTGGGTTGTTCGTTATGAATTGATTGAGCTCCTTGAGGTGCGAGTCCTGAACTGATATGTTCGAAAGTCATCGGGTTAAGCGCGGGTTCTAGAGCGAGTCTCTCAGAAGCCATCTGTGAAATTTCATCAAATTTCACATTCATCGTCTCCATGATCTTTTTCGTTCTCCTGTTGTACACCCTGAATGCCCTCGAGTTTTCAGAATAACCAATGAAGATTCCAATATCACCCTTAGCCTTCAACTTTCCCAGATCTTCCCTGTCATTTGTTGGATAGCATAAAGCACCAAATACATGAAGATAAGAAATATCCGGTTTTCGGTTGTTGATAAGTTCATATGGGGTTTTATTGAATCTTGGATGGATTAGGGATCGATTTTGAGTAAAACAAGCAGTAGAAACAGCATCAGCCCATAAGAATAACGGTGCACTGGAATAAATCAGCATTGTGCGAGCAGCTTCCACAAGAGTTCTATTTCTTCTTTCAACTACCCCATTCTGCTGTGGAGTTCTAACAGCTGATGTCTGGTGTGTAATACTAGTTTCTTCAAAGAATGTTCTTAACTCCTTATTTACAAATTCCGTGCCATTGTCCGTTCTTACTATCCTAACTGGAGCTTGAAGTAGAACTTGAATATGCTTCAGAAAGGTGATGATGGTGCCTGGTGTTTCGTCTTTTGATCTCAAAAACTTTACCCATGTATATCTTGAATAGTCGTCAACAATTACAAGAATATACTTTTTCCCATTTATGCTTTGAACTCTCATTTGGCCACACAAGTCCATATGCAGCAGGTGCAACCTATCAACCAAACTAGGTACGGGTTTAGGTTTGAATGTTGCTCTTTTGCTCTTTCCTTGCTCACATGATGGACATAGGTGTTCTTTGGTGTATTTAAACTTTGGAAGACCGTTGACGATGTTGTCTTTGGCAAGCTTGTTGATCGTGTCAAAGTTCAGATGGGACAAACGTCTATGCCACAACCAGGATTTTGTTTCGCCTACCCTGGTCATGAGACAAATAGAAGATAAAGAGGCCATTTGGTTTATGTCAATTGCATAGAGATTGGTGCCACGATTCCCAATTAAGAGATCATTTCCAACCAAATTTCTAAATAAAGCAATTGTTTCTCCTAAAAGCAACCTCTAAATCTGCATCACAAAACTGCCCGACTGAGAACAGATTGTGCCCCAACCCTTCGACATAGTAAACCCGAGTGATCAAGTAATTTCCAAACCGAAGATCTCCATAACCCAGAATAGCTACAACATGATCATTCCCAAACCGTACAGTCCCCATGAATTGCCACACAAAATTGATCAGCAGCTTCAGATTCACGATCATGTGCTTGGAGCAACCCGAGTCGACGATCCAAAGACAAATTTCAATGACCTGCAAAGAACAGATGATTTTGTATATGGAAACCGTTTAACATTTGGTTCCAAGGGGTTTCATGTAACAGGTGAATTACACTTAGAACTGGTTTCCTTAGATTGGGAACTATTTCTAATGTGCCATTCTTAAGTGCAAACTTTCTACCCGTTGGTTTCCATGCACAAAACTTGGTGTGATCCTTAGGTAATAGGCTGCTAGTGGTTTTCCTAGATTTTGCAATAAGTCTTCAAATATATTTAGACTTAGCCCTAGTTACTGAAGGAACCTTTTTCTGTTCAGGCAAATCATTCACATTCACAGTATCAGAAACAATATCATCACAAGCATTTGCAGACAGAGTTTTCTTTTGCATTAAACAAACAGATTCATTACATGCATTCAAAACACTGGTCTTTTCATTACATCCAGATGATATTTGTTTCTTATTTGAAAGCTTTAAATTCCTAGGGTGTTCTACTACTTTCTTGCATTCACTCTCAGATATAGGCGAGACACTAGTTTTCTTGGTATTGCTCCTAGTCTTTCGTCTGCTCCTAGAGGTGCTTTCTAATCCTGTAGAAGGTAAGGCACATTCATTAGAATTTATGTTGTTGTCCTGAGATGTTGTTGTAGCATTCCTAGACTTATTTGGATTATCATTCTTACTTTTGTCTATCTCCCTATATGTTTTAGATGTAGAGGCAGACGCAGTAGTGGGACTAATCCTATAATGGCCAAGTGCTTTTACTTTTGATGTTTGGACAACTGCTTTCTCTTTTTGTTTCTCATTAGGCAAGGGGGTTAATGGTGCAATACCCATAGTTTCCTCACCCTGCCCTTTTTGACTTGCAAGCTGAGACTTCAAAAAATCAATTTGACCTTGCATGTTTTTATAAGAGTGCTCATACGACAGTTTGTCATACTTGCATTCTTCCTTTTTCGTATCAAGTTGTTTAAAATATGTAACATTTTGTTTTTCAATCTTGGCAAGTGCCTTTTCATATTTTACAACAATTTCGGAAGTCTCAGCTCATAGTCGTTCATCATCCTCAACAGAATATGTTTGGTAAATAATAGACATAATGTCAGTCGATAGAGCTTCGAAGGAGAGAGAGTCATTTTGTTTTTCCATAAACATTATGCGTTCCAAGTATTCATTAGCTTCCTTCACTAAGGATTTGTGGTCCTTAACGAATTCTGCTGACTCTTTCAAAAGATTGTGTTCCACATTTTGAACAACCGCATAGATTGCAGCAATGTGTGGATTAATGTCATTGTCAAACATTCCTTTTAGTTCAGTATGAAAACTTGAAAACCAGTCTTTGTTGTTACTGTTTGTTTTGGATGCCACAATACTTTGAAGTGTTTCAATTCTCTGTTTAAGATCCACCAAATATAGTCTAGCTGCACTTGAATCATAAGTGTTTTTAGATGCCATTTGTTGAATGTTAGACAGATGTTTTGAGACAAATATTCATTTTGCGACAGCCATTGGTTTTTTGAAAAACATTGGTGACTCTTTTTGAACAAGATGAACCCCAGAAAGTTTATTAAGTTCATTATAGTCTATGGGTTTTATTTCTCTGTTCAATTGTCGCATTTTGATTCTACTCTCTTCGGAAAGCTTAATCGTCTCAACAGAATCATAACCCGATGGAGGATCATGCACATCATTTATAAGAGTACCATCATATAACACATTCTGTTCTTTCTGAGCCTTTTTGAGATTATAAGGGTTTTCACATCCAATTGCCATTTTCTTTAAAGTATGTAAAATTGGGTTTTTATTGTTTATTAACAAATTAATTGTTTGTGCATAATGTCCCCTTTTTACAAGTAAATCTTCCAACTTTGCAATGGTTTCCTTGTTGGCAGTAATCTCTTTAAGAAGATCATTTTCACGTTTTGAAAACCTTTCATTCAACTCATTCTTTTCTTTTTCAAGATTGGAATAAGTTGATTTTTGTTTTGAAAGCTGGTTGGTTAGTTCAGAAATTTCTTTGTTAAGAGATTTGATTTGCAAATTCAAATTAATATCAAGAGTGTCAAATTTAATTTGCAAACGTTTCTCTCTTAACTCAGAATCTCTTAAGCTAACCTCAAGATCTGTCTGACGTTTGTTGTGAAAATCAAAAGCTTTTTCATTATCCTTATAACTCTTAAGCTCAGCGGTCAATTTGTCATTCGCGGCCTTAACATCGCGATTAATCTTTTTGACCTTTTCTATTTCCATACGATAATTTTGCAATAATGATTCAAACATAGCACGTGTTTCCTCATCATTCTCAGTATGCTGTGACTCGAAGCCTCCATTAGGATCCTTCTCTGGAGTTACCAAATTAGTATTGCTACAACTTGGTTCATCCATATATGTATCGTAAGTAGGATTAGGAGTCTCAGGATGCTATTCATTTTGAGGTGACATATCAAACATTTCACTATTGTGACATGTAGCATATGGTTGTACCTCAGAGACCGCATTTGTGTTAAAAGCAGGAGGTGCTTCTGAATCTGTGTCGTACTTAGCCTCCTGGAGATTTGCCATAAAAATGCAGTTTGCATCGATGTCCTCTAGATCTTCTGCATCATCCATAAGAGCCATGAAGTCATTCTCTTTTGCACTCAACTGTAACCCAGCCGTTTCCTTCTGTGCCAACATTAATGCTTTCTGCAAATAAGCTGGATCCCTCTTTTTTGGCTTGTCGGGACAGTTCCTAGCCATGTGACCAATACCCTGACAGTTGAAGCATTTCATCACATTACCCTGATTCATATTCCCATCTCCCTGAGCAACATTCCTAAACTGATTCCCAGCATTCTGTACCCTTTGATTACCGACAGCTGTACCCATCTGATTCCCTGCATACTGACCTATCTGATTACCAACATACTGCCCTGCATTCTGATTACCCATCTGATATCTTGGAGCATATCCCTGCTGATTCCCATATCCCCCAACCATCTGTCCTTGCTGTCCCATGTTGAAACTCGGCAGTGCAATTTGCTTGTTGCGAGTGTTCGATGAGATTCGTTGGTTGTTGTTGGTCGGTGTGGGGTATCGTCCTTGGAATGCTTTGTTGCGAGTGTTCGATGAGATTCGTTGGTTGTTGTTGGTAGGTGTGGAGTATCGTCCTTGGAATGCTTTCGTTAGGTAAGCAAAAGCTTGAGTCACAGCAGCAGTTGACTCATCCTGATCGTCTTGATCTGGGTGTTATGGGTATTATTGTTGTGGGATTACATGTTGTTGTTGTTGGTAGAACGATGTTTGAGGATTGTATTGTTGTTGCATGAAGTGTTGGGATGAAGATGATGATGGTTGTGCATTTACTGTTGCAGGTGTAGGTGTTTGGACTATGAGTGCAAGAGGATCTTGTTGTTTTGCTTGTTTCTCTTTTCTGACTTCATTCGCCTCTATTTGGTTTTGTTTTAGGAAGTCATAGAGCTGATCATAGTTCACATAATGAAGATTCTTAGTTTGGTTGACAATAGTGACATATCGTCCCCAATCTTCTGGAAGGTTGTTGATGAACTTGATGTTTTGAACAATTGCTTTAGGTGCCAAATTGTTTCTGATCAACTCATTCATTAGAGTACAAAACCGTGTGTAGTAAGATTCAATCTGTTCAGCTGGTGTGGATCTGAACTTCTCCCATTCAGTCAGAAGCTTGTTTTCCATGTCTTGTTTACCAATGTCTGTACCATAACAGAGTCTTTTGACTCGTTCCCACATTGCATGAGCAGTTTCACAACTGTCTACAGCACAGAATATTTCTTGTGGTAAACCAAGTTGAATTAAATGCATTGCCATGTCATCTGCTTCAATTTGCTTCCAATCTACCAATGTGTATTCCTCTTCCGTTTGTGTCCGGAAGGTTGCTTCAATTGGAGGTGTTGCATCAGGATTCCCAGCTGTGACTTGAATCTGACGAGGCTTGAATGGACCTTCCTCTATGGATTTAATCAAGAGTCTACATTGTCCTTGAGGCTTGGTTTTCATGTATCTTTTCATACGACTCGTCCATGGAAGATAACCACCTTTTTCTAATCAAGAGTCTACATTATCCTTGAGGCTTTGGATGGGCTTTTGACTTATACCTTTTGTGTTCTAATATATGAACTACACATATATACTTAAGCTACTAACAATACTAATGCTACTAGCCCACTAGATAAAATACATATTACACATGACACTTAATGTTCTAACTAACAAATGACCATCACTTCCTAAATAGCATAAATTAAATGCTAACACACATTGGAAGAAACAACGCTGTGAATACATGAAGATGTTGATCAAGGCAAAGAACAATCAAAAGACGATACTTTGAAGATCACAATGCATGAAGGACCAAAGAATCAATACTATTCTGTAATGACACACAAAGTTCAAGACCCAGAAGTCTAAATACCTAATCACATGGTGCATCTTTTGAATGACCATCCCTTAGGGGGAGATTGTTAGCATTGATTTAAAGTGATGGTCATTCCATAATTAACATCTTTGTAATTGTGTCGTGTGCTATATGCTAGAATAGAAAAAGGGCGTGTGGACTTGGACTAGGCTAAGCATCTAGTAGTTTAAGAATACTAGCTCATATATTGTATAAATGTCCAATCCACTTAAAAGCCCAACCGGCCCAAAGGAAAGCCCTTTAGGGCATCATCTCTTGTACTATATAAACCACTTATCACCTCATTTGTAAGTGGTGCAAGTGTGTGTAGTGTGTGTACTTTAATGAATGAAAAGTTATCATCTCATCTCTCTCTCTAAGTTATCATATCCACATACATATATCTTGTCCCATCTCTCTTGTGCTTAAACGAGCCATATATTAGTGTGATAAAGATAGAGCTCGAGCCCTACAAGTTTCTCTCTCTAGTTTATCTCACTAGATTCCATACGCCTCACTTATCTCTAGTTTCTCTTTAGTGATTGTTAGTAGTGTGATAAGGATTGATTTTAGGGATTACACCATGCTAATGGAACCATGCTAAGTCTTTTATGTTTAACTTGTTAGTATTTGTTAAGTAAACTATATTGTTACCGATATAAGGATCCTTTCCCCAAGAATGGCACCTTTTAAATATTAATATCACATGCCTTATTAAAGCAGGACATTGGTAAACCATTTGGTTACTATTACTCTCACCAGCCCAACCGTTTTGTTACAAAACCCAGTGGTGAAGATTAAAAAAGGGTATCTTCTCGATTCTTATGTTATTTATATATAGTAGTATAAATTGTAAGAACTTTGATTTTTATGACACCATAAATTATTTTTTTACTTGATTCTTCGGTTTGTTTGAGTCTCTACTAGATGTGGTAAAGTACTAAATGGGCGGTTTGGGTTACAGATTAAACGGGTATTTAAATGCACACCAGGAAAACACTTTTTTTGTTACCATTACTCTCACCAGCCCAACCAATTTGTTACCATTACTTTCTCCAATGAGCACTTCCAAGGTACCCTCTTCTCCACCTGGCAAAATTCCACACAACCATCTAATAATTTCGGTGAATTCCAGATGAGTTCTTGATACGTTAGTCGTATAATATTATTTTGTATAATACTATTTCTTGTAAATTTACAATGGAAATGGTGCTAGATCTGAAAGTGAAGCTGATATAGGTATGAATTTTAAGGAATAACTGTTGCCTTTGGAGTCAATTTTGGTCCGTCTAGATGTTATGAAATGGACGGGTCAGGAAGGTTAGGAAATGGGTCTAAAGGGTAACAAATCAGCAAGGCCAGGTCTTATTAGATAAGCTTATAAAAAGCACCTTATTGTTTATCTCATTTTAGTCATTTAACTTTTTGGTACATTTGAGGCATTTAATTCCAGAAGATGGTAATACACAACTTTAACATTTTATATATCAATGTTAATAACCTACATACGAGTTTAACATTCTTACATAGATTTGCTTAATATTTTTTATAAACGATTTTCAACGTTATTTTCGTTACATAATGACCTAAACATGACACAACCATCTTTTAACGACTCAAATGAACAATAAAACGCACAATGAGTCAATGACTAAATCAGGACAGCTGAAAACTTGGCACCTCATTCTACACTATTGATTCCCGTACCGTGTAAATAGATCATTTGTGTCGCGCACAACTTTTAGTATGCAATTTGCAAGAGTATATTTTAGCTAGCAATATAATTTACTAAATGAGGTAAAGTACTAAATGGGCGCTTTGGGAAACAGATTAAATGGGTATTTAAGTGCATACCAGGAAATCACTTTTTTGTGTGCTGGGAGAGTTTAATTCGAACTATCGAATGAATTGAGTGAGTTTCATGTCATGTATGTAGGAGTGTTGGAGAAAATTCTCGGATTGTGATGGGTTTCGGGGTAGAAGAAATCCAGGATTTTCGAGAAGAACCCAAGGTGAAACTTATTCCCTTATTTGAAAAGGTATTGACTGCCACTGATACTGGGAAGAGCTAGTAGGTGTCAGGTGCTACTGAAGAACTGTGCGGAGGTTAGCATATATACAAATGTAACTACTTAGCACAATTGACAATAGTACACATTTTAGTTACATAGATATAGCATTATGTGTAGTAGTCTTTATATATTGATATTGCACAGGAACTTTTTTCTTCTATCCATGATCAAGAATCAAAACAAATAGTGTGTCAAGACAAAGATGCTAAAAACGACTAAAATGGACAAAATGAACAGGCATAATAGTATTATACTAAATAAAATACCCTTTTTATACTTGCACTTTGTGTATATATGTAATTAATCATGAAAGTAGGGTGATATATCAAATTAATCCTAGTATAATATACACATGTAACTACTTAGCATAATTGACAATAGTACACATTTTAGTTGCATCGATACAACATTATGTGAAGTAGTCTTTATATATTGATATTGTACTGAAACTTTTTTCTTCTATCGATGATCAAGAATCAAAACAAATAGTATGTCAAGACACAGAAGCTAAAAACGACAAAATGAATAGGCATAATAGTATTATATGCAATAAAATCCCCCTTTTATAGATCTTAGAATGATAATATTGGCAACGATCATAAATGCAGGTAAATTCATCAACGGTTCTAGTGATACTGATGATTCGGGAAGAACCATCAGTTACACCGAACACATACATTCTAGGCCTCGCCCACGTGTATTGAGCCGAGGACGCCTATTAAAACCAACTCCTAAGCTACTTCAACTGCCAAACGCAACTGATGCTCCTGCTGGCGAAGGTACTTTCAGGTCTCAACAAAAGCAACCCAAAAAGCGACGTTTAAATGCCATTATCGCCCGGGAAAGATCAATGCCTCGGATACCTGTCGGCACGGATGATGGATCAAACGATGCAACTATACCGTCAACAAGAAAACGAAAGGATGGTACATCAATTGATAGCCAGACGAGACAAAAGGCAGTTAAACCTACATTGCCACGGTTCAACGAAGGCGAAACAACTTTGAACTGCCAACCAAGAGCTTTTCTAAAGTGACATGGTAGCCAACATTGCCATCTTCTATCGGGTGTAGCTAACCCTAATGGGATAGGTGTGTCTGAGCCAAGTGGGTCAGGGTCTGTGGTGTGTTAGGCCAGTCAAGCGAATGGTGTGGCTCGTCAAGCGGATGTGGTTAACCCTAATGGGCCAGGTTTTGATGGCGAGGCTTGTGGTTCTGAGCCAAGTGAGCCAACAGGTGTTGCTGGTCAGGCTAGTGGGGTGAATGCTGTGGGCCGTCAGACGGATATGGTTGTGCCATTTTCTTGAGCCTATGGTCTGTTTGACCAATCGGAACCCCATGGACCTCAGAATTGAAGAGGCAAAGAAGTTCATGAGAACCCGATGATTTCTGCCTGGAAAGTTTCTTTTTAGTTATGAAAATAAATTTTGAGTCATATTTTTTAGAAATATTTGAAGATCAATTGGATCAAACAAGCCAGAACTGCCCAAAGGAGTGCTTCCAAAGTGCCCTCTTCTTACTTGGTGCATTCAATTGAAGTTGGAAACAATTACTCGAATCTGATGATCATTTGCAGTTAAACTTTGATGGGAAACAATTACTCGATTGGATCCGCCAACTGTATCCGTCCTTTATGTCGATTGGATCCCATAATAGTTTTGGAAATCTTTCCAAATCCAGCTGTATCCTCCACACCATTGTCATGTCATATCAAAATCTTCCAAAGTCAACTATCTTGCTTGAAGATCTAGCCAATATATTATGTATGATGCATGCCATGATGTCATTGTATCATTTTAAAAATAAAGTTTCCTTTTAAGGAAATAAACTAGTAGATGTGTAAAATGTAATTCTAAGTAAACTTGTGAAATGTAAAATATGTTTTAAAGAGACTTTAGCTAGCATTTATAATTTGCTAAAGGATATACTTTGTAATTGTTATTAACAAAACTAAGTAAAGATCGTAAAATATAAATAACGTTTTTAGGACGATATTTGTATTAACAACAAGTAGTAGATACAACATCAGCCCATAAAAATAACGGTGCACTGGAATAAATCAGCATTGTGCGAACAGCTTCCACAAGAGTTCTATTTCTTCTTTCAACTACCCCATTCTGCTGTGGAGTTCTAACAACTGATGTCTGGTGTGTAATACCAGTTTCTTCAAAGAATGTTCTTAACTCCTGATTTACAAATTCCGTGCCATTGTCTGTTCTTACTATCCTAACTGGAGCTTGAAGTAGAACTTGAATACGCTTCAGAAAGGTGATGATGGTGCCTGGTGCTTCATCTTTTGATCTCAAAAACTTTACCCATGTATATCTTGAATAGTCGTCAACAATTACAAGAATATACTTTTTCCCATTTATGCTTTGAACTCTCATTGGGCCACATAAGTTCATATGCAACAAATGCAACCTATCAACCGAACTAGGTACGGGTTTAGGTTTGAATGTTGCTCTTTTGCTCTTGCCTTGCTCACAAGATGGACATAGGTGTTATTTGGTGTATTTAAACTTTGGGAGACCGGAGACGATGTTGTCTTTGGTAAGTTTGTTTATGGTGTCAAAGTTAAGATGGGACAAACGTCTATGCCCCAACCAGGATTTTGTTTCGCCTGCCCTGGTCATGAGACAAATAGGAGATGAAGAGGGCATTTGGTTTATGTCAATTGCATAGAGATTGGTGCCACGATTCCCAATTAAGAGATCATTTCCAACCAAATTTCTAGCAAAGCAAGTGTTTCTCCTAAAAGCAACCTCTAAATCTGCATCACAAAACTGCCCGACTGAGAACAGATTGTGTCCCAACCCTTCGACATAGTAAACCCGAGTGATCAAGTAATTTCCAAACCAAAGATCTCCATAACCCAGAATAGCTGCAACATGATCATTCCTAAAACGTACAGTCCCCATGAACTGCCACACAAAATTGATCAGCAGCTTCAGATTCCCGGTCATGTGCTTGGAGCAACCCGAGTCGACGATCCAAAGACAAATTTCAATGACCTGCAAAGAACAGATGATTTTGTATATGGAAACCGTTCAACATTTGGTTCCAGTGGGTTAGATGAAACAGGTGAATTACACTTAGAGATGGTTTCCTTTGATGCATTGGGAACTATTTCTAATGTGCCATTCTTAAGTGCAAACTTTCTACCCGTTGGTTTCCATTCATAAAACTTAATGTGATCCTTAGGCAATAGGCTGCTAGTGGTTTTCCTAGCTTTGGCAATAAGTCTTCGAATATATCTAGACTTAGCCCTAGTTACTGAAGGAACCTTTTTCTGTTCAGGCATATCATTCACAATCACAGTATTAGAAACAATATCATCACAAGCATTTACGGACAAAGTTTTATTTTGCATTAAACAAACAGATTCATTACATGTATTCAAAACACTGGTCTTTTCATTACATCCAGATGATATTTGTTTCGTATTTGAAAGCTTTAAATTCCTAAGGTGTTCTTCTACTTTCTTGCATTCACTCTCAGATACAGGCGAGACACTAGTTTTCTTGGTATTGCTCCTAGTCTTTCGTCTGCTCCTAGAGTTGCTTTCTAATCCTGTAGAAGGTAAGGCACACTCATTAGAATTTATGTTGTTGTCCTGAGATGTTGTTGTTGTAGCATTCCTAGACTCATTTGGATTATCTTTCGCACATTTGTCTAATGCCCTATATGTTTTAGATGTAGAGGCAGACGCATTAGTGGGACTAATCCTATCAAGGCCAGGTGCTATTACATTCGATGTTGTTGTTTTGACAACAGCTTTCCCTTTTTGTTTCTCACTAGGCAAGGGGGTTAATGGTGCAATACCCTTCGTTTCCTCACCCTGGCCTTTTTGACTTGCAAGCTGAGACTTCAAAAAATCAATTTGACCTTGCATGTGTTTATAAGAGCGCTCATACGACAATTTGTCATACTTGCATTCTTCCTTTTTCGTATCAAGTTGTTTAAAATATGTAACATTTTGTTTTTCAATCTTGGCAAGTGCCTTTTCATATTTTACAACAATTTCAGAAGTCTCAGCTCGAAGTCTTTCATCATCCTCAACAGAATATGTTTGGTAAATAATAGGCATAATGTTGGTCGATAGAGCTTCGAAGGAGAGAGAGTCATTTTGTTTTTCCAAAATCATTATGCGTTCCAAGTATTCATTAGCTTCCTTCGCTAAGGATTTGTGGTCCTTAACGAATTCTGCTGACTCTTTCAAAAGATTGTGTTCCACATTTTGAACAACCGCATAGATTGCAGCAATGTGTGGATTAATGTCATTGTCAAACATTCCTTTTAGTTCAGTATGAAAACTTGAAAACCAGTCTTTGTTGTTACTGTTTGTTTTGGATGCCACAATACTTTGAAGTGTTTCAATTCTTTGTTTAAGATCCACCAAATATAGTCTAGCTGCACTTGAATCATAAGCGTTTTTAGATGCCATTTGTTGAATGTTAGACAGATGTTTTGAGACAAATATTCGTTTTGCGACAGCCACTGGTTTTTTGAAAAACATTGGTGACTCTTTTTGAACAAGATGAACCCCAGAAAGTTTGTTAAGTTCATTATAGTCTATGGGTTTTATTTCTCTGTTCAATTGTCGCATTTTGATTCTACTCTCTTCGGAAAGCTTAATCGTCTCAACAGAATCATAACCCGGTGGAGGATCATGCACATCATTTATAAGAGTACCATCATATAACACATTCTGTTCTTTCTGAGCCGTTTTTACAAGTAAATCTTCCAACTTTGCAATGGTTTCCTTTTTGTCAGTAATCTCTTTAAGAAGATCCTTTTCACGTTTTGAAAACCTTTCATTCAACTCCTTCTTTTCTTTTTCAAGATTGGAATAAGTTGATTTTTGTTTTGAAAGCTGGTTGGTTAGTTCAGAAATTTCTTTGTTAAGAGATTTGATTTGCAAATTCAAATTAACATCGAGAGTGTCAAATTTTATTTGCAAACGTTTCTCTCTTAACTCAGAATCTCTTAAGCTAACCTCAAGATCTGACTGACGTTTGTTGTGAAAATCAAAAGCTTTTTCATTGTCCTTATAACTCTTAAGCTCAGCGGTCAATTTGTCATTCGCGGCCTTTACATCGCGATTGATCTTTTTGACCTTTTCTATTTCCATACTACAATTTTGCAATAATGATTCAAACATAGCACGTGTTTCCTCATCATTATCAGTATGCTGTGACTCGAATTCTTCATTAGGATCCATATCTGGAGTTACCAAATTAGTATTACTACAACTTGGTTCGTCCATGTATGTATCATAAATGAGATTAGGAGTCGCAGGATGCTGTTCATTTTGAGGTGACATATCAAACATTTCATTATTGTGACATGTAGCATATGGTTGTACTTCAGAAACCGCATTTGTGTTAAAAGCAGGAGGTGCTTCCGAGTTTGTGTCGTACTTTGCCTCCTGGAGATTTGCCATAAAAATGCAGTTTGCATCGATGTCCTCTTGATCTTCAGAATTATCCATAATAGCCATGAAGTCATTCTCTTCTGCACTCAACTGAAGCCCAGCCGTTTCCTTCTGTGCCAACATTAATGCTTTCTGCAAATACGCTGGATCCCTCTTATTTGGCTTGTTGGGATAGTTCCTAGCCATGTGACCAATACCTTGACAGTTGAAGCATTTCATCACATTACCCTGATTCACATTCCCAGCTCCCTGAGCAGCAACATTCCCAAACTGATTCCCAACATTCTGTACCCTTTGATTACCAACAGCTGTACCCATCTGATTCCCTGCAAACTGACCCATCTGATTACCAACATACTGCCCTGCATTCTGATTACCCATCTGATATCTTGGAGCATATCCCTGCTGATTCCCATATCCCCCAACCATCTATCCTTGCTATCCCATGTTGAAACTCGGCTGTGCAATTTGCTTGTTGCGAGTGTTCGATGAGATGCGTTGATTGTTGTTGGTGGGTGTGGAGTAGCGTCCTTGGAATGCTTTTGTTAGGTAAGTAAAAGCTTGAGTCAAAGCAGCAGTTGACTCATCTTGATCATTAAGATCGGGTTCTTGGTGTTGCGGGTATTGTTGTTGTGGGATTACCTATTGTTGTTGTGGGTAGAACGGTGTTTGAGGATTGTATTGTTGTTGCATGAATTGTTGGGATGAAGATGATGATGGTTGTGCATTTACTGTTGCAGGTGTAGGTGTTTGGACTATGAGTGCAAGAGGATCTTGTTGTTTTGCTTGTTTCTCTTTTCTGACTTCATTTACCTCTGCTTGGTTTTGTTTTAGGAAGTCATAAAGCTGATCATAGTTCACCTCGTGAAGGTTCTTTTTTTGGTTGACAGTAGTGGCATATCGTCCCCATTCCTCTGGAAGGTTGTTGATGAACTTGATGTTTTGAACAATTTGTTTAGGTGCCAAATTGTTTCTGATCAACTCATTCATTAGAGTACAAAACCGTGTGTAGTAAGATTCAATCTGTTCAGCTGGAGTGGATGTGAACTTCTCCCATTCAGTCAGAAGCTTGTTTTCCATGTCTTGTTTACCAATGTCTGTACCATAACAGAGTCTTTTGACTCGTTCCCACATAGCATGAGCAGTTTCACAACTGTCTACAGCACAGAATATTTCTTGTGGTAAACCAAGTTGGATTAAATGCATTGCCAAGTCATCTGCTTCAATTTGCTTCCAATCTGCCAATGTGTATTCCTCTTCCGTTTGTATCCGGAAGGTATTCCCAGCTGTGACTTGAATCTGACGAGGCTTGAATTGACCTTTCTCGACGGAGTTAATCAAGAGTCTACCTTGACCTTGAGGCTTGGTTCTCATGTATCGAAGCATACGACTCGTCCATGGAAGATAACCACCTTTTTCTAACATTGGAGGACGGTTTTCTGAACCTGCGGCATGAATGTCTTGTTGTGTAGTCATCTTTGAAATTTTGTATGATAAAGTGGATTGAGGATCTTTGCAACAAAATAGGAGATGTAGTTGTTGAAGGTTAAACTTGGTTGATGTTGTTGTGAAGCCTTGGTTTGTTGTTGATGATCGGTGAAGTTGAAGGTTTAAATGAACGAAACAAATTTAAATAAAGTTACAAAATTTGATTAGAGTATAATTAAGACAAAGTCAAAAGTTTACAATTTCGACAAAGTTTATGTAAATTACAATTTAGATAAAATGACAATTTCTATAGAAATTTCAATTTGACCACAATTTATACAAATTATGGCAAAATATCAATTTAGATAGAAATATATCTAATTTATATAAATTGGTAATTTATATAAAAAATCTAACAATCTTATACAAGAAAGTAGATATCCGTTTGTCGAAGTATTTTACACACTTATACAAGTGGTAAAATACCGAGTTCACTTTTGAGTTGACGAAATTACGTTCGAATCAAATCCTTAAAAGTTATTTAACTTTGAAGTCGTTTAAGCCAATTGCGAGGGCAAGAAGTGACAAGTCTGAAAAATTCCTAAAAATCTGTTGGAATAGAGAAAGGTAGTCCCTATTGCAAAATCCCAACCAACTACGAAATAGTTGCAAATTACGAGACTGAATTGTGAAAGATGCAGGAATTGCGAAACTTTAGCCAATTGCGAAACAGAATTCCGAAATGAAATGCGAAACCAGGTTCAATTGCGAAACCAGATTCAATTCCGAAATGAATTGCGACACAGTTGCAATTGCGAGAGATTGTAGCAATTCCGAAGATAGTACCAAATGCGAGGCTGACTTCCAATTTCGAAGAAATGTGGCAATTCCGAAAGTTTTTTGCAATTTCGAGGCTTTTCAGCTTTTTACCAACTTCTTGTCTTTTTGTGTCTTTTTCACTTACATGCCCATGCTATTCCCTTACACTCCCATACTCACTGTCACCAACTTCTACCAACTTACTAACTTCCACCAACTCAAATCCAATCAATAATTCACTAAAATAATCAAAGATAATCAAAAAAAACAAATCGTGAATTATGTTCTTGAACAAGTGTCGATCTAAACCACTTAGAACAACACAAAAACCTTGATCTTCCAAACCAAGATTCGAGTGAAAGAACTAGAAAACTTCACAGCCCAAGTCGAATAAACATGAAACAAGTTCTGATAAGATGTATCAGGATCTCAAGAAACTTTATTGGTGGCCGAATATGAAAGCAGACATAGCTAGGTATGTTAGCAAATGCCTTACTTGTGCTAAAGTAAAAGCCGAGTACCAAAAACCATCAAGATTACTTCGGTAACCAGAGATTCCCCAGTGGAAATGGGAACGCATCACAATGGATCTTGTCACTAAAATTCCTAAAACAACAGGCGGGTTCGACGCTATTTGAGTAATCGTCGATCGTCTCACCAAACCAGTCCATTTCATTCCAATCAGGGAGACTTATTCTATGGATCAGCTTACCAGACTTTGCGTCAAGGAAATATTCTCAAGGCACGATGCACCAATTTCCACCATTTTCGACAGAGACAGTCGCTTTACTTCAAACTTCTGACAATCCCTTTAAGATATCCTTACCCAATCAGTTGTAACCACGATCTACCATCCTCAGACCAACAAGCATTGAAGAGAACTATCCAAGCCCTATAGGACGTGCTCAGCGCCATATAATCAACTTTGAATTGTTTGGAGTCATCCTTTGACATTGACATATTTCACCTTCAACAATATCCAACACACAAATACAAAGACTGCACCCTTTAAGACACCCTATGGTTGAAGTACCAATTACCTACTGACAGACCAACAATTCCAATTCACTAGTCTAGAACTCAATTGTGAAACAACAAAGGAAATTATACAAGTCAAAAATCAGTTACAAGCAACAAGAGAACAATGAAAAAGTTAGATCAGTTCAGGATGCAAAAATAATTAGGATTCAGGTTGGAGAACAAGCTATATTGAAAGCCTTGCCTTGGAAAGGCATGACACAATTTTGGAAACACGGGAGATTGAACCCTAGGTATATTGGACCATTTCAGATTCTAATTGGAATCGGACGACTGGCATACAGACTTGAGCTTCTGTCAGAGCTCAGCAGTGTACGTAACACGTTTCATGTCTCAAACCTCAAGAAATGTCTTTCAGACGAAATGCTCGTAATTCCATTGGAAGAAATTCAGCTCGACGATAAGCTCAATTTCGTGGAGGAAATAACATAAATCATAAACCGCGAGGTCAAACAGTGAAGCAGAGTCAAATTCCTATCGTAAAAGTTCGCTGGAATTCTCGCAGAGGTCCTGAGTTTACTTGGGAGCTGGAAGACCAGACGCGGCTCAAACATCCACATCTCTTCACCGAGTCCACTTCAGAGACCAACACTAACTGAATTCAGGGACTGAATTCCTTAAACGGGTGGAGAATGTCATAACTAGTAATTTCATGTCCTTTTTAAGCTTCAAAATTTTCACTATTCATTTCGGGAATTTACTATTTACCGATTACTATTCATCATTTCACTATTCATCATTTTCGGAGTCAGTTTGAGACTTTGAGAAGTTTTCAAAAATTTTACTATTCACGTAACACTATTCATTCCCGGAGGAAAATCACTATTCATAGTCATCCTTCATCATTTCGTAAACTAGGTTTACGGGTATTCAAATTCACGTAACCAGTATGGTTTAGCTACGTATTCATGCATCATCAGTAAAGACACGTCATTTAGACTAGAGTAGTCTACATATCATCAGTAACATCATCATCATATTAAGTCATGCACGGGTTTGTGTGTTTTTCATTTACGTATGTTCGTTTATTTGTTAAACGTTACCACTCAGTCATTACTACTAATATTATACCCAAATACTCCCGACTATGATCCTAATATATTTTCATGCTAATTTTAATGATATAAAGTTTATATTATTACTTTACCCGGTGTTTTTAAACCTTTTGCTATATTTCCCGGTATACGCTTATAACCGTCGCGGTTTGCGATATTTCATCACGATCATTATTTTAACACACGATTCTTGTCAGAAATGCGAATTTACAATTTTTACAACTTCGTCGTATTTTATTTCAACTCGTCACGATTTATTTTTAGTTAACCCGGTACCCGATAACACCAAAAATATACACTAACTAATCAATACTTGCAAAATATCAACAATTTAACACAAAAATTCATCTTATCCCCTTCCAACTTAGCATGTGCCGCCCCCCTCTCTATTTCTCTAGCCTAATACTCCAAGTTTCATTTAATGCATCCTTATGAATTTAACATGAATTAATTCACTTAACACATTACAAGTAACAAATATACAAGCAAAACTAGTTCATATTTTCTCCCTTTTGCTCTCTTCATCCCTCGGCAAGAAGAGGAAGAACAAGATCAACCATAATTTTTTTTTTACTTCAAGTGTTATAGAAGCTCCATATATCTTCCTTGTTAGAGTTTTGCAATAAAAACTCCAAGGTTGTGATCCTTTTTATCCAAACCCATTTAATCTTCAAGTAAGCTCAATAACACAATTTTTGATCATTTCATACTTCATTTTGTTCATATATTGTTATATCTTCAAGTTATTTTGATATCTAGCCATGCAAAAGTTATGTTATACATACCACTTGGTTTATTTTTTTTCACCAAAAACATTAGATCTATACATTTCGTTAATGTCCTCATGAAGCCCATTATTTTTGGTGGTGTTTAAGACCTATGACGCCCTAAGAGGTGTATGGTAGGATTAGTGTATTTGTGGAGTTGCTTTGAAGTAGTTTGATCAAGCCTTGAACCAAGAAAATGAGTTTTTAACGTATATATAAACCTACTGTCCAAAAATGCAAAGTCTGGAAAAATCAGTAAACATGGCGTTATTTTGTCCTTCATATTTAGAAAGTACTTTCAAAAACGAAAACGTGGGCTTTGGAATCACTAAAAACCGACCTACGACGAGAAAGTTATGATTTTTCAAAGTTCAGCGACGAAAAACTAATTTCTGAAAATAAGCTTGCTGTTTGCCGAGATTTAAAGACTAAAATGAGGCGTTAGACGTGATCTAGTAGAGCCGAGCTACTGAAAACATGTTAGTTCATGCTATGACGAATCCGTGGATATAAAGAACGTAGCAAGCGGGCTTATAACGACCGAGTTATGAATTTTTGAAAAGTCGAGGAACTATACTCATTTTGACAGCATCATTATAACTCATACATTTTCTAAGTATAAACTGTTTTTGCAAGACACCATGTTGCGAGCCATTTTCCCGTTGAACGAGTCAGTTTTGAGCCATAAACTCCTTTGGGTGAAATGAAGTATACCCGGCCTATTTTCCAAATCAATCAACCGTTCGTTGATCGGACTTATAACGAGTAAGATATGATTTTTCTAGTATCCCCGAAAACAGCCATTATATGAAAATAAAGTCTAAGTGTAAAGACTAGTATTTTTTGCAAGTCACTAAGTTGATAGCCGATTTTCTTTATGATCGAGGCGCGTTTGATCAAAAGTCAAATGAGACGGCATTAAGATCATGTTACAAGGTTTTCAAAAACGTCGAGTTTTACCTCTAACACTTAACGTACAATATTTCACGACTAGTTTTGCAAGGCCGGTTGGTCATATTTCACAAGTTATAAAAAGTGGTAATTTGCGACGAAAACATTATATTTGACCATAAAACACCAAACGAGGATCGTGGAGTACCATTTCAACATATTTACACGAAAAGTAGTTTATAACTTAACGAGACGTCAAAAATGTATTTTTCGACGATAAACATTATTTTCAAAATTAACGAGTGGTATCGTTAACATACGTATTTGCATGTGTAGCATCATTTCATTTGCTTACATTAGATCATATCCTCATATTAGGTCGCGGTTAGAGACCGAGCCTCATTTCAGCATATTCATATCTGTCATTGTTGCTATCGCATCAGGTGAGTTCCATAGCCCATACCTTTATACGTTTTGGATTACGTTTTGGGGGAGAATACATGCTCAGTTATTTTTCACAAGCACTTTAATCTTTTAAGGATTAACGTGAGTTTTCATAGCTCCGTTTTTCAAGTTATTACTTCATTTCAAAAATTCTTGGGGGAGAATACATAGCACCATTTTTATATATATACGGACCAAAGTATCAACTCATTACATTGCTTAAGTTACATCATTGCCAATTTAAAGTCCCCTGTTATTTATCATGGACCGTTAATTGTGAGCAAGCGAAGGTGAGTGGATAGATCTATCGAGGGTGACGCCTCCGTTCGGGTTGGTAGCGCCAACTAGTCATACGAACGCATTTCATTTCATACATTTCAGGGAGCGTAACCTCCTACATTTCAGGGTGTTTGGCAAAACACTCCATTTGGGGCATTCATAACCAGTCTAGCTTCGGGGTCATGAGCTTAAGAGCTAATGTATCATTTTTATGTGGCAGTTTGTCATACATTTTATACTTATGGTTTCCGTATAACATTTCATTAACATAAACCAAATCATATTTGGCAGTGGGTTGTGAACACACAGGTTGCAAGTCTTGTATGGGCGGGGCTTGGAACTGGGTGCATTCATAATACCTTTGCTGGGAAATTCTTCATTCAAAGGCTTTACATTTTGCACTAAACTCTATGAACTCACCAACCTTGTGTTGACACTTTAGCATGTATTTTCAGGTATAAAGCAATAGCACGCTACTGGAGGCTCTTGGCAGGGCATGGCATGGTTATAGGAGACTCTGATAAACATTTGGGACCGTTTTATTTATTTTAAAGGGCCTATTTCCGCACTACTTTTAACAATGTAAATTCAATATTTTTGTTAAATAATTTCATTCTAAATGATTGAGGTGAAAACCGTTCTTTGCAATTGTGTTATGATACCAATTGAGTTGCACCCCAGCGAAACTTTCTTGATTTTTGTAAGGATCGATTAGAAGAAAAACACAAATTGTGATTTTTCTAGTGAAAGAAAAATAACAAAGAATGTTTTAATCTTTAGGATCAAACAAAAATAAAGATACTCCTACCTTGAAGTTAGGCTCTGTGATACCACTTGTAATGCTCGACTTTTCTTGGAAATGAGCCGAACCCTTTCCTTCTTTATCACACAACAGCCACGACAAGACCTTGGATGACTCACAAACACATTTAAGAACAAGAAGAGTGGTGGATCGTATGGTTAAATTACTAGTCGAATGATTATAGCTCTTGGAAAGAAATAATACAATGACTAGGAGGGAAAACACACACACACTCTCTTTTCACCATATAAGACATAAGAGATAAGATGAGAGTGTGTGTGGTTTTGTTGTGTTTCGACAGCCAACCAAATGGGTTGGATGGGCTTTTCATTTGGACCTATTGTGGGCTAATATATGCACTACACTTATATACTTAAGCTACTAACAATACTAATGCTACTAGCCCACTAAATACAATACATATTACACATGATACTTAGCTCAAACATACAAATGACCATCACTTTCTAAAAAGCATAAATTAAATGCTAACAACCTCTAACCTGTCACCCGCCCGCTACCCATTTGCAGGTACAACTTTTTGCCCATGCCCATGCCCGTAGGTACCCATTGCCCACGGGTAAATCCGTGGGTTTGTGAAATGTAAAATTTACACACATGTTTCACCAAAAATCAAACATGATTAGAAGGTGCATAAGTTACGGCATGTTTATATATGCACACAATTAGTCAGTTATCCACTAATTATATATTACTAATAGCATTGATACATGCAAAAAAAAAGTATAAATTCTACTTTTGTGACTCATGAATTATTGCCAAACACTAGCGGTTACTTGTGATAAAAATCAAGACCAAATATAGACAAACGTGGCTTGAGAATTAAGATATTAAGGGCCTGTTTGGTAGAGGGGTTTTATTGGGTTTGGGATGAAAGAATCCTTAAAAAAAACGTTTGGTTCAAACTTTAGATTTTGAATTCGGGTGTGTGATGAAGCGAAAAGTGTACCGCTTTTAGGGGGTCATTTAAGCCCTAAATCGTATTTATTTGATCAAATATTGCCCTAAATCGTTCCTTTTGTCATTTTAGGTACTTTGGAGAAGAAATCTGGAAAAGGAAGCATTTTGGACGTTTTTGGAGCATAAAAGTGAAGAAAACGACAAAGTCTCAAAATCGGCTGGAAAAGTACCTTTGACGGCGTCAGGGATTGCCCTTGACGGCGTCATGGCTTGGCAAAAAAGGTGGATATGAAAATTACTCATGATAAGCCAGAGAATTTTACAATGGAAAGTCTGACGGCGTCACCCTTTGAAGTGATCAAGGCCATCACAGTTTAACTTAAAGAGGGACGGCGTCAAGCCATATTCTGACGGTGTCAAGCTTTGATAAGCCAGAGCGGATTTTGGAGGTCTAAAGAGGGACGGCGTTAAGAAGGCCATCCGGGAACCCTAGACACGGCGAGGTGACGGCGTCAAGTCCTATAACGTGACGCCGTCAGCCCTTAAACTCTATATATAGTTTTGTAATTTTTTGTCATTAGTGTGCAACTTTGTGAGGAGAAACCCTAAGACGAATTTCTGCCATTTTTAAGGGTTTTCATACCCTTGGATCTCCCATGTTTAATTGAAGATAAGTTATCATTTAATCAATCAATATGTCTATGTGTTGTTTGATTATATATTGTTCTTGTCTTTTAATTAACATGCTAGGCTAGATTTATCTTGTGTTTGCTTAGATCTAATGAAACCTAGCTATTGATTATTGGTTATTAGTGTGTTATTAATTGTATTGGATGATTGTTTATCGATGTTAGGCTTAAGAAAACTGGCTAACTTCCTATTCGGTAACTTGCTTGAACGTCTTAAGAAACATGAACCAATGCGTACTAAGGTTTTTATGGTTGTATTTAATGCATGAGCGAATTCTAGTGATCCCATGTTAGGAGCTTCCTAGCCGGCTCGACATAGGAGTGAAGTAGGAGCTTGTAGAGTTGGGGAAGTACGTACGCCACCCCACGATTGGTATTAAGGAATACACCCGTCATCCACGCAATTAATACACACTAATCAACCGGTAAAAGATAGTTAGGGAGTAAGGAAATCTAAGTAAACACATTTCTCTCCACATAAGTTTCACAACTCTTTTTCATTTTCAGTTATTTTATTTTATTTGCATTCGTAGTAATTTGGGTTAGTTGACTAGCAACTAATTCCGCCCACTCCTTCAAACCCGAGATTTTACTTGCTTTCATAAAAAAAATATAAAAATACAAAAAGAATCTTCCCTCACCCTTAGACCTACTAAAGTAGTTTTTCATACCTAACGAACACTATTCCCTGTGGAGAACGATCAATCCCCCGTACTTACCACTACACTATACTACATCGGTCAGGTACACTGCCTGGTGGGGTTGTAAGCCTCTTGAGATCCCTCGAGAGGTAAAACCTGTTGTAAGGTTGCAAAACCACGCATCAAGTTTTTGGCGCCGCTGCCGGGGAATAGTTATTGTTTAGGTTGAATTTTTATTTTATTAGGTCTACTCACTAGATTCCTTTCTAGCGAGACTTTTATTTTATTTTTCTAGGTTTTCTTTAGTCTATCTTTTTTTTCTTCGTTTCTTTGTTCGTAACCATTGCCATCCGACATCATGGAAGGTGGTAATATCCTTGATCCCAACAACCCACCACCACAACAACACCCACCTCCTAGAGCCCGTACCTTAGGAGACTACTCTCGTCCTAGCCACCATGGCTATCGAAACACCATTGAGCTCACTCAAGGAGCCAATGTCACACCCTTGCGATCCGACACCATCCGGTTGGTGCAAAGCGGATGCGCATTCCATGGACTTCGTTCTGAAGATCCTAATCAACATCTCAAGGACTTTCTCAAAATCGTTGATTCCATAGACCTTGATGTTGCCACTCGAGAGACGACCCGACTGAGTCTCTTTCAATTCTCTCTGCGGGACCAAGCTAGTCAATGGCTAGAACGCCTACCCGCAGGATCCATCACCTCTTGGGATGATCTCACCACTCGCTTCCTTGCTCAGTTTTTCCCACCGGGAAGAACTACCAAGTTAAGGAAGGATATCTTGATGTTCGAACAACGTTGAGGCGAAACCCTATATGGGGCATGGATTCGATTCAAGGACTTACTCCAAAAAGTCCCTCATCATGGCATAAATCTCTGGCTTCAAATCCAAATCTTCTATGACCATGTTGATTACCACACCAAGCGTGCCATCGATCGAGCCGCCGGAGGCAGATTGCGTGACAAAAGCGCCGAGGAATCATGGGAAATCATTAATGAGCTTGCATCCAACGATGATGAATTGTGGCAAGTTTCCCACGACGTACGCTCGGCGGTCAAGACATATTCATCGCCCGATAAAGCCAATCAAATCACCGAGGAAAGCATTAGTGAACTTGAGAAAAGGGTTGCATATCTTATGGAAAAGCAAAAGAGACCCTTAAGTCCACAAAGAGCAACAATTAACTCAGTCTCAAGCGTTAAGCAAATACCATTGTCCGAATCACCCCTTAGGGAAAATACTAAACCCTTCCATAAGCACGCTCAACCCAACTCACCACCTCAGGAACTTAGTCCAACATTCGAAGCTCGAATGAGAGAATACATGTCAAAACACTCTGAACAGTTGGCAAAATTTGAGGAAGCCGTCTACAAACAGAAGGAGGAAATGGAAGAGAAGATGGCGGAGATGATGAACCTTTTGAAAGAATATACAAAAACAAAAGCTCCTAAAAATGTGTTAGTGCGAAAAGACGTTGAAGTTCCTAACACTAAATGTGTTAATGCCATCTCCATCGTCCAAGAGGGCGAAAATGATGAAAGAGGGAAGTTGATAACTATGGAAGTCAACAAAATTGACCTCGTCCCACTTAATGACGGAAACACCAATACCTACAAATGCGATTCCGACAAGGGGAAGGAGGCGCCCTCTGAGGAACGCCAATTGGTAGAACCACCAAAGTCACAACAAGTGAGGCATTACTTGAAGCTCGAAATAAACAAGGAGACCATAAATGATTGGGTGAGAAACTATCGACGTACTCATCTACCCAACAAAGAGTCCAAGAGGATGGAACCGGATGATGAATCTGACACATTACCCGGAGGGCAATTGTATGAGAGCCTCATAAGACAAAAGTTAGTGGAAAAGCAGGAATTCTACGGGGTCTTCGAAATACCATGCAGCATTGGAAAACTCAAGTGTTTGGATGTGGTAGCTGACCAAGGTTCCGACGTAAATTTGATGCCTTTATCCGTTTATGTCCAGTTAACCGACGAATTGCCATCCATCACCCGTACTAAACTCTCCTTTGCAAAACATTCTTATGAGTACCCGTTAGGAATTGCAGAAGATGTGTTGGTCAACGTTGCCGGATTCCTGTATCCGGTCGACTTCATGATCATTGAAAGAAATGATATGAATATGCCAATAATCCTTGGGGCACCCTTTCTCGTTACCACTAGGGCACAAATCAATTACGAAAATAGTACCATCCAAATGAAGAAGGGAAGAAAACAATAAACTTCCCCACGATCCCGCGACATATACGAGATGTTGCTCTACAAAAGAAGATGGAGGCGAACCCCAATATAATCCGTGGTAATGTTCGAGAGAAAATCCTTGCATGGGAGGCAAGGATTAAGAATTACAATGAATATGAGATTAGAGAATGTAAGGGTGGAGATAACAATTATATTGAGGCTAATGAGCAGACCAATAACCCCGTTGAATTTACAAAAGGAGACTCCGTGCTCCTAAGGCATTCAGAAACAAAAACACCTACCGATGAACCAAGTCCCTGGTGGTACGGACCATTCACAATTAAAAATCTACACCAAGATGGGGTAGTAAGCTTGACCAGCAAGGGAGGAGGTGAAGTGACAGCGAATGTCGAGCGATTGAGACACCACCACCCTAATAACAAGGATTATATCTATCAGGGATACGTCATTATGAATGATGGAATCACGTAATGTACGTGACTTTGAGTCTAGCTACAAGACTCGTTAATAAAGAAAAGCGCTTCTTGGGAGGCAACCCAAGCTTTATTTGCTTTGTGTGTTTATTTATTTGTTTGTTTGATTTTATTTGTTTCCGTATGTGTGTTTAATTTTTATTCTTATTGATTCATGTTCAAAAGTAAATTGTGAAAATGCTTTATCTTGTTTTTAACTTCGTCTTAACTACATATAAAGGTATTTTGCAAAAAGATAAGTGTAAGGGGAATCCAAATCAGTTTATAAGAACAAATGAACATGAATCATAATAATAATAAATTAACATACATATTCGTATTTGTTTGAGTCAAATGCTTGTATCGAGTCATAATGATATTTTGCAGGAATTCCAGGAAGTAGGGTATAGGTTTTTCCAGAAATTTTCCGGAAACTTAACATGAGAATTCTGTCAGATCATTTCTGACGGCGTTAGGAGTTACAACCTGACGGCGTCAGGTTTTAATTTTCTGAAATTTTGAAAGTTTTGTTTTCATAAAAAGTTTTTATTAAATCTCTAACTTATAATCTCCAGGAATCTGCAAAATTATCATTCCACAAGCATTATATCCTTATATATAGAATTTATCCCGCCGATGTTATGCAGGTTTTCGTGTTTGTTTTCTCAGGTTTAACAGGTTATTTTGGACAAGGAGATGTATGTGGAATCAAGCTTATGGCGATGCATTAGTCTTGGAGCTTCTACATTCTCTTAGAAGAAGATCTAACCATGTTGCCACATTATCCACCGAGCGAATCAGGGGAGTATTTGATTTCATTCTTTTACCTTTTTACTTTTACATCTTGTTATTTGAACATTGGGGACAATGTTCATCTTAAGTGTAAGGGGGGTAAAATACGATACTTTAGAGAATGCTATTACGCTTGATTTTTGTTTGTTTAATAGTAGATGTGTAATAAAACTGAGAGAAATACCTGTTAGGGCAATTTTAGTGCCAAATTTAAATTTTTTACAACATATAGGAGTGAAACTTTGATCTTAATGAGCGTCTCACGGATAGGAGTTATATGACTAGCACAAAAAAACCGTACCACTAAAAAATTTTCCACCCCCAAATATGTGAGGTTCGCCCCTAGAATTGGTAGGAAAAGCATTTATGCTATGATGTGTGTACCGGTAGCACTTAGATTCTAGAACTTGCGTTAGGACCATTCCGAGGCCACAAGTGAGACTACATTCGTGTAGTTAGATTTACTACATGATAAGAGGCATTAGGATTAACCCATTGTTTTACACTTGTGTTTTTTGTTATAATTACTTTGGCTACATTGGTCAAGTAATTCTCCCACACCCTTTGCGTTGTACTCATTTTTAGTACACGATACCCCTAGTACACCCCTCAGAGCATATCTTTTCGTTTCGACCTTTAAGCATTTTACTTAAAGGAAGAATTTGTTTACACCCCACTAAAATGTACACCCAAATCGCCTTAGCCCACCTTGTATGCACTCATTTTTAGTGCATTATTGTGACAACATTTGTTTAAACCCAAGTTAATTATCTAATTGATTACATGGTTGCTAAGTCGAGTCATATCCTTGTACATATTGTTTTGGGACGATTGGGACTCATGGGTAAAGTACTAGTGTAATGGAGTAATGGGGAAGAACATCATTTATTACCCCCATATGTGCTAAATATTTTAAAAGTACACCAAGTGTTTCGATTATCTTAATTCGAGTCATTAGAATAGTTATTTGTAAAGTCATGTAAAAGTTCAAGTGTAAGGGGAATGCAACGCCCCTATGATGTATTATTTTGGATGGTAGGGCAAGAGTGTATGAAAAAAAAAAAAAAAAAAAAAAAAAAAATCAAGAAAAATACAAAAAAATGAGAAAAAGAAAAATAGAAAAAACATACGGACTACCATCCCGTTTCATTTTATGTTTGTCTTATGTTTTTGTTATTTTGTTTTTAGCATAAGTCGAGTCTAGTCTTGGCTTAGCAACGCCATATTGTACATGTAATTAATCAAGATCTTTAACTCGCCACCAGTAAAATATCCCTTATCCAACAAAACCGTGTTTATCATATCCCTACACCTCACGTTATAACCCATTTAAAAGCCCTCTTTGATAGTTTATCTTAGGTGCTTACGCCTAGTGGAGGAGGTTTTCGATCCTTTCCCAAGCCTATGGTAATCTATTTGCTATGACAGGTAGTGAGAGATATTATCCGTTTTCATTTATGAGATTTATTTTGATGACACCTGAGAGATGTGAGTATCTAAACACTACTTGTGAGGTGCTAGTATGTAATCTCCGTGCTTATTATGATTAAAGTGGAACGACTGTTTGTTGTAATTACTTTTATATTAGCATTAAATGACCCCTAACTTGTATTTTGATTAGAATAAAAGCGCATTTGCTTGAGGACAAGCAAATCTCAAGTGTAAGGGTATTTGATGAAGCGAAAAGTGTACCGCTTTTAGGGGGTCATTTAAGCCCTAAATCGTATTTATTTGATCAAATATTGCCCTAAATCGTTCCTTTTGTCATTTTAGGTACTTTGGAGAAGAAATCTGGAAAAGGAAGCATTTTGGACGTTTTTGGAGCATAAAAGTAAAGAAAACGACAAAGTCTCAAAATCGGCTGGAAAAGTACCTTTGACGGCGTCAAGGATTGCCCTTGACGGCGTCATGGCTTGGCAAAAAAGGTGGATATGAAAATTACTCATGATAAGCCAGAGAATTTTACAATGGAAAGTCTGACGGCGTCACCCTTTGAAGTGATCAAGGCCATCACGGTTTAACTTAAAGAGGGACGGCGTCAAGCCATATTCTGACGGCGTCAAGCTTTGATAAGCCAGAGCGGATTTTGGAGGTCTAAAGAGGGACGGCGTCAAGAAGGCCATCCGGGAACCCTAGACACGGCGAGGTGACGGCGTCAAGTCCTATAACGTGACGCCGTCAGCCCTTAAACTCTATATATAGTTTTGCAATTTTTTGCCATTAGTGTGCAACTTTGTGAGGAGAAAACCCTAAGACGAATTTCTGCCATTTTTAAGGGTTTTCATACCCTTGGATCTCCCATGTTTAATTGAAGATAAGTTATCATTTAATCAATCAATATGTCTATGTGTTGTTTGATTATATATTGTTCTTGTCTTTTAATTAACATGCTAGGCTAGATTTATCTTGTGTTTGCTTAGATCTAATGAAACCTAGCTATTGATTATTGGTTATTAGTGTGTTATTAATTGTATTGGATGATTGTTTATCGAGTTAGGCTTAAGAAAACTGGCTAACTTCCTATTCGGTAACTTGCTTGAACGTCTTGAGAAACATGAACCAATGCGTACTAAGGTTTTTATGGTTGTATTTAATGCATGAGCGAATTCTAGTGATCCCATGTTAGGAGCTTCCTAGCCGGCTCGACATAGGAGTGAAGTAGGAGCTTGTAGAGTTGGGGAAGTATGTACGCCACCCCACGATTGGTATTAAGGAATACACCCGTCATCCACGCAATTAATACACACTAATCAACCGGTAAAAGATAGTTAGGGAGTAAGGAAATCTAAGTAAACACATTTCTCTCCACATAAGTTTCACAACTCTTTTCATTTTCAGTTATTTTATTTTATTTGCATTCGTAGTAATTTGGGTTAGTTGACTAGCAACTAATTCCGCCCACTCCTTCAAACCCGAGATTTTACTTGCTTTCATAAAAAAATATAAAAATACAAAAAGAATCTTCCCTCACCCTTAGACCTACTAAAGTAGTTTTTCATACCTAACGAACACTATTCCCTGTGGAGAACGATCAATCCCCCGTACTTACCACTACACTATACTACATCGGTCAGGTACACTGCCTGGTGGGGTTGTAAGCCTCTTGAGATCCCTCGAGAGGTAAAACCTGTTGTAAGGTTGCAAAACCACGCATCAGTGTGAGTCCCACTAAAGTGTACTGTTTTCAATCCTCACAAAATATTTTGGTTTGGAAAAAATGGCGGGACCAAGTTATTCATGTGTCTATCTCTCTCTATCTCATTTTTAAATATCAATATATTTTACAACAAATCTTTATAAAAAAATAATTTATCAATTTTATAGTATATTTTCTCTCTCTTGCCCGTCACCCGCCCGCAACTCGTTTGCGGGTAGAACTTTTTGCCCATGCCCATGCCCGTAGGTACCCATTGCCCACGGGTAAACCCGTGGGTTTGTGAAATGTAAAATTTACACACATGTTTCCCCAAAAATCAAACATGATTAGAAGGTGTATAAGTTACGACATATTTTTATATGCACACAATTAGTCAGTTATCCACTAATTACATATTACTAATAGCATTAATACATGCAAAAAAAAAAAAAATAAAAAAAAAATTCTACTTTTGTGACTCATGAATTATTGCCAAACACTAGGCGGTTACTTGTGATAAAAATCAAGACCAAATATAGACAAACGTGGCTTGAGAATTAAGATATTAAGGGCCTGTTTGGTAGAGGGGTTTTAGTGGGTTTGGGATGAAAGAATCCTTAAAAAAAGTTTGGTTCAAACTTTAGATTTTGAAATGGTTAGTGCAATCCGGGTGTGAGTCCCACTAAAGTGTACTGTTTTCAATCCTCACAAAATAGTTTGGTTAAAAAACATGGCGGGACCAAGTTATTCATGTGTCTATCTCTCTTTATCTCATTTTTAAAAATCAATATATTTTACATCAAATCTTTATAAAATAATAATTTATTAATTTTATAATATATTTTCTCTCTCTTATATTAAATCCAAATCCTTAATCCATTTACAAACCAAATGGGCGCTAAGTATATCGATTTGATACTTTGATGATTTATATTCTTCTTATAGTATTTCAAAAAGGGATGTTTAGCATGCTATGCTTTTTAATAGGTTTATGTGACTATTAAATATATCTACTCATAACTTGAAAAATATTTAAGTAACATAATAAATGTAAGTTTAATTAAAAATGGAATTCCGGGTGTTTTAAAACGGTTGTGACGGGTTTACCCACGATGGGTATACATTACCCACCACTCACCCACCACCGTTAGTGGGTTCATTTTTTCACCCACGACCCACCCGTAGGTAGAAAAGGATGGGGTTACCCACCCATCACCGTGCGGGTATCCGCAGGTTATGGGCTTTTTCTCGTGCCTTGCCATCATTAGGTAATTTAGGTTTGTCTAGATGTTATCAAAAAGGACGGGTCAGGAAGGTTAGGAAATGAGGCTAAATGGGTAACAGTCTAGTCAGGCCAGGTCGTATTAGACAAGCTTATAAAAAATACCTTATCATTTTTCTCGTCTTAGTCATTTAACTTTTTAGTACATATATTTGAGGCATTAGAAGATATCAAGGTTTGTTACCTACATACGAGGTCAACATTTTTACATAAAGATGCTTATTATTATTTTAAAAACGATTTTGATAGTTTTTTGGTTACAGAATGACGTAAACATGACACACAACCATATTTTAATTACTCAAATGAACAATAAAACGTACTATTATTCAATGAGTAAAAGCTGACAACTGAAAAGTGTGTTTCTAGTTTATGCAAACGACACTGTAAGAACCTATATGGTTAAGTTTCAACTTTTTAAG
Source organism: Artemisia tridentata subsp. tridentata (assembly GCA_021014915.2). NCBI lineage: Eukaryota > Viridiplantae > Streptophyta > Magnoliopsida > Asterales > Asteraceae > Artemisia > Artemisia tridentata. The sequence goes on from CP139505.1 coordinate 181,885,246, forward strand.
ATTATTCATCAATTTCCTTATTAGTATTTTACCTGTTGGAGATTATATACAATTAGCGTGATCCCATTATTAACCCTTACATTTCAGGTAATGAAATTATTTACATGAGATCATATGAGCAAATCTAGAGTATGTACTTAAATACTAATTTTCATCAAAGAACACATGTGTTATATATCACATTGTATCTAAAACTTAACATTGTGCAGGGGTCAATGCTAATATTTTGTGTAAGTTTGTGGATTTGGTCATTTGGCTAAAAAGGAAAGTGTGTAAAATCGTGTGAATTGTTGTAGTTGATTTTTATATAAAAAAATGTCACGTCTAATAATTTCATAAATAATTTGTAGCACCCAATTTTGATGCACCAAAAGTGCTTAAAATCAATGAATGTGTGGTAATCTTAATGGGATCATAAGGTCGCTCATTTGTTTGAAAATTTCAGGTGCTACAAGAGATCAATCAACTACTTTGGATGGAAGTACCTACGATCCTCACGGGTTTTCTTGTCTGTTGCAAATCTTTCACTTCGATGTTTGTCCTAGGAAGAATTTGTGAACTCGAAACAGCTAGCCCCTCTCTCTCCAATGCAATAACTAACATCACTGGTTTCTCAGTGATTTATGGTTTGTCCATGGGCATGGACGGGATTACACCTCAAGCTTATGGTACCAATAACTTCACACTCATGCTCGAACCCTTCACCGAACAGTGCTTCTCCTTTTAACCACCACCACCCTTCACCGTCTGGTTGACTCACATACACTTCTTCTTTCAGAGTTCCATTCAAGAACGCTGTCTTGATTTCCATCTGATAAACCGTGATGTTCTTGTGAGCAGCATAAGCTAAGAAAATCTTGACGGCTTCAAGCCTTGCAACTGGTGCGAATGATTCTTCAAAATCTATCCCTTCTTCTTGTCTGTTTCCCTTTGCCACCAGATGAGCTTTGTTGCGAATTACAGTCATTTCTTCATCCTTTTTGTTTTTCCATAACCACTTAAGATCAATGAATAGTTTGTCAATTGGTCTTGGAACTAAATCCCAGGTGTCTTGGATTTGAAATTGAAGAAGTTCTTCTTGCATCGCTTCAATCCAGGCATTATCTGCCATTGCTTCCCGAATGTTCTTTGGTTCTATGAGACTGACTGAGCAGACATAGATGCACATGTCGCAATCGGTGTTTAGTTGTTTTCTCGTCTGAATTGGTCTTGAGGGTTCACCAATAACCTGTTCTATCGGATGGTCTTCTGTCCACTGTAATGTTGAAGGGTACCTTGGACTGAACGAATGCGTGTTAGACGGTTCATATAATCTGGAAGATGATTCAGCAGATTCCGTTCCAAACGGGTTTTCAAAGACTTCTTCGTCTAACACAGCATTATTTTGTTCTTGCTCATCAATTCTTGGTAGAACAATTTCAATTACTGGAGATGGTGGAGTAAATGTAGATGATGTTGATGTTGAGGGGGTTGGTGCGCCAACTTCGAATGTTGTGGATGCATCTGGATTTGGTGGTGGTGGTGGTGGTTGTTGATGTTGAGTGGATGCAGCGGAATGTTGGTTAGATGCATTTTTTGAAGCGCCACCATAGTATTCATCGTACATGAACTCGAAGAAATTATCCAGTTCTTGAGATGTAGGTTGTTCGTCATGAATTGATTGAGCTCCTTGAGGTTCGAGTCCCGAACTGATATGTCCGGAAGTCATCGGGTTAAGCGCGGGTTCTAGAGCGAGTCTCTCAGAAGCCATTTGTGAAATTTCATCAAACTTCACATTCATCGTCTCCATGATCTTTTTCGTTCTCCTGTTATACACCCTGAATGCCCTCGAGTTTTCAGAATAACCAATGAAGATTCCAATATCGCCCTTAGCCTTCAACTTTCCCAGATCTTCCCTGTCATTTGTTGGATAGCATAAAGCGCCAAATACATGAAGATAAGAAATATCTGGATTTCGGTTGTTGATTAGTTCATATGGGGTTTTATTGAATCTTGGATGGATTAGGGATCGGTTTTGAGTAAAACAAGCAGTAGAAACAGCATCAGCCCATAGGAATAACGGTGCACTGGAATAGATCAGCATAGTGCGAGCAGCTTCTACAAGGGTTCGATTCCTTCTTTCAACTACACCATTTTGCTGTGGAGTTCTGTTAGGAATATAAATATTCAGTTGAAGACTCGGTCACCCCGAGTACTTAGTAGCACATCATAGCTCGTAGGATTATCAGTAATATTAGTAGTAGCTTAGTTATTATTATTAGTATTGTGGAGTGGGTCGGGTCTTTACCCTCTGTCAGCTCTCTCCACAGCCCGCTAGGGGCATATTAAGTAGTATGTATAAATACCCCTTCCCTTGCAAGGGAAGGGTTGGAACTTCACTTCATTCTAATCTAATACACACATTGTTTCTCTCTCTAGAAGTTCCCATCACTTTCTCTCTCTAGTTCTTTGTCTAATCGATCCATAACTAAGCCTCAAACTAGTGTTTCTTGCATTGTGAATACCCTACAATTGGTATCAAGAGCCATGGTTAGGTCCATGAGAGTTGGTATTCACGGATTTGTGTAGTTCTTGAGGTTTTTCTTGTTGGTTCGATTTGTAGGTTTAAGTTTTCTTTTGGTTCGGTTTGTTTAGTAGTTTAAATTTCACTTTGTACTTTGGTTAGTGATTAGAGGTTGTTTTATCTTGTATTTGTGTAGTTCCTTAGGCTTTTTCTTGGTTAGATTTGTAGTTTGTTTAAGTTTTTTTTTCGGTTTGATTAAGTAGCATAAATTTCATCTTTGTACTTTGTTTAGTGATTAGAAGTTGGTTTTCTTTGTACTTTCTAGCTTAAGAATAGTATTAGAGTGATATTTAGTGTTTGGATTCACAGATCTAAGAACGGTGTGGTGATTTTGGGTAAATTCGTGGGTTGTAGTTGAGTTGTTCTTGGCAGCGGTTTGTCTGTTTTGGACGATTATTGGACTCGGTTTGTGTCCATTCTTGGACACGGTTTGTCCTATTACTCGTTTAGGCAAAAGGACAAAAGGCAGTGAAAGTGACGTGCCTGGGAGTTTGTGTCTACTCGGTTTGTCCCTGCTGCGCGTACTCGGTTTGTCCCTGCTGTGCATACTCGGTTTGTGTAGACTCGGTTTGTCTCTGAAGAATTTACTCGGTTTGTGTAAATTTACTCGGTTTGTGTCTACTCGGTTTGTCCCAGCTGCGCGTACTCGGTTTGTCCCTGAAGAATTTACTCGGTTTGTGTAAATTTACTCGGTTTGTGTCTACTCGGTTTGTCCCAGCTGCGTGTACTCGGTTTGTGTAGACTCGGTTTGTCTCTGAGGAATTTACTCGGTTTGTGTCTACTCGGTTTGTCTAGGCGGTTTGTATCCAAAGTTGACTTTTTACGTCAAAACTTCAAACGGCCATAACTTTTGAACCGTAACTCCGTTTTCAGCGAAACACCTGTCAAAACGACCGTGAGACCGAGGAGAAGGACACGTTGAATTAATTTATTCATTCAACCCAAGTTTCGAGGCCTGAAAACGCTCCAAAATGAAGTTATTGAGGTTTTAAGTTTCCAGACCAAAATTCCACCGTAACAACTCGCATCAACCAAACCAAATCACTACTTAACAATAGTGCAACAATCCAACAGTCATCATAACACATATCAAGCATCATTCCACGGTTTATTCTTGATTTTGTAAAACCCCGCGAAAGAATCTATTTCTCGGTTTAAATCATAGAATTGTAAAATCCCGTGCACGTTAATATCATGTCAAATACTTCAGATTCTGCTATATCAGAGATACTCAGTTTGTACAACATGATAGACAAACAAAAGATTCCCAAAGATGTTCGACAGATAAACGTGTTTGACTATGTTGGTGCCAATAGAGACTTTGTGTGCCCGAATTCTCAAGAGAAAGAGCTTCATCAGCCACAGACAAACGTTGTTGAGTCAGATACTGTTAGGAACATTGTGCAACATGAGAAGCACAACGAAGCGTCGGCTGAACCTAATGGGGTATCTTCTGTCATTAATAATGATAATGTGTTGCATGAACAAAAGATTCCCGACAAAGTACAACAGACTAACATTGTTAAGTCAGATATTGCTAATATGGGAAATAACAATGTTTTCCCATATGAACAATATGTGAATCACAACGAAGCGTCTGTTGTACCTAGTTGTGCATCTTCTGTTCTAAATGATGATTATGTGCTGCATAAGTACAAATTGCCTATCCCTGATGATAACTTGATCACTAGACTTAACATCTATAAAGAACAAGTGGCTATGTATGAATAGCGTGCTAAGTTTGAGCTTAATGAACGAGAGCAGAAATTAGAAGGTCAAATGAGTACACTTATTAAAGAGTCTAGAGTAAGAGAAGAAACATTAAAATTAGAGTTGAGTTCTTTGAAAAGTCAGCTAGAACAGTCTGTCAAACAGAAACAGGAAGCACAAAAGTGTGTTAATACACTTAAGCTAGAATTCAAACAAAAAGAATCAACACTTTTAAATGATTTATCTAGACTCAAGACGTTAAAAAATAAGCTTGAAGATAAGTTGTACACACAAGACCAAACCAGACAGACTGCTCAAATGATGTATAAGCACAGAAAGTTAAGTGACAAGCATAGTGAAAACAATGTAGGTAGATCTAAATTAGCTATTCATGAGATTGCTAAGATAGCCCAACCTGCATTAAATGATTCCAATGTGATGTTTATGCCTAATCATGACCCGCCTGAGCTTCTCTACACTAAAGAGGAGGAGGAGATGAGTGAGAGAACAAAGGAAAGAATGAATGAGAAAATGAGGGATCCCGAGTGCATAGCCAGACGAATAATAATCAAACCCCATGATTATTATGAGGAGAATCGTTTAACTGTGTTTGCTCCTCAAAAGAAGTTAACACCTGAACAGATATTTTGGAAACAAGATAATGAAAAACTTAAGGTAGAAAAACTTAAGGCCAACACCCCCCTCATTAGAAAAGTTGCGTCCATAACGGTGTATCCTCCCAATACACCTAGGAATTTGGTGCCTTTGTCTCTTCCCACTGAATGCAAAACCTTTATTAGCTTATATGTGCTTTGGCAACTGTTTGCTGATTTCGATAAAACATGTAAGAAGAGAATCACACCCACTGGCATTACTGAGGGGGAAAGGTGTTTTGAACATGCAAAAAGGTGTTACTTAACTGAGGTCATGCCATTCTTTAAACTACTTAAAGAACACTTTGAAGGGTTGCAAACTGCCCTTAAAGCCGAAATAAAAGAAATGGAAGTAGTGTTTAAAGATATGGAAAGTGAGGTGAATGAATATGCAATAGAACTTAAGAGTCGAGAGATTGAAAGAAAAAACATACTCATTACTAACGACAACCTGATTGCTAAATGTATTGCACAAGATGTATTTTACACTGTCACTGATTCTGCATTGTCTGCGTGTCAATTTAATGAGTATGCTATTGCGTTAAATGTCACCCAGAATCGTGTTGTTGAGCTTAGGGGGAGAATTTAAAATTGCTTGAAAAAATTCAAAATGATGACCATGATAATATGGTTAAACGTTTTTCAAAATTGGAAGTTGAATATCTTAATTTGCAATTGAAATATCAACATTTAAATGAAAAACATAAAATATCAAATGACAAGACATCCTTGGATGCTCCTGAATTTGATACTTATTTTGAATTAAGCAAACGAGATGAGACAATTCAAGCTCACACGAACACGATTCGACTGCTGAGGGCCCAAATTGCCCAATTGAAATCCAACAAGTGTGAGGTATATGGCACCAATAAACCTTCGTCTTCAGATTCTCAGAATTTTCAATATCAAAACACCATAAATAAGTTACATTATGAAAATGAGTGTTATCGAGAAGAAAATTCAAAGGTTAAACAACATTTCAAAGAGTTATATGATTCTATTAAAGTTACAAGAAGCAATCACAATGATCAAATAACCTCTTTGACAAATGAAATTGAGAATCTGAAGGCTCGGGTGAAAGGTAAAATGCCATGCACCACTTGTAATTGTGATGCACCAAAGGCTGCTGCTGCTAGTAAAAAGTATGATGTTGATGTTGGGCCTATTCCATTTCCCATGAGACACAACAGACCTGTCCATCAAATGTACCTCTGTCACCTTAGGGATGGACTTGACACTCTTCGTGAGGTTGTGGAAGAGGATAGAATAGGAAAACCACTCGATAAGGCAATAGGTTATGCCTGCGTCCTCACAAAAAGGATCCAGGAACAGTTAGAATATACCATTGGCACGGGTCCCAAGTCTAGCAACCAAAGAGACAGATTAGGTGCATCATCATCCACTACCAAGAACAAGCATGTAACCTTTGAGGTACCTTTGGAAACTTCAGATCCCAGCACATCAAAACATGTTCAGCAACCAGAAGTGAAAAAGACTAAGATTCCCATCAGTTCCTCTACAGGAGTTAATAGTGACACTAAAGCTAGCAAGTCAAAACCTAGGATAAACTTTAAGAATTCTAGGACTTCACCAGCTAAAAGTGTTCCTATAAAGAAAGTAGAAGACCACATGAGGAACAAAAAGTCAGAATTGAGCAAAAAGAATCATAATTCAAACCCTAATTCACTTTGCAAGACATGTAATGAATGCTTAATTTCGCGTAATCATGATAAATGTGTTGAGAAATTTCTGAAGTTGTCCAACAAACCCCCAGTTAAGAAAGTTTGGAGAGCTAGAGAAATTAAGCAAACTTGGAAAGCAACAGGAAATAGGTTTGCTAAAGTTGGTTACCAATGGAAGCCCACTGGAAGGAAATTCACTTTAGGAGAACAGTGCCCTTTAACTAGGATAACTAAATCTAAAGTAATGCCTGTACGTCAATGGAAGCCAACTGGAAGGAAATTTCCTGTAGGAGAACAGTGCCCTTTAATTAGGTCTACTTCCACTAGCATTCCAACTCCTACTAAGACTCAGGCGAATGATGCTTCTGTTTCCACTATCCAACTGGACCCCAACTTAAACTGGGGATCCGGTACTCCAAACTCTCCATTTTTGTCTGTTTTCAAATGCAGGTCGTACGGATTGTCCTTTGACATTTGGACTCAGGCTGCTCACAACATATGAGGGGAATTGGTTATGACGTCTGTACACATCAGTTCAGGCCTCGTTCTTCAATGACTATGACGTTTGAACAATGCAGTTCAAGCCTCGGGTCTCAATGTTTTAATAATGGCGTCTGCTGACATCTCTTCAGGCCCCGTTCATCAAAGAAAAGAAAGGCGTACGCTTGAGTGCGCTTTATCTTCGGAAAAGAGGAATCTTCTTATTCATGACCACTCTCGTCAAGCTTCATGTTCGTCAAATGCTCATTCAGTCACCAAAGGGGATAAACGTACATTGGAGTATATTCCTATTCACCTGGTCTATCAAAAATGGCAGTAGGTAGTGATATGCAATTTTTGAGGGGGAGGAGAAGGGTGAATAAACTACATGGTGATTGAGATTTGGGAAATGGTCATACGACTCTCCTTGTTTCTGACTAGTCTCGTCTAAAGGCTTCATACTTGCTCCATGCTCATTCAGATATCAAGTAGATCTACTTCCATCCGATTGGACGTTTATTCACTCAATCAAAAATAGCATCCTCGTATGCAATCTTTGAGGGGGAGAAGTGTGAACAGTGGACCAACCTCATATGCACTTGTTCAATCAAAGATGGCATCCTCGTATGCAATCTTTGAGGGGGAGATGTGTGAACAAGTGATTCGATGTACATTTGGTTGTTGTTTAGTTGTTGGTTCACTCACTTGAGCTGGGCATCTAATTGTGACCATGGAGTTGATTAGGTATCACTTATTCGAGATTGAAGTTGACTTCCTCAAAGGCGTGATCTTATCCTATCTTGAAGTCGGGGTTGGTTGGATGCATGACTTTCTATGATAACTTGCTCGTGCTTAAGATTTAAGTTGAAGTCTTAGGTTATCTAGTTACCAGTAGTCGGGGTAACTATCACTTAAAGGAGTTACGTTGTAGTACTCAGTGTCATACGCCGATGTCGTTGTGGATAATCGTAAGAGGTGTTAATGTCTCATACCTTGGTTGGGTATTGAGTACTTAGAGATTTGCTTGGAGCACTAATTCTCTACACCGTTCTTCCAACATTAGTGCAAGCGTAAGTCACAAGAATGGGGAATTCTATCTTCAGGCTCAAGTTTGGTATATCGGGTTTGCTCCATCAGTTATCTCATCATAAGGCCTACTTGAGGGTTGATAAAGATAGTCAGAGACGGTTTTGGCAGCGGTTAATTCTCACTTGATCTACTTGAGCCTAAGCTGTTCTTCTCACAAGATTTCAAGAATATGTTCGTAAAATGTGTTGCTGATTCTGAGGTATCAAAACCAGCAAGGGGGAAGGAGACATACATCTGAATGCACAATGAGTTCACATGATGGGCTTTGTACTTCTTCTCAATTGAAGATTATTCCGGGAAGACAAATGTCATAACCGCAGAGAAAATCAGTGTTCTAACTCATTCTTTCTGGTGTGTCATTCCAACTAAGTGTGGGAAGAGAATGTCAGTTTCTGATGATAAAAGAGGTACACAATTGTATGATGGTTCCTATGGTTAGTCGGTATCCTACTGAAGGAAATGTGTACATCCGGTACTCAGTAGCTATTATGGTACTGTCTTGGTGTTATCATGTCGACTAAATACGGGATAAATTGCTTACACTCGGGACTTAGCTGAATTTGGTGTAACAATTCTCATCTGCAATGTCCTGAAAGGAGATAAGGGGATTTTCGGGTCTTAATTGATCTTGATGATGCATTGTCGACCTCATTAATGGGATTGAGTGTGTACTTCGGGTTTTTGGGCTTCATATATCGAGACTGGCTGCATCTCTTCAACTACTTAGGGGAAAGTGGTCTCTGGATACTTTTGGTAGGCATCTCTTCAGTATTCAGCGGGAAGAAATGTGAGAAGAATTATTCAAATGTGAGATGATTCGTTGCTGATCTATTTGAGGATCCCCGAACGGAGAATCACGATGATTATTCTTAAAAGGGAGCAGCAATACTTAATGTGGTTTGCTACGGTTTTCGCTGTATGCTTACCTTATGTAAGCTTGAAAGAGAGCTTTGAATCTGCTCAGTATGAAGATTGTCGGTTTGGGGGGAAGCTATCAAAGCTGTACATTGGGAAGGCTCAAGTTCCGTCAATTGTTCAGGAGCCTCGAAAGCTTTGGTGGTGAAAGTTTAAGAGATGATTGACCACAGATTTCTACAACATACTGAACGTATCCTCATTTCGGTATTCATTTCATCATCGTCTTAAACTGAATAATATAGTTTGTACATATCTTAAAACATACTGTAAATAGAAAATTATAGAACCAGAAAATTGTATATAGAAAAATATTAAAACCAAGAAAAACCATAAAAATCAGAAAAATAGAAAATACCAAAAATAGTTTCACCTAGGCATGTCTTCTGTTTATCGATAACATTTACGGACTTAGAAATGTCATTCAATAATGGCACGGGTCTTTAAATGAAGCTCGAGCAGAAGTTAAAATGGATTGTTAAAACATGTCTAAATGGCTTGCAGTTACTTCATACTGCAACCCGCGTTGTACAATGGGGAAAGCATGTCGCCAAAAAGACAGTTGTTCCTCCAACCGGGTGATGTTCACCTGGGCATGGATTACTTTATATCCATGTTTCCCCGATTTGATGTACGGTTCAGTGCATCATTTCGCGTATAAGAAGAGAAGTCTTCTTTGCACCATGAACTCTTTCAGTTCTATGATTCTTCAAGAGAGTTTTGGTGTTTCACAAGGTGGTAACTGGACTTAAATTTCACAAATACTTATCACTCAATTGAATGACTACAGCTCTTTAAATAGAAAACGGGTCATTAATTGAGGGGGAGTTTATTTGTTCAAATTTGGACACCTTTTTAAAACATTGTGCAACATCAGCAGTGACACTCTCTCTTGGTTTGAGGGGGAGCATTGTATGCTTCGTAATCAGAATATATTAAACCTGACCACATTTTCTCCCAAATTTTCTAAACATATTTAAATCAATTGGGATCACAAATCTCAAATGGTTTGAAATTTTTGATCGGGGGAGAGAATGTGAGTTAAATATGAAATTCTGATAAAAATGTGATCTTTTGGAACTCAAGTGTAGGCTCTCCCATATGTGCTAAACCTTTTCGTATATCGATGCACATATTGAGGGGGAGCGAATGATTTATGATGGCAACTGTGGAAGAATACCAAAGACCAACCAATCTTATTTTAATGCATTGGAGTTATAAGGATGGTGAGGTTAGGTATTTGTTCCCATGATCCAGCCAGAACCGGAGGGATCTTCCCAGGGACAATCCTCTAATTAGAATAGAAGTCCTTAGGAATGATTAAAAAGGAGAAAAGTGAATAAGGGAAGAGTGCCGACTGAGATGGAGCTAGCACTGGAACAAACCCAACAAGGTGCTAGTTATGAAGTCTCGGTAAGCACTGAAGGGGTTGAAGAATGAAAAAGAAATGTAAAGATAAAGGGTGAAAAGAAAGAAGCCCTCCTTACATCTTAGGCAGAAACCGGGTCAATACATATGCTGTCAGAATCACTTAGTTGATTGCTGACATTGAAGACAAAGTATCATGGACCCAGTGATACGCTGCACAACCCTCCCTAGCCACTCAAGGTCCCTCAAAGGACTCTTGTTTCACTTGTCACAGAGATCAATACATTGCTATCGTCTCTCTCACTCCGAGTTAGATGATATTGAAAAGGTGGCAGTCCTCTCCAGCCTCCGATCACTAAATCAAAATGCACTATTGAGTCTAGAGCCAAGAGATCATCAATTAATCTCATTAGGACACATTTCCAATATGCTTGCTGTTTCATACACCGTGAAAAGCAAGAAAATATATATGAAGAGTCCTACGCATTATCCTTGTGGTATTGCCAGAACATCCGAGTGATACTTAAAGTAATCACAATGAAGATGGAAATCCTTCTAGAGCCAACATCAAACGAGCTCTTGGTGGGTGACATGTGAGATCCTTCATGGATCAAACCTGTGACAACTGGAATGAAACAATGGGGCGATTCACATTTGAATCAAACTTGTTCCAGGAAATGGATTGACGGATGCTTTTGGAAAACCCTTCAATGTGCTCATCAAATGAATTTCGAGCGCATTGATTGTGAAAATTTTCAAACAAAAGTATTTATGACAGAAATGTGATTTAATGTGTAAAACCCTCGTCGTGTTACATAAAAATTGTTTATCCAGTAACACGCGAGTGATTTTTCTAATCTATTTCTCATCAATCAGTGGGTATTCAATTCACTGATTCACTCAACCGTGTTGTTTGCTTTGAGACGTTCCGGTATGAGAACATGCTTGTAAGACGAGTCCAATGTTAGTTCATTGAATGAGTCTTTTACAACAAGCTGGAAATTCCTGTCAAGGAGAATTCTCTTTAAAGGGAATTCTACCTGATCACAGGTCGGTCCTCACGGATCCGAAGGTTAATCCAACCACACCGAACGAATGACAAAGCCATATTCGTTCTCCAACTTTATTGCTAACTGTTTTATTTCAGGTACATATAAAGATGGTGATGGTGGTTCCTGATTCCTGTATGAGACATGTCAATCCACACTCCATGCTCACACTTCCAACTCATTATTAAAGACATCATGATAGCTAAAAGACCTTCAACATAGCTTCCGCAACTCTGATAATAGCTATCATGATCCAGAAAAGTGTGTGCATGTGAGCCCAACAGTCACAACAAATCACATGGAGGCATTACTACAATGGATGAGCTCAGAGATTTTCAGTGGCTGATGATCTCAAAGAAGGCTCCAAGATCACAACTTCTCATGATGACGAAGCCACAAGATGACTTGAAGACGCATGTTGGATGATAACTTCAAAGAACACTCAAAGATCATCCAAAACAAAGAACAGTCATCGCAAGTTCACTGCTAAAGGCACAAAGATTCTAGACGTTGAAGAATCAAGGTCTACGAGCTATGAAGTCAAGATTCAAGGATGAAGTGCTAGAATTCAGAACATTACTTCCGGGGTGACCTCCCTTAGGGGGAGATTGTTAGGAATATAAATATTCAGTTGAAGACTCGGTCACCCCGAGTACTTAGTAGCACATCATAGCTCGTAGGATTATCAGTAATATTAGTAGTAGCATAGTTATTATTATTAGTATTGTGGAGTGGGTCGGGTCTTTACCCTCTGTCAGCTCTCTCCACAGCCCACTAGGGGCATATTAAGTAGTATGTATAAATACCCCTTCCCTTGCAAGGGAAGGGTTGGAACTTCACTTCATTCTAATCTAATACACACATTGTTTCTCTCTCTAGAAGTTCCCATCACTTTCTCTCTCTAGTTCTTTGTCTAATCGATCCATAACTAAGCCTCAAACTAGTGTTTCTTGCATTGTGAATACCCTACAAGTTCGAACAGCTGATGTCTGGTGAGTAATACCAGTTTCTTCAAAGAATGTTCTTAACTCCTGATTGACAAATTCCGTGCCATTATCCGTTCTTGCTATCCTAACTGGAGCTTGAAGTAGAACTTGAATCCGCTTCAGAAAGGCGATGATAGTGCTTGGTGCTTCATCTTTTGATCTCAAAAACTTTACCCATGTATATCTTGAATAGTCGTCAACAATTACAAGAATATACTTCTTCCCATTAATGCTTTGAACTCTCATCGGGCCACATAAGTCCATGTGCAACAAATGCAACCTATCAACCAAACTAGGTACGGGTTTAGGTTTATATGTTGCTCTTTTGCTCTTTCCTTGCTCACATGATGGACATAGGTGTTCTTTGGTGTATTTAAATTTAGGAAGACCGGAGACAATGTTGTCTTTGGCAAGCTTGTTGATCGTGTCAAAGTTCAGATGGGACAAACGTCTATGCCACAACCAGGATTTTGTTTCGCCTGCCCTGGTCATGAGACAAATAGGAGATGAAGAGGCCATTTGGTTTATGTCAATTGCATAGAGATTGGTGCCACGATTCCCAATTAAGAGATCATTTCCAACCAAATTTCTAACAAAGCAAGTGTTTCTCCTAAAAGCAACCTCTAAATCTGCATCACAAAACTGCCCAACAGAGAACAGATTGTGTCCCAACCCTTCGACATAGTAAACCCGAGTGATCAAATAATTCCCAAAACGAAGATCACCATAACCCAGAATAGCTGCAACATGATCATTCCCAAATCGTACAGTCCCCATGAACTGCCACACAAAGTTGATCAGCAGCTTCAGATTCCCGGTCATGTGCTTGGAGCATCCCGAGTCTACGATCCAAAGACAAATCTCGATGACCTGCCATAAACAGAAAACACTTGCATTTGGAAACCGTATTACATTTGGTTCCATGGGTTAGGGGTAACACATGAACCGCATACACAAAGATGGTTTAATTTTGTTCTAAGGGAACAACTTTTTGTTTGCCAATCTTACGTGTAAACTTTCTACCCGTTGGTTTCCATACACAAAGCTTAAGATAGTCCCTAGGCAATAGAGTACTAGATATGGTCCTAGATACAGCAATGAGACTGTTAAGGTATCTAGTCTTAGCACTAGTTCGTGTAGAAGCATCTTTCTGTTCAGGCTTATCATTCACATTATCAGAAACAATATCATCACAAGCATTTTCAGACAAAGATTTCTCTTGCATTAAACAAACAGATTCATTACATGCATTCAAAACACTGGTCTTTTCATTACATCCAGATGATATTTGTTCCTTATTTGAAAGCTTTAAATTCCTAGGGTGTTCTTCTACTTCCTTGCATTCACTTTCAGAGACAGGCGATACTCTAGATTTCTTGATAGTGCTCCTAGGCTTTCGCTTGCTCCTAGTGGTGCTTTCTAATCCTGTAGAAGGTAAGGCACACTCATTAGAATTTTTGTTGTTGTCCTGAGATGTTGTAGCATTCCTAGATTCATTTGGATTATCGTTCTTACTTTTGTCTAACGCCCTAGATGTTTTAGGTTTAGAGGTAGACGCAGTAGTGGGACTAATCCTATAAAGGCCAGGCGCTATTACATTAGTGTTCTTGACAACTGCTTTCTCTTTTTGTTTTTCATTAGTCAAGGGGGTTAATGGTGCAATACCCGTAGTTTCCTCACCCTGCCCTTTTTGACTTGCAAGCTGAGACTTCAAAAGATCAATTTGTTCTTTCAACTGTTTGTAAGAACGCTCATACGACAGTTTGTCATACTTGCATTCTTCCTTTTTCGTATCAAGTTGTTTAAAATATGTAACATTTTGCTTTTCAATTTTGGCAAGTGCCTTTTCATATTTTACAACAATTTTGGAAGTCTCAGCTCGAACTCGTTCATCATCCTCAACAGAATATGTTTGGTAAATAATGGACATAATATCGGTCGATAGAGCTTCGAAAGAGAGAGAGTCATTTTGCTTTTCCAAAACTTTTATGTGTTCCAAGTATTCATTAGCTTCCTTCACTAAGGATTTGTGATCCTTAACGAATTCTGCAGACTCTTTTAAAAGGTTATTTTCCACATTTTGAACAACCGCATAGATTGCAGCAACATGTGGATTAATTTCCTTTTCAAAAATCTTTTTCAGTTCATCCTGAACACCCGGAAACCATTCAAACTTGTTATTGTTAATTTTGGAAGCCACAATACGTTGAAGTTTCTCAATTCTCTGTTTAAGATCAACCAAATATAGTCTAGCTGCACTTGAATCATAAGTGTTTTTAGATGCCATTTGTTCGATGTTAGGCAGATGTTTTGAGACAGCCTTTTGTCTTGTGAAAACCACTGGTTTTTGAAAAAACAGAGGTGACTCCTTTTTAACAAGATGAACCCCAGCAAGTTTGTTAGCTTCATTATAGTCAATGGGTTTTATTTCTCTGTTCAATTGTCGCATTTTCTTACGACTCTCTTCTGAAAGCTTAATCGTCTCACTTGAATCATAACCCGAAGGAGGGTCATGGATAGCATTTATTAAATTACCATTAAAAAGCACATTCTGTTCTTTTTGAGCTTTCTTGAGAATATAAGGGTTTTCATAACCTATAGCCACCTTTTTTAATGTATGTAAAATCGGGTTTGGATCGTTTATTAACAAATTAACTGTTTGTGCAGAATGACCCGTTTTTACAAGTAAATCATCCAACTTTGCAATGGTTTCCTTTTCGTCATTGATCTCTTTAAGAAGATCCTTTTCACGTTTTGAAAACCTTTCATTCAACTCCTTCTTTTCTTTTTCAAGATTGGAGTAAGTTGATTTTTGTTTTGAAAGCTGGTTGGTTAATTCAGAAATTTCCTTGTTAAGAGATTTAATTTGGTTATTCAAATTAACATTTAGAGTGTCAAATTTGATTTGTAAACGTTTCTCTCTTAACTAAGAATCTTTTAGTCTAACCTCAAGTTCTGACTGTTTTTTGTTATGAAAATCATAAGCTCTTGCATTCACCTTATATCTCTCAAGCTCAGTGGTCAATTTTTCATTTGCGGCCTTAACATCCCGATTGACCTTTTTGACTTTTTCTATTTCAACACTACAATTTTGCAATAATGATTCAAACATAGCACGTGTTTCCTCATCATTATCAGTATGCTGTGACTCGAATTCTTCATTAGGATCCATATCTGGAGTTACCGAATTAGTATTACTACAACTTGGTTCGTCCATGTATGTATCATAAATGAGATTAGGAGTCTCAGGATGCTGTTCATTTTGAGGTGATATATCAAAAATTTCATTATTGTGACATGTAGCATATGGTTGTACCTCAGAAACCGCATTAGTGTCAAAAGCAGGAGGTGCTTCTGAGTCTGTGTCGTACTTTGCCTCCTGGAGATTTGCCATAAAAATGCAGTTTGCATCGATGTCCTCTTGGTCTTCTGAATTGTCCATAATAGCCATGAAGTTATTCTCTTCTGCACTCAACTGAAGTCCAGCCGTTTCCTTGTTTGCCAACATTAATGCTTTCTGCAAATACGCTGGATCCCTTTTATTCGGCTTGTCTGGACAGTTCCTAGCCATATGACCAATACCCTGACAGTTGAAGCACTTCATCACATTTCCCTGATTTCTATTCCCAGCTCCCTGAGCAACATTCCCAAACTGATTCCCAGCATTCTGTACCCTTTGATTACCAACAGCTGTACCCATCTGATTCCCTGCATACTGACCCATCTGATTACCAACATACTGCCCTGCATTCTGATTACCCATCTGAAATCTTGGAGCATATCCCTGCTGATTTCCATATCCCCCAACCATCTGTCCTTGCTGTCCCATGTTGAAACTCGGCTATGCAATCTGCTTGTTGCGAGTGTTCGATGAGATTCGTTGATTGTTGTTGGTGGGTGTGGAGTAACGTCCTTGGAATGCTTTTGATAGGTAAGCAAAAGCTTGAGTCAAAGCAGCAGTTGACTCGTCCTGATCGTCTTGATCTGAATGTTGTGGGTATTGTTGTTGTGGGATTACATGTTGTTGTTGTGGGTAGAATGGTGATTGTGGAATATGCTGTTGTTGCATGAGTTGCTGAGTGGATGATGATGATGATGGTTGTGCACTGACTGTTGCAGGTGTAGGTGATTGGACTATGAGTGCAAGTGGATCTTGTTGTTTTGCTTGTTTCTCTTTTCTGACTTCATTTGCCTCTGCTTGGTTTTGTTTGAGAAAGTCATAAAGCTGATCATAGTTCACCTTGTGAAGGTCCTTAGTTTGGTTGACAATAGTGACATATCGTCCCTATTCCTCTGGAAGGTTGTTGATGAACTTGATGTTTTGAACAATTGGTTTAGGTGCCAAATTGTTTCTGATCAACTCATTCATTAGAGTACAAAACCGTGTGTAGTAAGATTCAATCTGTTCAGCTGGTGTTGCTGTGAACTTCTCCCATTCAGTCAGAAGCTTGTTTTCCATTTCTTGAATGCCAATTTCTGTACCATGACAAAGACGTCTAACTCGCTCCCACATTTCTTTGGTAGTTTCATAGCTATCTACAGCACAAAATATTTCTTGTGGTAGACCGAGTTGGATTAGATGCATTGCTAGGTGATCAGCTTCAATTTGCTTCCAATCTGCTTCAGTGTAATCCGATTCCTCTTGGATTTTGTACGTTGGATCGACGGGAGGTTCTGCATTAGGGTTTCCAGCTGTTTCTTCAATCTCACCAGGCTGGAATGGACCTTTTTTGACGGAGTTAACCAAGAGTATACCTTGTCCATTAGGTTTGGATCTCATATATCGAAGCATACGACTCGTCCATGGAAGGTAACCACCTTTTTCCAACATTGGAGGTCGGTTTTCTGAACCTGCGGCATGTATGTCTTGTTGCATAGTCATCTTTAAAATATCGTGTATGATAAAGTGGATTTAGGATCTTTGCAACAAAGTAGGAATTTTTGTTGACGGTTGAACTTGGTTGATGTTGTTGTGAAGCCTTGGTTTGTTGTTGATGATCGATGAAGTTGTAGGATTGGTTGAACGAAACAAATTTAAATAAAGTTACAAAATTTGATTAGAGTATAATTAAGACAAAGTCAAAAGTTTACAATTTCGACAAAAGTTATGTAAATTACAATTTAGATAAACTCGACAATTTCTATAGAAATTTCAATTTGACCAAAATTTATACAAATTATGGCTAAATATCAATTTAGATAGAAATATATCTAATTTATATAAATCGGTAATTTATATAAAATCTAACACTCTTATACAAGAGGTTAGATAACCGTTTGTCGAAGTATTTTACACTCTTATACAAGAGTAAAAATACCGAGTTCACTTTCGAGTTGACGAAATTACGTTCGAATCAAATCCTTAAAAGTTATCTAACTTTGAAGTCGTTTAATCACAATTGCGAGGGCCTGAAGTGTCAAATCCGAAAGATCTTCTAATTCTGCTGAAAGTACAAGGACTGAAGTTGCCAATTCCGAAAATTGCTTCAATTGCGAGACTAAATGTGAATTGCGAGATCAATTTCGATAAATCAACACCAATTGCGAAACTGAAATGCGAGAAAACACTTGAATTGCGATAGAGTGATTGCGAGACAGACACTGAATTGCGAGACTCCAATTGTGATAGCACTGCGCCAATTGCGAAGGTGAATTGCGATAGGTCAATTGCGAGACAGAACCTGAATTGCGATAAAAGTGCCAATTGCGAGACGAATTGCGATGAAAGTGCCAATTGCGAGACGAATTGCGATGAAATAGCAATTCCGAGAGATATGACGCAATTCCGAGAAAAATCAATTCCGAGACACCTTTGACTTTCTGAAATGCGAAAATCTGCTACTTTTTACCAACTTTTGCCCTTTTTCTCACTTCCCCATGCTTCTCTGCCACTTTTCTACCAACTATACCAACTTCAATAATTCACCTTTTGTACTAAAATAATCAAAACAATTCTTATACAAGAATTTTTTGATTCATACGATCAAAAAGATGAAGAACAAGCCAAATCCAAGATTCCACAAGTGTACACAAGTGAATAATCACAGTAGCTTGAAGACCCACTTCGAATAAACACCAAATAAACACAACTTACTTGATCTTGATTTGCGTATGACGTTCAAGAAAAACAAAGATTGTAGCGTTTTTAGATAGAAAACGTTACAAGGGTTGTTTTTGGAACCGAACACAAACAAGAATCCTACCTTGAAACCTTGCTCTATGTATACCACTTGTAAAAGTCGATCTTCACTTAGAATGAACACCGAGCACTTTAACATACAAACACAAACTAGAACAAGATGATGCTTCACATACACATATTAAGAACAAGAAGAGAGATGTGGATCATAGTATATTTTGGTCAAATGTTTATTAGCTTCAATGTGAAAGAAATAAACAAAAGACAAGTTACACACACACACTCTTTTCTTACAAATGAGGCACACCCTTTCGTGAGTGTGTGTGTGTGGCGTTAAATATGAAAGTCAGCCAACCAAGGATGGGCCTTGGTGGGCTTTAATGTGGATCCTTTGTGTGGGCTTTGTATTTGCACTACACTTATACACTTTGCACTAATTAACTCTAATGCTACAAGCCCACTTTTAACTTACATATTTAACTTACATATTATACATAACACATTTATTCTAAGAGGCAAATGACCATCTCTTCCAAATAGCATAATTAAATTGCTAACATATATAAAAACCAACGTTTCTTTGATTTATCATTTCCCACCAACACTCAATCCTAGCTTGTTTATTGTATATGCCATTTGATGCCACACATATACGTAATAATATTAATGTTAATGTTTACTTCAAAAGAACACCTTTTTTTTTATTCATAATTTACAACACCAGCAATGATTGCGAATGTAGGTAACATCGGCAATGATTTGGTGGAACTGGCAAACGTATCCCATTGCCCAAATGAAGATAGTGTTGATGAAGGTGCTCAGACTGAAGCACTTGATGCTGTCAGAGGTACATTCTTTTATGTATACGGTATCGGTTGGTATATATACTATTTTGCGTCCTACAAGGTTTTAGTAGGAGATTCGAAAATCTTGGTAGCAAATTAGAAAAGCCGGTGATAAATCTCACTAGGAGAATGACTTGTGTGATCATCGAAGTAATATTATAGAATGATACATTGATAATACAACTAAAAGGAACTACAAAAGTTACAACTTTTTGAATAAATAAATTTGTTCTTGAGTAAATATTTCTTGCCAAAAATAATAAATCTTGATACATTAGTCAGTGTAATACTATTTCGTGTCGTTTTTTAACAGGTTATGAACTTGTTGTTTACAATGGAAATGGTACTCGATCTCAAAGTGAAGCTAATATGGGTATGAATTTTAATGAATAATTCTTTCCTTTGGAGGTAATTGATGGAACCCGTGAGCAATGGTCTGTTGTCCCAGTCGTGTATCAATATGAATCGGTTTTTGGTTGAGTCAAATGTAAAATGCAAACAAGTATAAAACTATAGATAACTTATTTATTTGTCCAACTATCGTAATAATACATATTCACAAATACTTATAGGTTTCCAAATGGTGCAACGAACCATTGTAACCTTTCACTAAAAGTTGTGTCTAGTCCGAATGGGTGTGATGAACCAACATGATGGTTCGGTTAAGTTATAACCCAAACGACATGTCCTTTCTAGTAGTCATGGTCCAAACGACATGACCCTTGACAATTTACAGAAATAACTATAATAACTAACTAATTGGTTTTAAAGTTTCTAATGTACACTTCTGGTCCTTCATATTTTCCAAAAGCAATATCGAGATTATAATCCTGGTTCACATTCTCCTCCTTAATCTTGATCGTTGCTTTGTCCGAGATCTTGAACTCCGAGCATTTGTCTCATAGTTGTAAACTTGAGTCTTGGTAAAGCTTTAGTTAGTATGTCTGCTCTTTGTAGTTCTCCGCTAACGTGTTCTACATTTATATGACCATTCTCTACGCATTCCCGAATGAAATGATAGCGAATGTCTATATGTTTACTCCTTCCATGAAATACTGGGTTCTTCACGAGTGCTATTGCTGATACGTTGTCAACTCTAAGCGTTATCCTTTTTTCTTCCATTCCAGTCAGTTCACTAAGTAAACGTTTTAACCATAAGGCTTGACATGCTGCTGCAGTAGCTGCCATGAATTCTGATTCACATGATGAGAGCGCCACTGTCGGTTGTTTCTGAGTACACCAGGTAATAGGTGACTCTCCAAAGTAAAATACGATTCCAGTAGTTCCTTTTCCTTGATCAGTATTGATTCCATAACTACTATCACTGTAACCTGTAATCTTACAGCCGCCTTCCTTCTTGTATATTATACCATGTTCTTTTGTTCCTTTGATATATCGGATTACTTGTTTCACTGCCTTCAGGTGATGATCCTTCGGGTCTTGCATAAATCTGCTGAGTAGTCCGACTGAGTAACTAAGATCCGGTCTTGTATGTAGTAAGTATCTGAGGCTTCCAATTAAGCTTCGGTAATAAGTTGCGTCAACTGGTTCTCCATCTTCCGCCTTGACCAACTTAGTGCCGGGATCCAATGGTATCTTTGTATCATTGCTATCCATCATACTTGTTTCTTTTAGGATCTTGTTAATGTATCCAGTTTGCTTGATTGTAATTTCTCCTCCTGTCTGTGTAACTTCTATTCCAAGGTAATATGCTAGCAATCCTAAATCACTCATTTCAAATTTTTCTTCCATCTGAGATTTGAACAAGTCTATTTCCTTCTTCGAAGTGCCCGTGATTATTAAATCATCTACATATACTCCAACGATAAGTGTTGAGTTCTTGCTTCTCTTCGTGTAGACTGCTTGTTCGAGATTACATTTCTTAAAATCCAATGATTTTAGTGTTTGATCAAGTTTCACATTCCAAGCTCTTGGCGCTTGTTTTAAGCCATACAAAGCTTTTGTTAGCTTGTATACTTTTCCTTGGTTTCCTTGTTGAGTAAATCCTTCAGGTTGTGTAACATAGACTTCTTCCTTCAATTCTCCATGTAAAAATGCTGATTTTACGTCTAAGTGGTGTACTTGCCATCCATGATATGCTGCTAGTGCTAATATTAATCGAACTGTCTCTATTCTAGCTACTGGTGCAAATACTTCATCAAAGTCTATTCCTTGTTCTTGTACATAACCTTTTGCTACTAATCTTGCTTTATACTTTATGATCTTCCCTTGTGCATCTCTTTTGGTCTTATAAACCCATTTGAGTCCAATTGCCTTCTGATTTTCGGGCAAAGTAGTAAGAGTCCATGTGTTGTTCTTGTTGATTGAATCTAATTCGACTTTCATGGCCTCAATCCATTTCTCATCCTTTGATGCTTCTTTGTAATTACGGGGTTCTTCTTCTGTGAAGAATAAGCTAGGTGCTTCTACTTCATGTGTTTCTTGATAAACTTCCGTTATATTTCTTAAACCTCGTACTGGTGTATGATCAAATCTGTGATCTGAGCTCTCTAATGAGCTAATAGTAGCTTCTTCTGATTCTGAGTTAGGGTTGTAAGTGTATGTTGCTGGTGTGACTGGTGATGCTGGATCCGGTGTTGGTGCTGGTGTTTGATCCGGCGTTTGATACATATCATCATTTCCTATGTTGACTGGTGTAGCAGTTCCATTGTCAACTTCTCCTTCTATAAAACTAGCCCAAAATGTGTCTAGTGAGTCTGTATCCTCTTCGTTTTCATTCCAGTTCCACGGTTTTGTTTCCATAAACTTTACATCCCTACTAACATGTTTCTTCTTTTCTACTGGATCATATAGCCTACAAGCTTTTGATCCTCCCTCTACTCCTAAATAAACCATCGGTATGCTTCTATCATCCAACTTCTTCAAGTGGGGAATTGTTATCTTAGCATAAGCTGTGCATCCGAATATCCTAAGGTTTTCCAAGTTAGGTTTCCTTTTGTAGAGTGCTTCATATGGTGTTTTATCTTCCAAAGCTCGTGTTGGGACCCTATTTAGTATGTAAATGGCGTGTTTGACTGCTTCCGCCCAAAAAATTAAGGGTAACTTCATTGCTTTCATCATACTCCTGGTAGTTGATAACACCGTTCTATTCTTTCTTTCAACTACTCCATTTTGTTGCGGTGAGTATGGTGCTGTTAACTGTCTTGCTATTCCATTTTCCTTACAGTATTTAGTGAATTCAGTTGATGTAAATTCACCACCTCTATCCGTTCTTAGCATTCTTAACTTTATTCCAAACTCCATCTCAATCTTCTGTCTAAATTCTTTAAATGTATCGAATGCTTGATCTTTTGATGTGAGAAAGTAAGCCCACATAAAGCGTGTACAGTCATCTACTAATAAGAAGATGAGCTTCTTTCCTGAATGTGTTGCTGGACTTATGGGACCACAGAGATCTCCATAAACTAAGTCCAATGGGTTCTTAGATCTGAATTTAGCTTTATTCGGAAATGGTGTTCTGCTGTGTTTACCTAATAAACATGCATCACATACTTGCCCTACATGGTTTATCCTTGGTATTCCTTCCACTAGACCCTTTCTTGTCATCTTGTTGATGTCGTCAAAGTTTAGATGACCTAATCTAGCGTGCCATAGCCATGCTTGGCTTTCTATATTTGCTAAAAGGCATATAGGTGTCTCTATTTGCAGTCTAATACTGTAAAGTCTGTTCTTCGACCTTTCTACCTTCATCAACAACGTCTTATTCTTGTCATACAAAGTCAGCTTGTTTCCATCCATGATGATCTTACAACCTATCTCAGTAAGTTGTCCTAGACTAAGTATGTTGCTCTTGAGGTTCGGAATATAGTAAACATCTGAAACTATCTTTTGCTCCTTGTTTCTACATCCTAGCAATATAGAACCTCTACCCTTTATTTCTACATATGATCCATCTCCAAAACGAACGCGTCCAGTGATGCTTTCGTCTATATAATTAAAATGACTCTTCGTTCCTGACATATGGTTACTTGCACCATTGTCTAAATACCATATGCTAGCATCTGTTGTAGCATACTTTCCGGGCTGTATTTGTCCTTCATTTAACAATACTTCTTCATGTGTAGTCATTAACAATGATGGTTCATCATCTTCAAAGATAAGGTTTGATTGTTCCTGAGTTGTTGATGGGCTTCTACATTCTTTCTTAAAGTGTCCATGTTTCCCGCAATTGAAACATTTCACTTTCTTCTTCCACCCACTTCTATGCTTATTGTTCTTGTCATAGTGAGTTGAATTTCCTTCATTCGAGTTATCTCTATTTCCTTTATTCTGCCAGTTTCCTCTTGTGTAGTTTGATCTACCCCTA